>ML663567.1:6104241-6140938 GCA_007570785.1 Antilocapra americana
GTAGAAGGAAAGAAATCTTAAAGATCAGGGCAGAAATAAATGCAAAGGAAACAAAAGAGACCATAGCAAAAATCAACCAAGCCAAAAGCTGGTTCTTTGAGAAGATAAATAAAATTGACAAACCATTAGCCAGACTCATCAAGAAACAAAGGGAGAAGAACCAAATCAACAGAATTAGAAATGAAAACGGAGAGATCACAACAGAAAACACAGAAATACAAAGGATCATAAGAGACTATTATCAGCAACTATATGCAAATAAACTGGACAACCTGGATGAAATGGACAAATTCCTAGAAAAGTACAACTTTCCAAGACTAAACCAGGAAGAGATAGATAATATTAAGAGACCCATCACAAGCACGGAAATTGAAACCGTAATCAGAAATCTTCCAAAAAACAAAAGCCCAGGACCAGATGGCTTCACAGCTGAATAGGTTGAATTTTAAAAGAGAACATCTTTCAAAATTCTGAAGAAATAATAAGAGATCAAAATGTAAGCAATTTGACTAACTTTTGAAAGCCAAGAAGTAGTAAGTGCAAGTAACAAATAAGTGTAACATATATTAATACTTGCTATTTGAGCTTTACTCAGTTTCTTAAGTCCTTAAGACCTATTTAAATGAATATTAAAAACTACAATACAGTACAGCTTCCCTTTAAGAAAAATTCAAAAAAAATCACACATTTGATTCTTTCCTTAGAAAAAGGAATTCATTAAAGGAAAAGTGAAAGCACATCTCTTGAACGTGAAAATACATCAAGGTTTGTTCTTACATGATGCTGTTTATTTTTGCTCCTAAGCAGCAGATGCGTGGAGTCCAGGACACTGCCGGGGAGAAAAATTTGCCACCCTAAAATGTGTCTCTTTGGCATATGGATTATATTGAGCTGGAAATAATCAAGACTCAGGAAGAATCTTTGACCTTCCCGCTGACTTCTGAAATACTTGTAGATTAGAGAGTCTCTTCCCAGAATGGGGCTTCCCAGGTGGCACTAGTGGTAAAGAACCCACCTGCCAACGCAGGAGATGCAAGGGACATGGGTTTTATCGCTGGGTCAGGAAGATCCCCTGGAGAAGGAAATGGCAACCCACTCCAGTATTTTTGCCTAGAGCATCGCATGGACAGAGGAGCCTGGTGGGCTCCAGTCCATGGGGTCACAAAGAGTCAGATACAACTGAGGCAACTGAACACACACACACACTCTTCTCAGAATAGAGCTGGTACCAGAGATATGTGACAAGGGGCTAGATGTGGCATCATTGTTATGCTAGCATTTATCATGTATAAACATAAGTATATATTATATGTGATATGTGATAGGATAGATGTGCGGGGAACTCAGGAGGGCCTGGAGCTTAGACACAGTCCCACTGTCTCCACCTAGCCCAGCAAAACAGATCAAACATTTGCTCTTCTATCTCCATGTGAATTGTCTTCCCCCCATTGAACTTCCAAACCACTACCCCAGCTACTTCTTTTGTTTTTAGCTGAAGGTGGTATTTAAGGTGATGGCTTTGGCCATTTTGGTGAGTTATACTCAGTTTTCCTGGGTCTCTCCCTTTTATATAAATGCTATTAAATTTTGTTTAATTTTCTTCTATTGATTTGCGTCATGGCAACTTAATTCTTAGGCCAGACAGAAGAATCTAGAAGGATAGAGGGGGAAATATTTTTTAACGCTGACAGCATAGGTGACAGGGTTCCACTTTACCACCCGAACACTATCCATCCCCAGCATGCTGCAGTTGAGCGATCCTGGGAAGCTGACTGAAGCTGGCAGAAAGTCAAAATTCTTACCCATTAGCTGTCTCCTGTATTTGCCTGCAGGATCAGTTGGAAATAAGGATGGAAAGAGTCCCTTTTTCTATTTCTAAAATTATATTAGCAGGAGAAAATATTTGTGGAGCTGGTTCATTAGACTCAGCAACTCTTGGGAAATTTAGTAGAGTACTCTAAGTTTGTTGATTCTTTTTCCTCCCAGAGGCAGTAATTGTTTTTTCTTTGTGTTCTTGATGTCATTTGTCATAAGGAGGAAAAACCATTGGTCTAATTAGGTTTTTTCTTTGGGTGTGTTTTATGTCTTGAGAACACCCGTGGCTAATTCATGTCAATGTATGGCAAAAACCACCACAATATTGTAAAGTAATTAGCCTCCAATTTTAATAATTAATTTTGAAAAATCATCAAAATTGAAATCTGATTCTTTGAAAAAATTCAGTAATTGAAAGCAACCTAAATGTCCATTAACAGAGGAATAGGTAAAGATGTGGTACATATTTAAAAAAAATGTTTTTAATTGGAGTATAACTGTTTTATAATGTTGTATTAGTTTCTTCAATATAACAATGGGAATCAGCTAGAAGTATACATATATCGCCTCCCTCCCCTCCCACCCCTCTAGGTCATTACAGAGCACCGAACTGAGTACAGTGGCTTCCTACTAGCTGTCTATTTTATACATGGTTGTGTATGTCAGTGTTACTATCTTAAATCAGCCCACCCTCCCTTTCCCCCTCGGTGTTCACAAGTCCCTTCTCTGCATCTGGGTCTCTATTCCTGTCCTGCAAATAGGTTCATCAGTACCATTTTTCTACATTCCATACTTATGTGTAAATATACAATATTTGTGTTTCTCCTGACTTACTTCACTCTGTCTGACAGACTCTAGGTTTATCCACATCACTAAAAATGACCCAATTTTGTTCCTTTTTATGGCTAAGTAATATTGCATTGTGTACATGTACCACACCTTCTTTATCCATTCATCTGTTGATGGACCTTTAGGTTGCTTTCATGCATTGGGATACATGTGTCTTTTTGAATTACGATTGTCTGAGTGCATTCCTAGGCTTCCCAGGTGGCACTAGTAAAGAACCTGCCTGCCAAGGCAGAAGACACAAGCAATGTGGATTTGATCCTGAAGTTGGGAAGATCCCCTGGAGGAGGACATGGCAGCCCACTCCAGTATTCTCCTTTATTGCATTGCTTCCCTGGTGGCTCAGACGTTAAAGCGTCCACCTACAATGTGGGAAACCTGGGTTCCATCCCTGAGTCTGGAAGATCCCCTGGAGAAGGCAGTGGCAACCCACTCCAGTACTATTGCCTGGAAAATCCCAGGGATGGAGGAGCCTGGTGGGCTACAGTCCATGGGGTTTCAAAGAGTCAGATACAACTAAGCAACTTCACTTTATTGCATTGTTAGTTCCCTTGTGCAGACTATTATTGGACATGAACTTTCTGGATCTTGTGAGGGACACATCCTTTTAATTCTCATGAGATGCCCAATTTCACCCATGGTTAAGCCATAAAAAAGTTTACTGGATTAAGTCACTATTATGATCCTAACTAATTAACAGCCAGATGATGGAGCCTTTGAATTGGAAAAACTTCTAAACTGGTAAATTTTTAGAGAGCTGTTATCACAAGCAACTGATATACTGGTACCTATTAAAAGACCAAACTAAAAGGTAGAACCACCATATAACCCAGCAATTCCACTCCTGGGAAAATACAATTCGAAACAATACATGCACCCCAGTGTTCACTGCAGCACTATTTATAATAGCCAGGACATGGAAGCAACCTCACTGTCCATCAGTAGCGGAATGGATAAAGAAGTTGTGGTAAATAGACACAGCGGAATATTAGCCATTGAAAATGAATGAAGTAATGCCATTCGCAGCAACATGGATGGAACTAGAGATTATCATACTGAGCGAAGTTAAGTCAGACAGAGAAGGATAAATATTATATATTGCATATAAAAGGCTACAGATGAACCTATCTGCAAAACATAAATAGAATCACAGATGCAGAAAACAAACTTATGGTTACCATGGGGAATAAACTGAGAGACTGGGATTGACATATATACATTACTATATTATAAGGAAGATAGTCAATAATGACCTACTATATATCACAGGGAGCTCTATTCAATATTCTGTAATAAGCTATATGGGTAAAGAATCTGAAAAAGAGTGGATAAATGTATAACTGAATCACTTTGCTATATACTTGAAACTAAGATAACATTATAAAAATGAACTATACTCTAACAACAATTTTTTTAAAAAAGAAGACAGTGTAAATCTGTACTAATAGGACCATAGTGTCCAGAAGATTCACTAAAACCAATCATTAATTATTATACATTTTAAGGTGGCAAGCATTGATCAGGGCACTGGAAGTATATGACGCAACTGACATCCCTCGCTAACCTCCTGAGACTGACCGATATAAACAGACCTACACATAAACATATATATAATCAGAAACTGTGATGAACACTGTGAAGAAAAAACACAGGGAGACTAGCACAAGGAGACCATTACCTCGAATGGGGTCTCAGGGGAGAATTGTCCTGAAGCAGAGTTAACACATGTGGTGTGAGTGTGTCTGAGTGTAGGTATTTGGTAAAGGATCCGCCAGACTGAGGACAACATATGGAAAGGTTCTGAAAGGGAAAAGTCTACAGCCCATTCAAGGACAGAAGTGCCAACTAAAGCAGGAAGATGGAGAGCCAGGAGGAGATCTCTGCAGACGTGATTTAAGCAGGAAAGTCATATGACCAGGTGTGCATTTTTAAAACTTACTCAGGCTACAATATGGAGAACACAGACAGAAACAGGGCAGGAGGAAGAAAATCAGTTGTGACATGGTTGTAATAGTCCAGGCTGGTGATGATGGCAGCTTGGACCATGATGTTGCAGTGTTGTTGGAGCAGGAGGGGGAGACTGAGGGACGTTTAAGAAACCCTGTCACAATGCCTTAGTGGTTTAGGGATGGATTTGATGAAGGGGCTGAGGGAAAGAAGGATCAGTGATGCTATCTAAACCAACTTGTTTCTTTTCCTTTTGAGGGAGAGATGGGGAAGGGAATTCTTGTAACTGTTAAGTCCCTTTTATTCTGTAACAGGCCCCCTTCCTTTTCTCTGCTGCGAAAATTTACCAACATTCCTTTTATGTTGATAAATCTGGGTCTTTGGGCCTTTTGAGTGTTGAGTGTCTCATATTTCCCTTTGATTTCTTCCTTGTGCTATTAATTACCTTTTTCCTATATCCACTGAGAGTCCCATAAAATGATAGCTCTGAGGGCTCCACTGATTCTGGAGCCCACTGATTTTTTCTTTTTTCCTTTTGACTAGACTACTTCATAGGTTGCACTGGATACTTCCTATTATATTACATCCTGATATTACAATGTACCACTAAGAGCACCTTTAGTGATGCTGGAATTCGGAGTGGAATGGGGTCAGCATGACCCTCTCAATATGAAGTTCCTCTTTCACCTCTTTAATGGTTCTAGCATCCTTTGATGGTGGTCACCTCAGTCTCCTCAAAACTGACTTAGAATAGAAGCATACAGAAATTTTAGCAAAACATGAGTTGGACTCCATTGCCCAAGCTTTTCTAATTTTATTCCAGCTGTTTTGGGTACATATTCTTTTTTTTTAAATTTTTTTATTAGTTTTGCCATACAATGACATGTTATCGCCATGGGTTTACATATGCTCCCCCTCCAGAACCCCCCTCCCTCCTCCCTCCCCCCGGGAAATCTTGATGCACCAGCCCCGAGCATCAATCCTGGGCTGGCGATTGATTACACATATGATAATTAACATGTTTCAATGCCATTCTCCCTTATCATCCCACCCTTGCCCTCATCCACAGAGTCCACGAGTCTGTTCTATACATCTGTGTTACTTTTGCTGTCTCGCATGCTGGGTTCTCGTTACCGTCTTTCTAAATTCCATATATATGCGTTAATATACTGTATTGTTGTTTATCCTTCTGGCTTACCTCACTCTGGATAATGGGCTCCAGTTCCGTCCACCTGAGTAGAACTGATTCAAATGAATTTTTTTTTAATGCTGAGTAATATTCCATTGTGTATATGTACCACAGCTTTCTTATCCATTTGTCAGTTGATGGGCATCTAGGTTGCTTCCATGTCCTGGCTATTGTAAACAATGCAGCGATGAACATTGGGGTGCACGTGGCTCTTTCAATTCTGGTTTCCTCGGTGTATATGCCCAGCAGTGGGATTGCTGGGTCATATGGCAGGTCTATTTGCAGCTTTTTAAGGAATCTCCACACTGTTCTCCATAGTGGCTGTACTAGTTTGCATTCCCACCAACGGTGTAAGAGGGTTCCCTTTTCTCCACATCCTCTCCAGCATTTATTGCTTGTAGACTTTTGGATGGCAGCCATTCTGACTGGTGTAAAGTGATACCTCACTGTGGTTTTGATTTGCATTTCTCTGATAATGAGTGATGTTGAGCATCTTTTCATGTGTTTGTTAGCCATTTTTATGTCTTCTTTGGAGAAATGTCTGTTAAGTTCTTTGGCCCACTTTTTGATTGGGTCGTTTATTTTTCTAGCATGGAGCTGCAGGAGTTGCTTGTATATTTTTGAGATTGTTTGTCCGTTGCTTCATTGGCTATTATTTTCTCCCATTCTGAAGACTGTCTTTTCACCTTGCTTATAGTTTCCTTTGTTGTGCAGAAGCTTTTAATTTTAATTAGGTCCCATTTGTTTATTCGTGCTTTTATTTCCAATATCTGGGAGGTGGGTCATGTAGGATCCCGCTTTGGTTTATGTTGGAGAGTGTTTTGCCTATGTTGTCCTCTAGGAGTTTTATAGTTTCTGTTCTTATGCTTAGATCTTTGATCCATTTTGAGTTTATCTTTGTGTATGGTGTTAGAAAGTGTTCTAGTTTCATTCTTTTACAAGTGGCTGTCCAGTTTTCCCAGCACCACTTGTTAAAGAGGTTGTCTTTTCTTCATTGTATATTCTTGCCTCCTTTGTCAAAGATAAGGTGTCCATAGATGTGTGGATTTATCTCTGGGCTTTCTATTTTGTTCCATTGATCTATATTTCTGTCTTTGTGCCAGTACCATACTGTCTTAATGACTATGGATTTGTAGTAAGCCTAAAGTCAGGTAAGATTCCGCCAGTTCCATTCTTCTTTCTCAAGATTGCTTTGGCTATACAAGGTTTTTTATATTTCCATACAAATTGTGAAATTATTTGTTCTAATTCTCTGAAAAAGACCTCTGGTAGCTTGATAGGAATTGCATTGAATCTATAGATTGCTTTGGGTAGTATACTCATTTTCACTATATTGATTCTTCCAATCCACGAACACGGTATATTTCTCCATCTATTTGTGTCCTCTTTGATTTCTTTCATCAGTGTTTTATAGTTTTCTATATACAAGTCTTTTGTTTCTTTAGGTAGAAATACTCCTAAGTATTTTATTCTTTTTATTTTGATGGTGAATGGAATTGTTTCCTTAATTTCTCTTTCTGTTTTCTCATTGTTAGTGTATAGGGTACATTTCTTAATGGCTGCTTTAATTCTTCTGACTCAAAATGTAAATATCAAAGTCCTACCTTCTGTTCTTTTTTCTTTTCTCTCTGGTAAGTTATATCACTCCTTGTGAACACCTGTCTATGCAAAAATATCATACAATCAGAACAGTGGCTTTATTCTGAATGGCAGTTTTCAGTTGCCAACTGGTCCCTTATTCTGCCATAAATCACACATGTCACCTTAATTTCCAAACCACTTTTCAGACCCTCGCTTTCCGCCACAGATATCATGATTCTCTCCATCAACACTGACAACGACTCCTCCTTCCCCTCCCTCACCATCTACATCAATTAGTTGACAACTCTGTGCGATCTCCCTCCAACATATCATTCTCATTTTTCTCTTTCCAAATTGCTGCCACCCCTCTAGCACAGTTCATTATCTCTTACCTAAACTATTGGAAATAGCTTTTTTAATGGCTCTACCAGCTTCCAGACAGTCCACCTTGAAAGTAGGACTGGAAAACACTCCTGCAAAAACATCTAGAGTCATATAATTGCCCTGCTCAAACAGCTCCACTTCCTACCCACTAACCACCAAAAGAAACAAAAGCTGTTCATGCCACATTCAACCTGTCTCATCCGCCTCTACAGACATTGCTCCACCCATATGTTACCCAGGCCCACACCTCTGGAAAGCTGGTCCCTGAGCCTCCTCCCAGGAGTCTTGCCTGTAGTCAGTCTTCCTTCCTGATGCCAAGTCATCCTTGATGACCTGCAGTCTACTCATTCTTTTCCTCCTCACAAATGACATACTTACTTTTATTGCCAGTTATTTGAATCACAAAGGAATTCTCTAAACAAGTTCCCCTCCCTTCTCTGACTTTACCACTCTATGGGAGTAACTTATTGTGCTTTCTTTCATAGCTGTTCTTTAGCCTACATAAAAATAGATGCACCATTTTTTTTTCTCTTGCCACTCACCTGCTTGATCTGGGACTTGGTTTTCTTCTGCCCTTGGAGTAGGATTTACACCAGCAGTTGTACTAGTTCTTGAGCTTTTGGAAGGGACTAGAATTACACCACTGGTTTTCTTGGGCATCTAGTCTGCAAAGAGCAGATGACATGATTCTCATTTTATCTGGGCACTTAAAGCATTTTTTAATATGAAGAATAAGTCAACTGATTTAAACAGAAAGCATTTAGCTTACAGGTAAATTTGATAGTTCTCATCTTAGCCGGTTTTCATTATTTTAGATTGTCTGAATCTATAGAACCTACACATGATCATAGCTTTCTATTTTGGTTTCCATTGGTGAAATCTATTCTATTTTACCAATGGAAGTCAAAATAGAGCAAATTCTATTTCCATGCCTTTTAATTATTAGCGTTTTTAAAGATATCCTCAGCCAGATTATTTATTTATCTTAAATTGAAAGTCAAAGTTTCTTTCCTGTTTTTATTAGACAATTAATGCATTATTGAACAACTAAAACTTAAAATACAAATGTGTGAAAATAAAAAACTAACTCCTTTTCTAGTCCATCCTTAAGTAAGCCAGTGTTCTGATTTCACAAATAGTTATTTGCATTTTCCTTAAATTTATAAAAACATGCAAAACTATACAGGGCCCTAAGTTTTATTCTATGCATTTTTTTCAATGAAATGAAGCTGAAATTATTTAAATAATGCCTTCTATCTACTGAACTTAAAAGGTATTTTTTATTGAGCTATAATTGACATAACATCTTATTAGATTCCGGTATACAACATGATGACTTATAATTTGATCATTTATATACACTGCATAATGATCACCATACAAGCACTGTCAACATCTGTCATCACATACAACTGCAGGACTTTTTCTTGTGATGAGAATTTTAAGATTTACTCTCTTGGCAACTTATAATATGCAAAACAACTTAATATGCAATACAGTATTATTAACTATAGTTGCAATGCTGTATATTACATCCCCATGACTTATTTCATTAGAAGATATTATTTTTAATTATAGCACCTAATACTCCATATTTCTATAACACACTCAGCCATCAGTAATAAATACTAGCTTTTTTGATTACTTTTATAATTATTTTCATGATTAAATACTCTTATATGTAAAATATATATGCACAAAGATATATGTTTGAAGAACAATTTGGTTTATAAACATATTATACATATAAAAATATATATATTATTCTGCAAGTAGTTTTTCTCATACAATTCACATAGACTTCTTTCATCCCAATATATAGTGAGAGATTTGCTTCATTCATATTAATAACAGCTTTAGATTCAGTATTATAAGCAGTCCTTAATTTATTCTGTCATTCTCATAGATAAGCATTCAGTTTATTCCCTTTTTAACTATCACACACAAACACAGCTGAAATAAATATCTTTGTATGTAAACCTTTATAACTTATATCTTTATTTTTCAAATCCATTCTCAGAAATGGATTCCTGGGCCAAATGGCACTTGCGATTTAAATTCTAATAGGAGACAGCTAGATTACATTATTACAAAAGTAATAATGAACTCTTATGCCAACAGTTTATGGAGGGAACGTATTTCTCCACACCTTTTCTAATAACAATGTATTAATTTTTTTTCATTTCTGTCAAATTATTACTTGAAAATTGATATCTGTGAAGTTCAGGATTACAGGCCCATTCTCTAAGACCCAATCTGAAATGCTACATCCTTTATGAATCCTTTCTTCTCTCATCCTAGGCAGCCTCCCTTTGCTCTGAAACCTTTGTAGCGTATGTTTTGTCTTTTTGTAGAACTTTTCATATTATACTTTATGCTGAATTGACTTTTCTCATTTTAAATCTCGACCACATTGTAGCTCAAAAAGAAGAGGTCACATATCCACCTCTTCTTATAACTTCCTTAACATTAGCACAGAAGCAGTGTATAGAAGATGCTCCACTTTCTGCCTAATAGGATCCAGTTGATCAGTCAGAGAAATGGGACCTTAAGGCTAGAAATAAAAGTGGATGACTCTGCATCCTCTTGGAGGAAATTGCAAGCATCTTGCTGCAGAAGTCTATCACTGACCAAACCATTGAACCAAGCAGATATACCACGTTTACTTATCAGTCTGCTGCTTGAACACCTAGGGCGAGTGAAGCCAACTGTCAAGAGTGTGACAGCATCAGGCCGTTTATTAAGCCAGGACTGTGGGCAGGGACAAATCCAAAAGGAAGCACAGCATAGTAAGAAAAGCACTTTAAAACAAGGTACCTTCCATTTTTTTTTTAAAGTGAACTCAGAAGGCTTACCAGCAGTGGGTAAAAGATAAAAAGGATGATAGCTCAGCATACAAATGAACAACAGCTAGCATGAACTGACTGGACTGGGTGCCTTACACACATTTTCCCATTACACACACACATCGCTGTGCAGTAGATATTATTATCCACATTTCATATATGGGGTTTAACTTTCCCAAGGTCATAGACTGTACACGTAAGGGAACTGTGTTAAAGACTCAGATCCATTGCGTCTAGGCTGCCTATAATGTCCCATCCATAGAGGTACTAACACAGAGACCAGATGACTCGTTGTCAGTGCCGTAGAAACCATATTTTTATTATGGGCAGAGAATGGAAGGGTGACACTGAAATCTGTCCATAGAACTTATTATGCTAGTGCAGAAATCAGAATTTCCTGAGTCAAAACCCACAAGGAAAAAGACAAACAAGCAGTGTTCTATTTACTGTTACTTCAGAGGAACATAAAAAAGGTCCAACACTGACAAACGTTTACTTTAAAAGTACACAAACCATGCCATTATAGAAAGTTAAATTTCTAAATATTTTCTTGGCAGACTGCACCCAGTCTTCTGAACTTGGGCCACCGATCATGTAATACAAGTGCTAAATGCCTCATCAGCATGTCCTGCTCCTTGCTCAGAGCCTCAACAACTTCCTTTCAGTTCATCCCGCCTACTTTTCCAGTCTTCCAAAGTTACCAGTTTCTGCCCCTCTCTTAAATATTGGCCTTTTGTTATTCAGTTGCTAAGTCGTGTCCAACTCTTTGAGACCCCACGGACTGCAGCATGCTAAAGCTTTCCTATCCTTCACTATTTCCCAGAGTTTGCTCAAACTCATGTCCACTGAGATGTTGATGCCTCATTTATATATTGGCCTCCTAGTTGTTTTTTTTTTTTTTTCTTCTCTCCTCCTTTTTGAGACAAGACACTGATAAAGGCATCAGCATTCAATCTCTTTTAGCTGGATTGAATCAGTGAAGGCTCTTCTGTGGGCAGATAACTCCCATGAACTGTGCAGTCCGATCATGGTAGAAATTAAAATCTGCTGGATAAGGGGCTATTATTCACAAAGATTCAAATGCAAATTCTCAAGCCACTGCTATTGAATCCTGAGTAACATATTTAATCAACTTGATCCTCAGTTTTCTCATATCAGGATCATCATAGTATCTGCTACATAGGATTTTTGTGAGGTTTAAATTAGATGTTGCATGTACAATCTATAATTTCTCAATTAATTAAATGTAATTATTATAACTATTAGCAGAGTCAACTACTTTTAGACAAAAATAAAAGCAAATTAAACCCAAAAAACCTCTAAATACCATGAATATGAGTTTAAGAAACTATAAAAAAAGATTCCTTCATTATCTCTATGTCTAATTAGAATTCAGCCCAATTAGAACAAAGAATGAGGAAATCGCTGATGGGCTCACGTAAGTTCTGAATGAACTGCCTAAAAGGAAGCATCTGACACCCTTGAAGAGATACTGAGATACTTAAAAAACAAGATGCTTTACATGTATGTCCAAAAGATTAAAGTCTCTTTTTCAGGAAATGAGAGCAAGGGAGGACACTTCAAGAGGAAACATCAGATTGTGATGTGTATCATAGGTAGTGGGCAGAATTTTGTTGAAGGCATGGGCTGTGCTGTGCTTAGTCACTCGGTCATGTCCAACTCTTTGCAACCCCATGGACTGTAGCCCTCCAGGCTCCTCTGACCATGGGAATTATCCAGGCAAGAATACTGGAGTGGATTGCCATGCCCTCCTCCAGGGGATCTTCCCAACCCAGGGATTGAATCCAGGTTTCCTGCATTGCAGGCAATTCTTTACCATCTGAAGGCATATCAATAGCAAAATATGGAAGAAATCTCTAAAAGGGAAACATAATAGATAAACTCATCCCCTTTTCCTTTCCATGCCATAGGCTTTGTGTATAGTAGTAGGATGTCCCCACTTCATCTATGCAGTGGTACCACCATACCAATGCACTTATATTATTAACTAGCTCTTGTTGAAAGAGGTGATCAGTCATAAACTTCATCAAATCAGAACAGGTGAATCAGCCTCTAGCCTAAGGTCAGACGGGAGAGTGAACAGACAGACAGCAGTGGACATTGGTCCTTAAAGAACAGGTGAGCCCAAAAGCAGTCTCTTAATGAATTTGAGATAAACAGTATCAAAGTAAAGCAGCAGAAAGAAATTCGGAATCCCTCTAGTAGTTCTCAGGATGTGGAAGGGATAGTTTAAATTAGGAGATTAGGTCAGCCATGTAGATGGTTTGGGTAGAATGAACACAATTGGATGGACACAGAGGGTGCAAAATGAAAGTGATGGAAAGAGGAATTTTTAATTTTTAGAGCACAAATCTGCTTCAGTTGGAAGTGGTTTTGACAGAGAGGACCAAAAATGATACTGTTGGTTTGATATGTTTTAACTCACTCAAAAATATTTTATACTGACTGGATGGATCACAATGCATCAGAACAAGACACCTTTCTATGCCTAGTCTGTTACTGCAATACCATATTTTTATTACCATTTTAATATAACTCCAGTTTCTTATAGTCTGATCTCTTCCAAGCCTTAGTCTTAAATTCCAGGCTAATCCACTACGTTATTTCAAGGCAATAATTTAGAAGAGTCTCCAGGTAAACAGCAGGCAGCACTTATCTGGTATTTGTACTTACGAAATCATACTGTTGGCATATTAATGTCTTTGATCTTAAAGCAATTAAATCAGCACACATCATTTATGCCATATGTATAGGAACATTTTTGTTTTCTCTATTCTAACAAAACTTGACTCCGTCAATGGAAAGCATAAGTCAGAGATCAGAAGCAAGCATGTTATTATATTTTAGTTCAATTAGTGGATCTTATAGAGTAGAAGTGGGGTGTGGGGGACAGAAGGAACACCATGATAAGCACTACATTATCAATAACTCATCACAGGGATTCTAGTAGGTAGTTATTAGGAGAAACTGTCCATTCAGAGAGGTTAATTATTCAGTTACCCAGAAAATACCTGTCTGTTGTAGATCGTAATGTATAAGTCAGGAAAAGGAATTAAGATGTCTACTCAAGAAACACATCTATCAGCAGAGATCCCTTAGGTTTGGCTTTAGCTTAGAAAAAGCTCAGTGCAAGGAAACACCAAGGAAGTCAGAGCTAAGGAGAAAACAGAAATATCTGAAAACCACAAGGGGGTGAATTTCAAGTAAGTAGAAAAGAACAAACACGCACAGAGAGAGTATGTACATGTAAAGCAGAAATCCAAGGGCTAAAAAAAGAGACACAGTGTAGGTTCATATCTGACAAGTGGGAGAAGACAATCAGAACTCTAAAAGTCAAAGGTCTAAAATCATCACAGACAAGAGGAATCTAAGGAGAATGACAAGTAGATGTAAAGTGGTTAGGATCTAAAAGAAGAAAGACATTAGGAAAAACTAAGATATTCTGAATAAAGTATGGACTTAATAATAATGTATCAATATTGTTCATCAATTGTGACAAATGTATCAAATTAATATAAGATGTTAATATTAGGGAAAACTGGATACAGGAAATATGGGAACCCTCTGTACTATCCTCACAATTTTTCTTTAAACCCCAAAGTATTCTGAAATAAAATTTTTAAATGTTTATTTTTATAAAAAATGTTTATTCTTTTAAAAGTCAATGTTTCATATGGCAGTTCTACTTCCAGTATTTTAAGAAATCTCCACACTGTTCTCCATAGAGGCTGTACTAGTTTGCATTCCCACCAACAGTGTAAGAAGGTTCCCTTTTCTCCACATCCTCTCCAGCATTTATTGCTTGTAGACTTTTGGATGGCAGCCATTCTTACTGGTGTGAAATGGTACCTCATTGTGGTTTTGATTTGCATTTCTCTGATGAGTGATGTTGAGCATCTTTTCAAGTGTTTGTTAGCCATCTGTATGTCTTCCTTGGAGAAATGTCTGTTTAGTTCTTTGGCCCATTTTTTGATTGGATTGTTTATTTTTCTGGAATTGAGCTGCAGGTGTTGCTTGTATATTTTTGAGATTAATTCTTTGTCTGTTGCTTTCTTTGCTATTATTTTCTCCCATTCTGAAGGCTGTCTTTTCACCTTGCTTATAGTTTCCTTTGTTGTGCAAAAACTTTTAATTTTGGACCTTTTTAATTAGGTCCTATTTGTTTATTTGTACTTTTATTTCCAATATTCTGGGATGTGGGTCATAGAGGATCCTGCTTTGGTTTATGTCAGAGAGTGTTTTGCTTATGTTTTCCTCTAGGAGTTTTATAGTTTCTGATCTTACGTTTAGATCTTTAATCCATTTTGAGTTTATTTTTGTGTATAGTGTTAGAAAGTGTTCTAGTTTCATTCTTTTACAAGTGGTTGACCAGTTTTCCCAGCACCACTTGTTAAAGAGATTGTCTTTTCTCCATTGTATATTCTTGCCTCCTTTGCTGAAGATAAGGTGTCCATAGGTGCATGGATTTACCTCTGGGCTTTCTATTTTGTTCTATTGATCTATATTTCTGAGGAAACTAGAATTAAAAGAGACACGTGTACCTCAATGTTCATTGCAGCACTGGTTATAACAGCCAGGACATAGAAGCAACCTAGATGTCCATCAGCAGACGAATGGATAAGAAAGCTGTGGTACATATACACAATGGAATATTACTCGGCCATTAAAAAGAATACATTTGAATCAGTTCTAATGAGGTGGATGAAACTGGAGCCCATTATACAGAGTGAGGTACACCAGAAAGAAAAACACCAATACAGTATACTAACACATATATATGGAATTTAGAAAGATGGTAATGATGACCCTATATGCGAGACAGCAAAAGAGATACAGATGTATATAGAACAGTCTTTTGGACTCTGTGGTCTCCCAAGAGGGTGGGATGATCTGACAGAATAGCACTGAAACATGTATATTATCATATGTGAAACAGATCGCCAGGCCAGGTTCGATGCATGAGACAGGGTGCTCAGGGCTGGTGCACTGGGATGACCCAGAGGGATGGGGTGGGAGGGAGGTTCAGGATGGGGAACACATGTATACCCATGGTGGATTCATGTCAATGTATGGCAGAAACCACTGCAATATTGTAAAGTAATTAGCCTCCGACTAAAATAAATAAAAAAAAAAATAAAAGTCAATGGTTCAAAAATAATTTTTTAATGATAATCTTGTCCCAAGGAAATTCCTAGCAGCATAGACTAAGACTCCCAATTCTAGTAGGAATAAGGACCCTTAGGGACAAAACACTGGTACAAGTCTTGACCCACTAAGGTGTTTTTTTTTTTTTTTTTAAATTCCACATGTAAATAATTACCAATTAAGGTATTAAAACTGCACTTTTAAAACAGGCATACACATTTTCTTAAAGGTAACAAAAATTTAAAATTTAGCCTTGCTTAATGTTATGAAAGCAAGAAATCAAACAACCTTCTGTTTATTTAAACAAATTACCTGGAAAATGCAGTCTTAATCAACTAAGACAATTAAGTATCTCCTTAAGCATACTAAAATTCTGTAGCTGTAGAAAGCCAAGAACATCAGACTGAAAGAAGCTAACTAGCATTTTATACTCTGTAGATAGATAACCTTGCATCTAAAGAAAAACATAAAAGGAGCTCAGTGTCACTACTATTAATTTTAGTCTTTAAAAATGTGTAATACCACTAAGCAGAAAAGGGCCCAGTGGTAACAGAATCAGTGTGCACATAGTTCAGTAATTAAAGAATACCCAGGTTGCTCACCAAAGGGCCCTAAAATACAAGTATAAGGAGAGAACATCCCCACATTACATGGAATATCATCTTTAGCCTGCTCTTTCTTTCCACACCTGAACTGCACTTCTGTCTTTTTGCATCTCCCATCAGGCAGCTGAGCCTGAAATATTTGAAAGGGACCCAAGGCCTACTGTGCCATTTGAGTTCACATACAATCAGGACACTTTCAAAGGGATTCTATTGAATGTCAGGTTTGAGTCAAGGTTTTAATTTCACAGCAGATTTAACTGAAGAGATTTAATTTTACCAAATTAAAAACGCATGCTTTACAACAACCCCCAAGCCCTCCAGGAGTGAATTCAGACAGAGAAAGTTTGATCAGAGACTCAACTAGAGAGAAAAAGGCAATGATGCCAGATGCCCTAGTTTAAAACCTTCGAGGCTCAGAATGGAGGAAAATGGGAGAATTAACACTCCATAAAAAGGATGCCAGTCTTCCTGACTGGAGTCCATTTTTTCAACCAAAGGGCATCCATCTGCCCTCAGCTCACTCCTCCACAGTCCACTTTTCTACGTAACACATATTGTTCATGGAACAACAGACTGGTTCAAAATTGGGAAAGGAGTATGTCAAGCCTGTATATTGTCACCCTGCTTATTTAACTTTTTGAAGAGTCAGTTCAATTCAGTTGCTCAGTCACATCCGATTCTGCCACCCCATGGACTGCAGCACACCAGGTACATCATGTGAAATACCAGGCTGGATAAATCACAAGATGGAAGACGACAATTTTAAGATTGCTGGGAGAAATATCAATAACCATCAAGATATACAGGTGCATGCATGCTCAGTTGCTTCAGTCATATCTGATTCTTTGCAGCCCTATGGACTGTAGCCTGCTAGGCTCCTCTGTCTATGGAATTCTCCAGGCAAGAATACTGCAGTGGGTTGCAGATGACACCACCATAATGGCAGAAAGTGAAGAGAAATTAAGAGCCTCTAGATGGAGGTGAAAGAAGAGAGCGAAAAAGCTGGCTTAACACTCAACATTCAAAAAACTAAGATTGTGGCATCTGCTCCCATCACTTCATGGCAAATAGAAGGGAAAAAGTGGAAACAGTGACAGACTTCATTTTCTTGGGCTCCAAAATCACTGCAGCGGTGACTGCAGTCATGAAATTAAAAGATGCTTGCTCCTTGGAAGAAAAGCAGTGACCAACCAGCATATTTAAAAGCAGAGAATTCACTTTGCCTATAAAGGTCTGTATAGTCAAAGCTATGATTTTTCCAGTAGTCATGTATGGATGTGAGAGTTGGACTGAGTGCCAAAAAATTGATGCTTTTAAATGTGGTGCTGCAGAAGACTCTTCTTGCAGAGTCCCCTGGATAGCAAGGAGATCAAACCAGTCAGTCTTAAAGGAAATCAACCCTGAATATTCATTGAAAGGACTGATGTTGAAGCTGAAGCTTCAATACTTTGACCACCTGATACAAAGAGCTGACTCATTGGAAAAGACCCTGATAGTGGGAAAGATTGAAGGCAGGAGGAGAAGGGGATGACAGAGGATGACATAGTTGGATGGCATCACCGATTCAATGGCATGAGGGTGAGCTAATTCTGGGAGATGGTGAAGGACAGGAAAGCTTGGCATGCTGCAATCTATTGGGTTGCAAAGATTCAGACATGACTGAGTGACTGAACAACAGCAAGAACACATGTTGTGTCCAAGTAACTCTCAGTAATGGAGAGGAAGAGACTGGTGGGTGATACTGGTAATGAATAATATGCTAGTGTCTTCCATGACTGTGAATATGGGTCAGCTAGAAAGAGGATGCAAACCACCTGAGAAAATATAATCATGTAAAGGAGAAAAAGCAGTCAGAGGAATAAATAAGCTGGTGAGAAAAATGCTGAGTAGAGAATAAAATGAGTTGTGACTAATACATCACTAGCACATGGAAGATGCTGTGATGTATTGTTATAATACATACATTAATTCATCTTCACAATAATCCTGCTTTATAGATACCATTAAATTGTAAAATGGAAAACTGAGAGTCACTGGAGTTGTTTAAGTAGCTTGCCCTAGAAGCATTCTAAAATTCTAGGTATAAGACAAAATGCAAGGTTCTCTCAGTGAGTTAAAGTCGCTCAGTCATGTCTGACTCTTTGCGACCCCATGGACTATTCAGTCCATAGGATTCTCCAGGCCAGAACACTGGAGTGGATAGCCTTTTCCTTCTGCATGGAATCTTCCCAGCATTGCAGGCGAATTCTTCACCAGCTTTTTTCCCACTTTATTATTCTGCCTGTCTGCAGGAGAAAGTTAGCACCTGGGTAATGCAATCCATAAGATAAAGTGAGTTTCCAAAGTTTCACATTCATGTATACACCTTAATTATCCATCTAGGTTGTAAACCCCTTAAGACAAGGACCAACAAGTTCACGTGCTTTTAAGGCAAATAATATTTTACACTTATATAAACTTGATGAATCAAGAAATATATTTCCACAAAAATTTGAGTTTGCATGAGCTGAACTAAAGCATTTCATCAATAAAATAAAATAAAGCAAAATAATGGTGCTCTGTTCCATAGTAAAAAGTTGATCTATTAATCTGCAGATCTGTATACTTTTGATAGTAATTTCATTGCATATATATTATAAATCAATTAAAATAATAAATAGTAAATAAAAAACTGGGCAGTGAGTTCCACTTCTGATTATACTGGATGTAGCCAACCTAAACCCTTCTTAAAAACAACTAAGAATTAAGTAATACTGGAAAACTGTTTAAAGAAAATTGGACTGCTACTGAGAAAATGAAACTTCAGAGGTCAAAATCCAGGAAAGAATAAAACTCAGAGAGATGCATCACATATTTTGTGTCCAGCTTCTCTCCTTGTGGCATGCGTATTTTCTTGGCTATGGGGAGAAGCTGAGAAACCAAGAAGAGGGTGACTGCTATGAAATCATCAGAGAATTCAGGAGCTTTCAGAGCTGAGAAGATAATTACTGCAGATGGGCCTGCTGATCCAGGCAAGATGGGAGGAACCAAGTTTTCCTAAAGAAGGAAGGTGCAAAGAAATAAGACCAAAGAACGGTGTATTTTCCTTCACTATATCTGCTAAATACTGAAGCTACTATGAGGCAAGAGGCTGGAAAGTCAATAAGAAATAGCTTAAAAAATTAGGAGAGCTCAGCGTGGTGGAGAAAGAGAGCAGTGAGTGGGCTCATCTCTCAGGCATGCCTCAAAACTGCAACTGCATTCAGAGCATCTCTTGCTGAAATTGAACAGCTGGGAACTAGAACAGCTTTTCTATACCCAAGGGACTGAAAACTGCCTTGGGCTCTGGCTGGTTTGCCAGAACCACCCTAGTGCACGCCCCATCCCACACCAAACTCCTGCTCCAGGGCCTCTGGCTCCTCTGCACTGCTCACCAGTAAGGTGGAGGCTGAGGGTGTGCTGGGACCCCGGTCCAACACGGCCACTGCCAGCCCACTCTCTGCTGTACACACTTGAGGGAGCAAGGCTAGCTCCCAAGCAGGGACCACCAGTCCCTGGGCACACTCAGAAGGGGCAAAGCTAAATAGGGTGAGGCTAGAGAGTGGGTCTCTACGTGCATGTGGTGGTGGTGGTGGGGTATCACCCCTTCAGCCAGAACTGATCCTCATACCAGGGTATGTGCACTGGAGTACAACGTGAAAACAAGCCCCCAGGCCCCTGCTGCTGCAGCTAAGTCGCTTCAGTCGTGTCCGACTGTGTGTGACCCCATAGACGGCAGCTCACCAGGCTCCCCCGTCCCTGGGACTCTCCAGGCAAGAACACTGGAGTGGGTTGCCATTGCCTTCGCCAATGCTTGAGAATGAAAAGTGAAAGTGAAGTCGCTCAGTCGTGTCCCACTCTGTGCGACCACATGGACTGCAGTCCACCAGACTACTCTGTCAGTGGGATTCTCCAGGCAAGAGTACTGGCGTGGGGTGCCATTGCCAGGCCCCTGCAATGTCCCAAATCACTGTGGAGACTGCCATTACACCCTGGAGACATTAGCCTCCAACTCCAGCCCTGATAGGTCAGTAACAGCCAGCGAGCATAGGCGCAGCCTCAGCTCACAGCTGGCTCTGGCTTTAATCCCTCCACCTCCATCCCACCTGCCACGAAGGACATGACTGCCAGCAAACCCCAAGGGAAGATACAGCCCATGCTCACTGCACACCAGCTCTCCCTCCAAAGCCACGGCAGACTGCATCCGGGGACGGACGGACGGACACACACACACACACACACACACACACACACACACACACACACACACACACACACACACACACACACACACACACACACACACACACACACACACTCTCAAGACTAGGATCAGTAACTGTTTCTCGTAATTTCATTGAGTCAGAGAAAGTTAAACAAAATTATAAAACAGAGGACTATCTTTCAAACAAAGACAAGAAGAAAACCCCTAATGAAACAGAGATAAATAATATACTTAAAAAAAAGTTCAAAGCAACAGTGAGAATACTAACTGATCTTGAGAAAAAAACAGATGAACACAAAATTTTAACCAAAAGCTAGAAAATCAAAGCCACAATGAGCTATCCCCTCACTCCTGTCTGAATGGCTATCAGCAAAAAGACAACAATAATAAATGTTGTTAAAGATATGGAAAAAAGGAAACCTTGGTTCACTGTTGGTAGGAAAGTAAGTTGGTATGCCACTATTGAAATAGTATGGAACTCCCTTAAAAAATGTGACTACTATATGATCCAGGGGTATATATCCAGATAAAACAAAAACACTAATTTAAAACAAATGCACATCAATGTTCACAGCATTAGCTACAATAGCCAAGACACATAAACAATTTAAATGCCTCCTAGATGACTGGATAAAGAAGATGTGATACATACAATGAAATACTATTCAGCCATAAAAAAAGAAAAAAACTGCCATTTGCAACAACATGGATGTCCCTGAAGGGTATACTAAGTGAGGTAAATCAGATACTCTACTTAACCTTAGCCAAAAGGCCAAGAAGCAATATAAGTAAGTACTTATTTGAAGTAAATTTGTACTTTATTTGAAGCCAATCAAAAAAGACAAATACTGTATGTTTCAACTTATATTTGGAAACTAAAACTACAGGAATGAATGTACAAAACTTCAGAAGCAGACTCAGACAGAGAGGAAGAGAGAGGAGTAGTGGGGAGGTATATGATAGGGAAAGGGGGTTAAAAAGTACAAAGTATTAGATATAAAATAAATAAGGTGCAAGGATACAATGTATTGAATAGGGAATATTAGCAATACTGTTTAATAACTTTAAATGGAGTGTAATCTATAAAAATGTCTAATTATGTTGTACACCTGAAACTAACATTACATTGTAAATTAACTAAAATTCAACCAAAAAGTTAATTTAAAATAAAGATAGAAATTGTGAAAAACAGAGTAGGGTTTTGGCAGGCTTATGGTGCATAAAGTTAGAAACTGGACTCTAGTAGCCAAATATGCAAATATGGTTTCATAAAGCAATGCTATATAGCAATGGGAATTTCATCCATGCAATATTATGGATGAATGTTACAAACATAATGTTGATTCACATAAGTAGTTAACAAAGAAAGTACATACAATATATTTTCATTTATATAAAATAGGCAGATTTCATCATGATACAAATCACAATTGTTTTTCCAGAAAGGATAAAGACAGGTGACTTTCAGGTGTTAGTAAATTTTAGTTCTTAATGTGGGCATGTTCACTTGCGAAAATTCAATGAACTATATGCCTATGATTTATGTTCTTAGTTCTATTAATATTTGAAGCAAATAAAATTTACTTTAACATAAGAAATCTTATTTATCTACTATCCTTTGCCTGTTAACAGAAACTAAGATGAAAAAATGAATGTGCATTGACTCTATAGATTATTCAGTATTCTTTTAGATAAATTAGCCAGAGTGAGTTTCCTTTGCTTACATCCAGGAAGCCAATGAATTCTATAGTCTACCAATAAATTATAAGACCAGGTCTATCCCATCCCTGCACTCCAAGGTCAGTGCCTTCTCCAGCTTGCCAAGGAACAACAGTCCATGTGTGCCACAAAGAAATACTGCTACCATTTAATTAGATAAATTAACAAAAGTTTTATGCATGCAACTGAAGATAGGAGTTAATAAAGTCGAATAGAGAAATGATCGGCTTGAAGGAACTTCAAAAAGAATCTAATTGAGATTTTAATTTAATAACATCAGAGTTTTGTGTTAACTCTACTGTAGAAATCATAGATTTCCATAGATGATGATTTCATTATTAAGTACCCTGAAATTTTCCAAAAATTGTGCAATGAAAATACCCTCAAATCTAAACCAAAAAATTCAATTAAACATTTTTAAGTTTTGTTTTACAAATTATCTGATCTTTTCCAAAAGTAATGTTTTTTATTTGATTCAAAATGATGGCCTTACCTCACCTAAATCATTTTTATTCTCAAAACTGAAGGGAAATGCAAGTTTTAGAGATAATGGCATTCAGTTATGCAGGATGCAGGAGCAAAGAGCAGAAACACAATATTAAGCACAAAAGGTAACAAGGAGTAAGTGAAGAAGGGATGGGTATTTTTTTAATAGGATAAAATATGCTAGTAAAACTAGTTTATGTCAAAAAAAAGTCAAATATTTTTAAAAAGAGGCAAGGTCTGAAAATAAAATCCTCAATGGGAAGTAAGAAAGGTGACAACACTGTCAGTTGTGGATTGTTTGAAAAGAAGCTCAAATAGGGAAAGTTGAATTTAGTTTTTTGCTAAGAAAAATATGATCAATTAAACAAAATATCCCAAGGTACCAGCCCAAGAGACCAACAAACACTGAAGAAATTTTTCATGAACTTGACCTTCTTTATAGAGTCCTAGCATTCAAAACTCTAAGAGAAGGTACTGTTAGTCTGAAACTACTTTTCTCCAGAGCAATGATTCAACAATGAATCATCTTTTCTTAAACTACTTGTTGGGCTAGCTCAAATCATGAGCCAAGAAATCAAGCTGAAGATGACTGAAATAATTCATCAAATAGCAGTCCTCACCTCAGCAACAACTGCATAAGAGACCCTGCAACTGCCAGGAGACCGAGGCGAATTCACCCCATATTGGCCAAATCCACACACAACGTTGGTCAGGCTTGGCTTCAAACATAAAGACAACACAGAGATGCCAAGAGAATTCTGAAGTCTTGGTCTTTGTTTATTCCTACATCTTTAAATCCTCTAGCCTGCCCAACCATAATGACAGTTCAGTCTTTCAAAGTATGAGAATGATCAAGAAACTCAGAAATTCCCACTCAGCCTTAAATATTCGTTTCTTTTTTCCTTACCTACACAGGACCCTTCTCAAGTTATCACCTTATACTTCACTCCCAGGTGTGCGTGCTCAGTCATTAAGTCACGTACAACTCTTTGTGACCTCGTGGGCTGTAGCCTGCCAGGCTCCTCTGTCCATGGGATTTCCCAGGCAAAAATACTGGGATGGGTTGCCATTTCCTCCTCCAAGGGATCCTCTTGACCCAGGGATCAAACCCATGTCTCTTGCTTTTCAGGTGGATTCTTTACCACCAAGCCAGCAGGGAAGCCCCATACTTCCCTCCCACATCAACCTATAACATTTGATGTATCTAAATATCCCTATGCCAAATAAAAGCATTACTCTGGGAAGAGAATAGTCTGATATTATCTCAAAGAGATCATGAAAAAGAAAAAAAGAAGCATGTCTTATACTTGGATCATCACATTCTTGTCCAACAAATTTTGCTGAGTAGATTAGCTTCACCCAATTCAATAATGGTTGAATAGATCCAAACAGGGGAGACCCAAGTGGGAGGACTACAAATTTGGAAGAGTTAGAAAGGCCACATTTCACCAAACCAAAGGCAGGGTAGAGGAAGAAGAGAGGAGAGGGAGAGAAATCTTTGATATCTGAGGCCAGATCATATGCCTATGATCCCATGAAAGAGGGAATTCTCTCTACTCAGGCTCTGGGGGAAATACATATCATCCAAGTTCCTGGAGGAATAAGACTTCTGAGAGCATAGAACAAAATAGAGATTGCTCCTAATTCTAAAATACGAACAGATCAACAACAATCATGTCAGAAGGAAGTCTATCTGATATGAACATTAAAATAGCCACATCCTCTCTTTCCATGCATAAACCCTTTAGAGCAAGATTAAAGTTTTTAATCACATTCCCTCACATTCTTGGCTTCCCAGGTAGCTCAGTGGTAAAGAATCCACCTGCAAACAAAGGAGATGCAAGAGGCATAGGTTCAATCTCCAGGTGGGAAAGATCTCCTGGAGAAGGAAATGGCTACCCACTTCAGTATTCTTGCCTGGAAAATCCCATGGACAGAGGAGACTGGTGGGCTACTGTCCATGAGGTCACAAAGGGTCAGACATGAGTATTTTTGCTGAGTATCAATTTTCCTATGTCAGTGTGCAAAATTATCTGTCTATACCAATCATCTGCTTCTCCTGGTATATGGTGATATTAATTTTCAGTCAGGTTCTGAGGTTACTAGCTTCCAAAAGGAGAATTACTATGAGTAAATTTGGGATGGAAGTCACTCATGGAATTTAAACTCAAAAGTTAGCATTAAGATCCTCCCTAAACTGGATCCCATATTACCCAGGTAGGATGGCAGGCTCAGGAAAAAAGAATAGGAAATTGTTACAGGTGTGTATATTCCAGGTGAAGCATGAAGGTATACATATTTAAAAGGACAGAATCTTTGCGGTTGAGCAGTGCCTCAGAATTTGGGGGAAGGAAAGGACTTTCCTTAAGAGAGTTCCTGTCTCTTTCCTCCCTGGCCCCAACGGAGGGTAAAAAGATACCTATTAACCCAAAACATTTTCTCTGCTGCATTCACTAGTTGGTGTTGTGGTCATAGGAAAAAAGCAAAACAAAATAAAACTTTGATGTGTCAGTGACTGTCTCCCCTCAATAGAAAACCCATTCTTGCCAAGCAAAAGCTCAAGGATTATTCATCTTTGTCATTTTCTCCAACCTCTCTGAAACCCTTTTTGATCATCTGTTATGGTTCATTGTCCTTAGACTTAGGGAGTATCCTACAAGCACAAGCTAAGACGTACACATCTCAGAATTTACTTTTACTACAGTTCTTTTTGTATTCATGGTATATCGTGATCATGTTTCCTCACAGAACACATAACTGTAGCTCATTTTTAAAATTTTCAACATGATATGTCATAGTATAGATATAGGGGGAAAAACGATCAGTTGAAATAGATGGGGGAAAGAGATTATATTTCAAGTGGAAGAGACAGAAAGAACAGGACTGAACATAGATTATTCTTGGAACAGTCAGAAAATGGCCATCAGACTAGGGGAATAGTAGATGTGAGGATGGAGAAGCTGTCAGATTGTAAAGGGTATTGAAAATCAAGCAAAAAAATTTAGATTTGGCTGAAAATGTGAACATTTTTAACTCTGGGAAAACTATGCTATTTTATTGCACTCTGTTTCTGTGATAAAGTCAGAGGCTGAATTATTACCAGGGCTGGACAACTGGACTTCGCTCCACATACCAAAATATACAGAATCCATTTAGAGAGCAGACAATTTAAAAAACCTGTTGCCTTTACATCACAGTAGCTCTAGTTGGTGCTAGCAGTAAAGAACCCTCCTGCCAATGCAGGGGACGTAAGAGATGTGAGCTCAATCCCTGGGTCCGGAAGATCCCCTGGAGGAGGGCACAGAAACCCACTGCAGTATTCTTGCCTGGAGAATCCCAGGGACAGAGGAGCCCAGTGGGCTAGAGTCCACAGGGTCACAAAGAGATGGACACGACTGAAACAGCTTACCATGCATGCACGCAAGTGCGATAAAAGCAACTGAACCTAGCAAGTGTAACTGACTAAAACCCATAGCCAAGCATCGGATGATACGTCCTTCTCTGGACTCAAGAGGAAAGTTTATTCAAAGTGTGACACTAGCATTGACCCTAAAGGGGCTTGTCACAGCCTTGTCTTGAGTGAGCCCCTTCCTTACAGCTCATCTTTTGTGTTTTTTCCCTCACTGATGAATTGAAGTGACTCCCTGGCATTTTTCATTGTAAGATCAACGAATTGGCTGACTTGGTGACTATGCTTTGGAAGACAAGAGATGGAAGCAGAACTCTCCCAGTTCCTGCCCTGGCTCAGTGCAGACACTGGAAACAGACCCACTTCACCCCTCAGCAAAAGTAAGAGTGGCCTAGAAGTGTAAAAACCTTTATGATCTATTCAATATGGGTCTGTGGAATTTGAATTTTTTAAGTGTTAATTATTCTCATACTATATGTGTTATATAAGGCATTTAAAAAATATTCAGAGAAATTTTGAAAAGCAAAGAATTCCTTCTCATATCTCCTAGTTGGCTTTTTCTCTGGTTGTGAGTCCTGTCCCTTTTTCCTCATCAGTATAATGTCTATTTTATGAACTCTAGTTGAATGATTTGGACTGATTTGGGGGAGGGGGAATGATGAATCATTTTTAAGTCCTCATAATAGGTATTAAAAACAGAGGCCATGTGTTCACTGCAACTAAGCTATTAATTTAACTTGACCAGAAAGTGAAAACAATAAAATTAATTTAATCCCTCTCCCTTTTATCGTTAAGATATTTTTAGGTCTCTTACACACATTTCTGACCCATTCTCCTGCCTGACTCAATTAATAAGTCCTCTTTGGTGACATCTACTAAATGTTATTTTAACTGCTTTGAAATCTAGTCTGGGTAACTACCTGACTCCAGTATATGAGCTAGTGTCTAATATCTGGCTCATTTGCCCAACTACAAATTATGTGGCAAATTTTTCCAAATATATCCAGCAAATATTTTCTCTAGATACCAGAAATACAACAATAAACAAACAAAACACTCTGCCCTTCAAATAGTTTACATTCTAGCTGAAGACGAAAACCTTAATGTCAAAGGATTTTCTCCTCCAAACTAAAATCTTTTGCCCTGGACTTGGAGTATATATTGCCTTTAAAAATGAGATGAAAATTTCTCCAAAGCATAGATGTCAAAGGCTTTTGAATGAAAACAAAACAAAAAATCCTTCCTCTTGATGTCTTCCTAAGTAAGGACCTAGGTAAGATAAGATTTCTACTCCAGTGTAGAAAATATAACCATGAGTTGTCTATGATAAAAAATCTTCAGTTGGCAGTCATTGCCAGTGTGATAGAACCCTTAGGATTGCTCTTGGTACTCTGACCAACCAGCTTGGCTTTTCTGCTTGACTTAAATCTTCAGTTCATGATGAAGATATTGATAATTATCTGGTCTGAGGTATAGAGTAAGCCTTCTTGACTTACTCTTTCCTCTAAGGACAAGACATCTTTTGTCATTAACAATCCAAAATTGCCTAATATTGAATGTGATCATTGTAGCTAGTTGAGAGGATAGAAAGATGTTTGAGGAAATAATATCAGCCCCTGCAGCTCAATTCCAGAAAAATAAACAACCCAATCAAAAAATGGGCCAAAGAACTAAACAGACATTTCTCAAAAGACATACAGATGGCTAACAAACACATGAAAAGATGCTCAACATCACTCATTATCAGAGAAATGCAAATCAAAACCACAATGAGGTACCATCTCACACCAGTCAGAATGGCTGCCATCCAAAAGACTACAAACAATAAATGCTGGAGAGGGTACGGAGAAAAGGGAACACTCTTACACTGTTGGTGGGAATGCAAACTAGTACAGCCACTATGGAGAACAGTGTGGAGATTCCTTAAAATACTGGAAATATAACTGCCATATGACCCAGCAATCCCACTGCTGGGCATACACACTGAGGAAACCAGAATTGAAAGAGACATGTGTACCCCAATGTTCATCACAGCACTGTTTACAATAGCCAGGACATGGAAGCAACCCAGGTGTCCATCAACTGACGAATGGATAAGAAAGTGGTGGTATATATACACAATGGAATATTACTCAGCCGTTAAAAAGAATGCATTTGAATCAGTTCTAATGAGGTGGATGAAACTGGAGCCTATTATACAGAGTGAAGTACATCAGAAAGAAAAACACCAATAGAATATACTGACACATATATATGGAATTTAGAAAGATGGTAATGATGACCCTATATGCAAGACAGCAAAAGAGACACAGATGTAAAGGACAGTCTTTTTGACTCGGTGGGAGAAGGCAAGGGTGCAATGATTTGAGAGAGTGGCGATGAAATGTCTATATTATCACATGTGAAGTGGATTGCCTGGCCAGGTTCAATGCATGAGACAGGGTGCTCAGGGCTAGTACACTGGGATGACCCTAGGGGATGGGATTGGGAGGGGGAGGTGGGAGGGAGGTTCTGGATGGGGAACACATGTGCACCCGTGGCTGATTCATGTCAATGTATGGCAAAGACCACTACAATATTGTAAAGTAATTAGCCTCCAATTAAAATAAATTAATTTTTTAAATAAATAAAAATTAAGAAATGGAAAAAATAATAATAATATCAGCCCAAATGCGTTGTTGTACCACTGGCCTCTGCACAATAGATGTTTGTAGATTATCAGTCTATGTTTAAAAATATGTGTTAATAAATATTCCTCATAATCTAGGGTTTCCTTTATTACAGATCTAAGAAAAGTAAAGAAATAGTGTTATATCTCAGAAAATCATTCAAATGGAATGGAAATAATACCAAAACATCAGCCCCCTTAGGGATCAGGAATTGCTACTGGCCATTTAAACACACAAACACACACCTGTGCACCCCTGTGTCACTGATCCTTTTTCCCAAGGTTGCTAAATTAAAAGTAAAAAGGAAAATCTCTCATTAACTTATTTATTCCAAGATTCATGTGGAATCTTATGAGCATCTTGAATATTATTGGCTAAACTATGCTGTCTAGGTCAAGAAAACAATGTGAAAAAGTCAGAATGTTCCTTTGGCAAAAATCTTATAAGCCAATACAGCATTATTTTTTATATGCAGTAAGTTAAAACTTTCTTAACATATGAACACTGACTACCAATAAGCTTCTAGTTTCTATTTTTTCCAAAATAAAAACCTCCCTAAATTTAGAGTTATTTGGGATTACTAAGAGAATTTAGAAAGTCAGATTCAAAATCAGTATTCCAAACCAATGCAAGTTCAATTACCAATAGAGAAGAGATCGCCTACCGAACTGATCCTCCTGCAAATAATAGCTACAAATCAAAGGGAAAAAATAAAAAAACAATCTGAAGCCTCTAGAAACTAAAAAAAGGGTCAGGCATTTTTGGAGGAGCAAAAAGCAGAGCAAGTGATTAACATGGAGTGAGTTCTCATTTTGTGTTTTTTCCTTTAGAGTAGCTAAAACTTTAATGGAAAGCTTGCCATCTTTCTAACCAAAGGAACTGGGAAAAGAAGACTAGAAAACCCAGGGCCACTAGAAGAAAGGGGGAGGACACAGAAAAGAGAAATCCATAGAAAAGTAACCTCCAATTTTGTGTTTAAATTCTGCCCAAACCTCTGACTGACCCCTGAACCACTCATTCATGGAGACAACAGAAAGAATCTTATAGCTAAAGGCTTAAAGAACTGAATTAGATTTGAGCTGTGACCAACCGTAGACATGACAATTTTTAGTTTCAATCTAGCTAAGTTAATTGCTTGTTGTATTAGTTTGCTAGGGCTGCCATAACAAAGTGCTATAGACTGGGTGCCTTAAATAACAGTTTATTTTCTCACAACTCTGGAGGCTAGAAGTCTAAGACTAAGGAATTGGTGTGGCTGGTTTCTCCTGAGGCCCATCTCCCTGCTCACAGACAGTCATCTTCTCCCTGTGTCTTCACATGGTCTTCCCTGATATATGCATGTGTCCAGATTTCCTATTCTTAAAAGGATACATAATCAATTAGAGCTCACACTGAAGATCTTACTTTAACGTAATTAAAACTTAGTTGGTTCTCTGTACTCACAGGTTTCACACAGATTCAGCCAACTACGGATCAAAAATATTTGGGAAAAAAATTCCAGCAAGTTCCAAAGAGCAAAGCTTGAATTTGCCATGCACTGGCAAGTATTTACATTGTATTTACAATTGTTACATAGCATTTTCATTGTATTAACTATTATAAGTAATCTAGAGATGATTGGAAGTATACAGGAGGATGTAAGTTATATGTAAATACTATATCACTGTATACAGCAGATATGAGCATCCACAAATTTTGGTATCCATGGGGCCCGGAACAAATCTCTCACAGACATCAAGGGACAGCTATAGTTTTTTAAAGACTGTGTCACCAATGTATACATCACATTCTCAGTTAATGCGAATTATGACTGCAACATATGAATTTGGGGGGGACGTAACTCAGACCACTTGCTAAAACACTGGTAGTCTTAGAACAATGTAACAAAATCCACAATCTCTACAAAATAAAATTCAAATGTCTAATTCACATACAAAAATTATTTGACATATGAAGATCCAGGAAAATAAAACCCAACCTGAGGAGAAAAATCAGATGCTAGTCCCAAGATCAACCAGATGCTGAAGTTATCAGGCAGAGACTTTAAAGCAGAACTTATAACTAAGCACAGTAAGACAAAGAAAAATATATCTATAATGAATTGGATATAAGATATCAATTGCATTTATACCTATAGCAAATTGAAAATGAAAAGTATAAAGAGTATATTAGTATAAAATATAACAGACCTAGGAGTAGACTAACAAGATATGCATAAGAACTTAGAAAGTATCATGAAACTTTTTGAGAAGGATTTTTAAAAGGCCAGTAAATAAAATATCTTGTTCCTGAATTAGAAGTTTCAATATTATAAGGTGGTCAAATGTTTCAAATTCGTTTATAGATTCACTACAGTAGCAATCAGAATCTCAGCAGGTTAAATTATAGAACTCAATAAGCAGATTCTAAAATTTAGATAGAAATGAAATAAACAAAAATAACTAAGACACATCTAAAAAGGAATAAAGGAGGTTAATTTGTCATAAGTACTAGATATGATATCATATTATAGCATTTTAGTAAAGATAATGATATAGAGAAAGAATAAATATCTCAGATATTTTTCTTCATTAGTACTAGATTGATAACAGTTGTCATTATAGTGAACTGGGATATAATTTTTTTTAATAAATGTAGATTTTTTTCTAACACTACCCAACAAAAAAATCCATTTCATGCTCATTAACCACATAAATTAAAAAGTAGAAATTATAATTCTTTTAAGAAGTATTATAGAAGAGTATTTTGTGGCCCCAGCTTAAGAAAGCTTTTCTAGGCAAAACACACACACATACACACCCCCCACACACACACAAGTCCCACTGTTCTTAGAGAAACAAGCAAACTGACATCAGCAAGATGGAGAAATGGGTGGTTCACAACTTCAGTCCTCCTCACATAAAGAGCAGTTAATATCCATAGAAAGACACCTTTGTGAAAAACTCAGAAATCAAGACTGAGGTTGAAGTACAGCTTAGATCATACAAAAAAAAGAAAAGATGTACTTTAAGGAGTGGTTTCCTCTTGACCTTGTGGCCCCTCCCCAAGGCCACACGGTCCAGCCCTGGGCCTCCAGACCTGCAGTGGGAAAAAGGACAGAGGTGGACACCTAGCTTCCCTAGCACTCTGGGGGGCTTTCTGGGAGGTCCTCTTAGATAGTGCATCACAGGAATCACTGTAGAGATTGGCTGGAGACAGAGAAGTGTTGAGGCTCATAGCAATTAGCATGCAGATCTTGGCAGACTGTTCCTACTGATCTCAGCATTCATGCAGAGATCCCACACAGTGGTTCTAGTCATTCAGAGAGCTGAGGAAGTAGCCCTGGGGCACAGCTACACAGACAGCATTTCTACTGAGTTCGGGTCACAGGTCAGCAGGCCATCCTCACTGTGGAGCACATTCTAGATCAACACCTAGTCTCCTGTCCTGCCCAATGGCCGAGCACACCCTTCAGCTCCTCTTGGCCAGGAAGTCTGGCCTAAGAAGCTGGGCAACTGTACAACAAATCCTATGATTTAGCCAAGAAAGGCAGTAAGGCAGTAACACTGTACAGCTGGTGAGCAGGAAGCCTGTCCTGACACGCTGGACAGCCACACAGCATATCCTAAGTCCTGCTGGGAAAGGACAGCCAATCAGCAGCCTGATCCAACAGCTAAAAAGGACTAGAAAAGGAAACGAAACTATTTCTTCCAGTGTTAAGATAAGAATGTGAGAATACAGGATGACAAAGAACCAGATAAATATGACACCAAAATGTCCAGCATTATCCTGATACTAGAGAACACTACAAGGAAAGAAAAATACAGACCAATATCCATAATGAATATAGATGTGAAAATTCTCAATAAAATAATAGCCAACCAAATTCAATAGCACATTAAAAGTATTATATGCCACGACTGAGTCGGATTTACCCCTCGGGTGCAGTGATGTGTCAACATAGGCAAATCAACAAATGTTATACACCATATTAACAGGATGAAAAATTTAAATCATATGATCAAAATTCCTAGGAAAAAACATAGGCAGTATGCTTTTTGACATCAGTCATAGAAATATTTTGGAGGGATATCTTTCCTCAAGAAAGAGAAACAAAAGCAAAAATAAACAAGTGGGACTACATTAAACTGAAAAGTTTTTCATAGCAAAGGAAACTATCAGCAAATCAAAAAGACTGCCTACTGAATGGGAGAAAATATTTCCAAATGATATTTTTGATAAGGGATTAATATCCAAACTACACAAAGAATTCCTATAACTCAACACCAAGAAATAAAAATCTAATTAAAAAATGGGCAGAAGACCTGAATAAACAGTTTTCTAAAGAAAACATACAGTTACCATGCAGGCACGTGAAAATCTGCTCAATATCACTAAGCATTAGGGAAATGCAAATCAAAGCCATAAAGAGATAGCACCTCACACCTGTTAAAATGGCTATCATCAAAAAGACAACAAATAACAAGTATTGGCAAGAATGTGGAGAAAAGGGAACCATCATGCACATTGGTGAGATATAAACTGGTGGATACACTATAGAAAATAGCAATTCCTCAAAAATTAAACACAGAACTACTCTATAATCCAGTAATTCCATTTCTAGGCATTTTTCTGAAGAAAACAAAACCACTAATTCTAAAAGACAGCATACTTTTATGCTTATTGTGGTATCTTTCTTAATAGTCAAAATATGTAAAAAACATAGTTTCCGTCAGTAGGTAAATGAATCAAGAAGATATAGTGTGTGTGTGTATACACACACATGATGGAATACTGCTGAGTCATAAAAAAGAATGAAAGCTTGCCATCTGTGACAACAGGGATGGACTAAGGGGACAGTATGCTAAGTGAAATAAGTCAGAGAAAGACAAATACCATATGATTTCATTTATACACGAATCTAAAATGAACAAAAGAAAACAAACATAGCAAAATAGAAACAGAGTACAAACAGGCGGTTGCTGAGCAAGAGGGATGGTGGGATGAGTGAAAAGGTGAGGAAAATTAAGAGGTACACATTATCCAGTACAAAATAAAGAGGGATAAAATGTATAGCATAAGAAATATAGTCAATAATAATGTAATATCTTGGTAGGGTTATAGATGGTAACTAGATTTATCATGGTGATCACTCTGTAGTGTACAGAAATATTGAACACTATTATTGTACACCAGAAACTAACATAATGCTGTAGGTCAGTTATACTTCAAGAAAAAATCAAACTCCTAGAAAGAGAGATCAGCTTTGCGGTTACCAGAGGCAAAGATGGGGGAATGGAAAATAAGATGCAAATTCCCAGTTACAAGATAAACATGCACTAGAGATGTAATGTACAATATAATATAATTAACACTACTATATGTTATGTATGAAAGTTTTTAAGAGTAAACCCTAGAGTTTTCATCACAAAATATTTTCTTCTGTTTTGAGTCTATATGAGATTAGAGATGGTCATTAAACTTTTGTGGCATTATTTTATTAGCTATATAAGTCAAGTCATTATGCTGTATACCTTAAACTTGAACAGTGCTATATGTCAATTATATCTCAATAAAACTGGGAGAAAACAAATAAAAACATTTAAATCATATGATCATCTTAATAGATATAGAAAGAGCATCTGACAAAATTCAACATCTTTCAAGAGGAAAACTCTCAACAAATTGGATATAGGAGGAAAATAACTGAACATAATAAAGGCCATGATGACTCCATGGCTAACAGCATAGTCAACGGTGAAAGGTTGGTAGCTTTTCCTCTAATATCAAAAAGCAAACAAGAGTCCTACTCTCACCAGTCGTATTCAACATAGCACATACAGAATTCTTAGCCATAGCAATTAGGCCAGAAATAAAAGCTACCCAGATCAGAAAGGAAGAAGCAAACTGTCTCTTTACAGACAATTGCAGATGACAGGAACAATTTGCATATGACAGGACCTTACAGATAGAAAATCCTGAAGACTACATCAAAACGACTGTTGGGACTAATGAGCAAATTATGTAAGGTTTCACTCTTAGCAGTCATTAAATTAACAAATACTTCACTAGCAATATATTCAGCATTAGGCCCTAAATTCTGAACATTATAACAAACATACCATGCTATCACTACATCTCTATTCTCTTGCACACACTCTTTCTTCTGCCTGAAAGGCCCTTTCCCCATCTAGACTACCCAGTAAATACCTATTCATGTATTATCAATAAATCCCAGTTTAGATATTCCCTTTTCTGGTAAGCATTCTAAGACTCAGTATAGAATTAATTTGCTCATGTTGCCTTTATACTTTGCACACGTCTCCTATTATATTTAACCACTCCTCTACATTAGTCATTTAGTTGTTGTAAGCCACCTCTTTCATTAGATTACGAGTTCCCTGAAATCAGATACTGTATTTTGTGCATTATCAAGTGTCTCATAATGGCAAAGCCCTAAGCACAGAAGTGATGCCTAACAAATGTATTAGGTGAAGTGATCTATCTGGTTTCGAACTCACTCTTCCTTGATGGGCGGAGATAAGTATAATTAAGTAATGATGGTCACATAGGGACATGGGAAGATTATAAGCTGTGAGTGACTCCATTACTGCAGTTGCAGACCAAGGAAAGCATTTGAAGTTTAATATTGGAGACAATGTTATGACCAAACTCAGGAATAAGTTCCTGATAGGGTCCACAGTCAAACTGACCCTGATAATCATGGGAACACAACAGAATAATAAAGAGTATAATTCCAGAGAATTAATTCTGGATGAGGCACTGGGTTAAACCTGGCGCTGACCTTTGCAGGCTGTGTAACAGTGGGCAAGTTTCTTAATCTCTCTACTCCTCGGTCTCCTCACCTATAAAAGTGGGGATAATAAATAGTAATGTGATAGTTTTAAATATTATCTGCAGATTATTTGACATTATTCCCATTAAAAGTTAAATCTGACCACCCTCACTTTGTTTCCATTGAACAGAATTGTGGTAGAAATGACCTTATATGGTTATTGAAGCTAGGTTATAAGTGATGACACAGTGATGCAATTTCTCCTTGACTCTGTCCCAGGGACGGTGGAGCCTGGTGGGCTGCCGTCTATGGGGTTGCACAGAGTCGGACACAACTGAAGTGACTTAGCAGCAGCAGCTCTCTCTCGAGATTTGCGCCTATGAAGTCCTAAGCTGCCGTGGAAAAAGTATATAAACATTAAATCTGAAAGAAACCAGATGAAGAGTCCACGTGAGGAGAGAGAGATGTTTGGAGATTCCCAGCTGTTCCAGCCCCTGATGGCTGAATCCTGTCAAATCTAGTGCCATACATGTGAGTGAGTGAGCCTTCAGCTACTTCAGCCCCAGCTTTCCAGCTACCCAGGCTGACACTGAGTACAGGAAAGTGTGTTACTCCACTAGGTTTTGCCCAAATTGCAGATATGTGGGCAAAAATAAATTTTTACTTTTATTTCAAATGACTGAGTTTTGGTTTCAAAAATGGAGTGCTGCTAAAATAAATTCTAAAGTGACAGGCTTTGGAACTAGAAGAAGAATCTGGAATAACTTAGACCGTTAGCCAAAGCATAGTGAACCAAGAGACTATTTATGAGAGTTGAAAGACGTTTTAAAAAATAATGCTATGAAAGTTGGAGGAAACAGCAAATTGGGAAATAGAAAATGTATACCTAACGAAGTAGATGATCAGCTAAGGGATTTAAAGGTACTACCTGACTTTATCTCTGTGTGTGTGTGTGTGGGTGTGTGTGTGGGTGTGTGTGTGTGTGTGTGTGTGTGTGTGTGTGTGTGTGTGTGTGTG
>ML663567.1:6140948-6157872 GCA_007570785.1 Antilocapra americana
TGTGTGTGTGTGTGTGTGTGTGTGTGTGTGTGTGTGTGTGTGTGTGTAGCCTTTAGTAAAGCATGGGAGCATAGAGGTAAAGCAATGAAGTAATTATTAAACATATATAAGGGGGCTAGGACTCTGTATTTGAAAATAAAATTGTTTTATAGTCTCTCAGGTGGCAAATTATGCTAAAATTAAGAAATGACTTTCTAGAAATGATCAATTCCTGATATTATAAAAAGTGATCTAAAAGTGCAGCCAAGTGTGACTTTAGACTCCTGGGAAATTTAAGATGGGTGCCTCTCATAGAGAAACTTAGAGCCCCTCCAATTATCTTAAGAACATGCTTTGTGCATCCTCTTCATAAAATAATAGGCTTTCTAATAGTCTTAAGCATATTTTCTATAGCTGCCTTATGGAAAGACCAAGGTGGATAAGGCTTATGTCAGTAAGATTTGTGAATGTAACTTTTGTCCAATGGAGTTACTCCAACAAGATTCCCATAAAAGTTATTAGAATAATGGCATAAACAGGCTAAGTAAACTGTTCAGCTGCAAACACCAGCCATTTCCTATGGAGAAGAGAAAATGTGTCTCAGAGTGCAGAACCAAACTGTAGAGAGTCATTCCTAGGTACCAGGACAGAGTTCTGATCAAGGAACTGACAACATGACATGAAAAGGATTTTAGGCCAGGAATTCTTGTGTGCTTCCCATTCTCCTTTTTTTGAACGGAAGGGTCTACAGAAGTTCTACCATGACTGTTCCACCAAAATACACTGAGTGTATGGAGGAAAGATAACTTGTCTCAAGGGCTCAGTTTTTCAGATGGAAAGGAACTCAACCCAAAGAGCTGATTTCAAGGATGTACAGAATTTAGTCTCATCTGTACCTGGATCTGATTTGGATGACCTTAATGTTGAGCCTGAAACCACCTTAAGTAAGATTTCTGGGAGGTCTTGGGCGGAGGTGAGTATATTTTGGTGTCAGAAGAATACAAATAATTTGTGATCAAAGAGCAGACTGTGGTGGTTTTAAGAGCTATCTGTAAATTCTCTGACATTCCCTGCATAAAATGGTGGTTTCTAATCTCATTTATCTTGAATATAAACTGCTTTTAGTGACTTGCTTCTGAAAACCATTGAATGAAGCTAAAGTGACATTTTGTAATTTCCAAGGCGAAGGTAGACAAGTTAAAACAGCTTTCATCTGGCTTGCTATCTCTCTTACTTCTGGCTCTGATATTGTCCACAAACACATTTTTTTAAAGTACTTGGGAGTTGATAAATCTCATGTGAAAACTGATGGAGTTGGAAGAAAAACGCTCTACTGATTTTAAAAAGAGTAAAATACAAGGCTAAAATCTTAATAAAGTCAGTAGATAAATATTACTTTCATTTGAGAGTCATCTAGTAAGAAAGGAAGTGAGAAAGGGGGGGGGAAATCTATTACCAATATAGGAAGTTAAAAAAGAGCAAAATCGCATTCACACAAAATACTCAAAGGAGACAACTAACCTTTGTTCTAAATAAAACACAGGATCCTCACAGGCAGGCACATTAGAAAAGACTACTGATCAATTAAGTAGGACAAAATATTGGAGCAAGTACACGAGTTCCCTAGGTGTATCTGAATTTCAAAAACTAAAAAGATGTTCTGGAGTTCAACTCTCATTCAAAGTTATTTTTGAAGTTTTCATACTTGAGATAATAGCCCACTATGATTGCTAAGATGAAACAATGCTTTGAAACACACCCTTCTCTTCTTTGAAACATACTTTGATAGTACATTGCTAGAAAAGATGCAGTTGAAAATCATGGGACTGGTGAAGAGATGAGTCACCATTTGATGTCATTCTGTTAGCCTGTGAGGCAGGTCACATTAAGCTCTATAAGAATCAACTTTTTTTCTCCCATATCTGCTTTGTCCTTGAGCCTAATCTTCTAAAGTGCACTAGGTAGGGCATTTTATTTTTATTCACATCATTCATAGTAATAATTACATTCTACCTGAGACCCAGAGTGTACACACATTCACATATACATAAAAATGAAATTAAAGTTTTATACTGGTTATGATTCAGTAAATGGATTTTGTAAACTACTCTCAATAGAGAGTTGATCAACACTTTAGATACCACTGAACTAGGGAAGTTGCCTAGTCCTTCTAAAGTTAACTTTGTTGATTCCCCTATGAATTGCTCAAATTTTCAGTGAATAAACCTATCTGATTTGAGATGTTATCTGTCTGGAGATCTGGATTTCTATTCATTTGTTCAGTGGTCTTATTTGGGTCAAATATGACTTTCACATGTCATATATTCTAGACATATAGGAATGAAGGATATAGTGGAAAACAAACACAGTTCTACTTTCAAGGAGCTTAAGGTTTAAACAATATGAATTTTTAAATAACATCATGAAGGTAGGGTAAAATATTATAGTTTCTATAAAGAAAGTCCACAAGATTCAGTGATAAAGAAAACTAAGTAACATAAGAGACTTACTTAGATACAGTGATCCAAGAAGGATTTGCTCTAAACATGGTGGTATCTCAACCAGATTCTATGCTAGAGTATTATTTGCTCCTTAATAATTGGTCTTCTTCTTTTCCATTTAAACACTGTCTTAATTAGGGCCATGATTCCCCCAATTAAATATTCTATTTCTCGGCTTCCTTAGCAGCTAAGTGTAATCAAGTGGCTAAATTCTAGCCACTGTGATGTGAGCTGAAACAATCTGTGCCATTTCTGAGTATCATTCTATTTAAGAACTCAACATTAGATCTACCCTCTTAACAAAATTTTAGGTGCACAATACAGTACAGTTGAACATATATTCCCTTCATCTTTTTTCCTGTCAACTGGTTGAAAGATCGTACACTCTGGGACTTAGAAACATAAGTCATGTGTGAAAATTGCTTGAGTCACCTACCAAACCTGGATCACCAATATGTCTCTGGGCTCTCACATTAAAAATAAGTAAACCTTCCTATTATTGTGTGTTAGTCGCTCAGTTGTGTCCGACTCTTTGCAACCCCATGGACTGTAGCCCACCAGGCTCCTCCATCCATGGGATTTTCCAGGAAAGAATATTGGAGTGGGTTACCATTTCCTCCTCCAGGGGGTCTTCCTGACCCAGGGATTAAATCTAGGTCTCCTGCATTTCAGGAAGACTCTTTACTGAGTGAGCCACCAGGGAAGCCCCTAAAAGAGAAAGTGAAATTCACTCAGTCCTGTCTGGCTCTTTGCAACCCCATGGACTATACAGGCCCTGGAATGCTCCAGGCCAGAATGCTGGAGTGGGTAGCCTTTCCCTTCTCTAGGGGATCTTCCCAACCCAGAGATCAAACCCAGGTCTCCTGCGTTGGAAATGAATTTTTTACCAGCTGAGCCACAAGGAAAGCCCCAAGCCACAGTATTACAGACTCCCTTTGTTCTGTTCCCCAACATAAAAACAGTACAAGAAATTACTGATGACAGGGACTAGCCACTTGAAAAATTAGGTTTATAGATAATGGCAGAGGGAATAAGGGTACTCAAGGTAGAGGGAACAGTATATACAAAGCCCCCAGGAAGGGAAGACTTTCTAGTTTCCAGGGAAGAGAAGAAGCTGATATGCCTGGAGTATAGTAGATGAATAGAGAATGGAACAAGGTAATATTGAGTGAGATGAATGAAAACAAAGCTGGCCACAGCAGTGTTTTGAATAGTTATGAGAAAATTCTGTCAAGGTGAATAGAGAGAACTCTGTGATGCCATGGATTAAACGTCTTGAACAGTGCCTGGTATATATTGGGTGCTTGAATCCTTTTCTTTCTCTCCCCTTTCTTTGATCTACTCTGAGTCTCCAGACAATCTGCTGCTTCCTCCCTGTTTAACAACCTAGCAGAGAATTTCTACAGCAGTTCAAACTTTGTCTAAGGACCTGTTTATCTGTCAAATTGATTAAATTATTGACTTCCAAAACCACATGGGATAGTACACGTCTTTGTCCTAGACGAAGGTTAGTATTTTGCCTGATTCTACATAAAAGACAGATCCATAGAGATGTGAATTTTATTTGAACTAATTTTTGTAAGAAGTCATATCATTGCTTTGTTGACTATTTAGGACAATTAATGTCAATATTCATTTTTGTCTTATTGTTATGAAGTAAAATTAGTTCTACCCCAGTCAGCTTAAACCACAAATAATATAATCCAATTTGCTTTCACTTTCATAGCTTATTTTAGCTGTCGTTCATGCTAAACTTGTCAGTAAATCAACTTTAATCCTTTACTTTAATATCTGCAAGCAAAATGTTCTGTTTTTATCTTAATGTCGGTATGTCCAGCTTACATAGGTCTTTAGAATTATTTGCAGCACATCCTATTGACATGCAGAGATTTAAAAATTTAATAGTAACCAAACGAAATCTGTTTTCATTGATAGAAATTTCCAGCTGTTTTCTCAAAAAACTATCAAATGTGATGAAAGGGGTATGAAGGATTTAAACACAAAGATTGCCTAATTGGCTGAAAATATTTGAAATTATACCACCAGCTTTGTAGACATGAGAAAAAACAGGCTGCTATTTTCAACTAGGATGAAATTCTAGGAGCACTGTAACTTACCTTACAATTCATTTTAACCAGAGTTATACAAGAACTAACTGCAGGGTTCTAATTTATCAGCATTACAGAAAGAGGTTTTCACATTTTCTTTTAATATACTAATGAAAATATAGAGCAAATCTATTTGGATACACTAAAAAATTCTTTGACACAAAAATTATTTAGGCCGTTTGGTTGGAACTTGATCCTTAAGTTTAGATAACGAGTGTTATTCCACTAAATTTAAAGAAGAAAACAACACAACACTATTTCTCTCTGACAAACCACTCAACTGAGCATCCATTCTAAAGGTCTAACAGCTCATAAACTTTATGAATAGATACAGTAGGAAAAAGCAGGGTGTAGCATTCTGGATGACTAGACCATTGATTAAGCCTCAAATTTAACCTTGTCGCCTAAAAACAAAATACAGTCCACAAAATTCCTCTCTAATATAACAGCAGAGATATTTTTATGGAAATAACTTCAAGTAGTAGGATTCTGCCACCTGTAATTTTCCAGAAATGAATCATCCTAAATAATTGTGCTTTCCTAATGAGCTTATATATATAAAAAACACATTTGATTTTGAATTTTAGGATCTCTCTTAAGTAAAACATATAAACCAGAATTTACTCTTCACTGATGATTCAAGGCCATCGTTTTGAAAAACAATAATCTTACCCTGTTATGATACAGATATATTCTCAAAGGCTATTCACCTTGACCCCACTATAAATAACACTGGATGACTCTAAGTATTTTTTATTTTTCAGTCCTTCCATACTGTGATTTCTTTATATGTCTTTACTTGCCTGTTTTACTTGGTCCTGTTTTGTTTCTCTCAAAAAGAATGTTTTGTGTGGTTTTAGAGTCTTATAAAACATTTTGAATGTATGTCCTGTGTCTTTAGTAGCAGTAGGACTTCAAACAACTTCCCCACTTTCCTGGGCTCAAGTTTTCTTGTATTGAAAATAGCATTTTATACCCTTCATATGAAAAAACGAGATGAATACTTAGTATAGCTCTTGCTGTATAACTTATTTTCACATTTTTATACATAGCTTCCTTTCAGAACCTTTTAGTAACTTGAGATAACCCATGCTCTCTGCCTGAATATTGTTATAACTGCAGCCAAAGGCAAAGAAATGTGTTTTAACTGGTCAAATTAGTGTAACTGCATATAAAATTAAATTTTAATTTAATCTGTGATGTACAAGACTATGAGGGCCAGAGAAATTAAAAAGCTTTCTTAAAGTCATACTGTCAATGGCAGAATCTACAGGTACTATGTCCTTCCAACTGAAACACTTTCTTTAAAACTGAGTCAATAGATCTGAGTTCTAGTCCTGGTTCAGCTGTTTACTCTCTGGGTGATCTAGGGCTGAGTGATGAAATTTTCTAGATTTTAATTTGCTTATCAGTCATAAATGGCAGCTGAATTAGATAAAAGCGTCCTTTTCATACTATTAAGTAATAAAAGAAATGAAGTAATGACACGTGAAAATCTTATGTGAAGTTAAAGAGGCCAGTCACATCAAAGGACATACAGTGTATGATTCTATTTATACTGAAATGTCTAGAAAAGGCAAATCTACTGAGATAGGAAGATTAGTGTTGGGCAGGGGCTGCAGGGAGGGAGGCAATGAGGAGTGACTACTAAGAGTCTGGGGTCTCTTTGAGGGAGAACAGAATGTTCTAAAATTAGACTGTGGTGATGGTTATACACAGTCTCTGCAAACATACTATATATCACTAAATTGTACACTGAAATGAGTGAATTGTATAGTATGTGAATTTTATATCAATAAAGTTATTTAATTTTATTTTTTTGTTTGTTTTGCTTTTTTTATTTTCTTTACATTATCGTGTTGGTTTTGCCATACATTGACATGAATCCACCATGGGTATGGTGTGTTCCACTTCCAGAAGCCCCCTCCCACCTCCCTCCCGATTCCATCTCTCTGGGTCATCCCAGTACACCAGCCCTGAGCACCCTGTATCAAGCATCAAACCTGGGCTGGCAATTGAGTTCACATATGATAATTTACATGTTTCGATGCCATTCTCCCATATCATCCCACCCTTGCCCTCTCCCATAGAGTCCAAAAGACTGTTCTATACATCTGCGTCTCTTTTGCTGTCTTGCATACAGGGTTATCGTTCTCACCTTTCTAAATTCCATATATATGCGTTAGTATACTGTATTGTTGTTTTTCCTTCTGGCTTACTTCATTCTGTATAGTGGGCTCCAGTTTCGTCCACCTCAGTAGAACTGATTCAAATGTATTATTTTCAAAGGCTGAGTAATATTCCATTGTGTATATGTACCACAGCTTTCTTATCCATTCGTCTATTGATGGACATCTAGGTTGCTTCCATGTCCTGGCTATTGTAAACAATGCGGCAATAAACATTGGGGTACACATGTCTCTTTGAATTCTGGTTTCCTCAGTGTGTATGCGCAGCAGTATATAGATCAATAAAATAGAAAGCCCAGAGATAAATCCACGCACCTATGGGCACCTTATCTTTGACAAAGGAGGCAAAAATATACAATGGAGAAAAGACAATTTCTTTAACAACTGGTGCTGGGAAAACTGGACAGCCACTTGTAAAGAATAAAACTAGAACACTTTCTAACACCATACACAAAAATAAACTCAAAATGGATCAAAGATCTAAACATAAGACCAGAAACTATAAAACTCCTAGAGGAAAACATGGGCAGGACACTCTCCAACATAAACCAAAGCAGGATCTTCTATGACCCACCTCCCAGGATATTGGAAATAAAAGCAAAAATAAACAAATGGGACCTAATTAAACTTAAAAGCTTCTGCACAACAAAGGAAACTAAAAAAAAGGTGAAAAGGCAGCCTTCAGAATGGAAGAAAATAATAGCAAATGAAGCAATGGACAAATAATTAATCTCAAAAATATACAAGCAACTCTTGCAGCTCAATTCCAGAAAAAAAAACGACCCAATCAAAAAGTGTGCCAAAGAACTAAACAGACATTTCTCCAAAGAAGACATAAAAATGGCTAACAAACACATAAAAAGATGCTCAACATCACTCATTATCAGAGAAATGCAAATCAAAACCACAATGAGGTACCATTTCACACCAGTCAGAATGGCTGCCATCCAAAAGTCTGCAAGCAATAAATGCTGGAGAGGATGTGGAGAAAAGGGAACCCTCTTACACTGTTGGTGGGAATGCAAACTAGTACAGCCATTATGGAAAACAGTGTGGAGATTCCTTAAAAAACTGGAAACAGAACTGCCACATGATCAATAAAGTTATTTTAAAATAAGGAAAAAAGTGTAGGGTGGGGCTTTCCAGCTCTGGCATCCTTTAATTTTACTGTCAGGATGCATATGATAGGGTTCCTATATTCCATCCCAATTTCATTAATGCCTGTCTTATTCTCTAACAATGTCACTTGGTGAATTCCAATAATTAAATATGAATATTGCATGGAACACTTCTTTGTTTATTGCCTTCAGACGACATTTGGAAAGAGAATACAGAGGAGAGCATATTATTGACCAAGATATTTATGCTAAGAAAGTTATGGGTAGGATCATATTGTCTAATTTTGGACCTATCAAGAAGCTTAATATCTAAAACAAGCAAGATCTAGTACATTTGCATTTGTAAACCAATAATTAAATCCTCATTTAGCTATCGATATAACTGGAATATTCATATACTATAATTAATGAAAAAATGAATAATATGTTTTATCTGATAGTCACCAAGTATGTTTGCCAGTATCAATGTTCATGCATTTCATTTTTTTAAATAGAAGTATTTGAGCAGAAATATTTATTATGTATTTGAAAATGAAGACACCTGCACATAGCTATAACTTCCTGACCTTGTCTGTATATCAGGGACATGATCAACAACTTTTTTATACAAGTTCTCCTCAAAAGACATGTAAGTTGCAAAATAAATGATAATTAGTTTTACGCAACTAGGAAAGTAACAAAGACTATATAGAAACAATCAATGTGTGTTTTTTAACAAAAGAAATTGCTTTGGGGAACATGGACAAGATGGCAGAGTAGGAAAACCATGAGCTCACCTCCTCACATGGGCATACCAAAATTACAGCTACTTACAAAACAATTACCCATGAGAATGACCTGGAAATTAGAAGAAAAGATGTTATACAACTAAAGACAAAGAAGGAACCACAATGAGATGAGTAGGAAGCTTGGACATGTATATAGTCAAAACACATACTCCCAGGTAGGAGACCCACAAACGGGTTAATCACAACTGCAGACGTTCTTCCCAAAGAGGGAGGGACCCAAGCCCTACATTAAGCTTCCTAGCCTGAGGGTCCTGCACTGGGGAGATAAGCCCTCCATAATATGTGGTTTGGAAGGTCAGTGGGGCTTGTATACATTTCGTTTCAGTGCAGTCACTCAGTCATGTCCGACTCTTTGTAACCCCATTAACTGCAGCACGCCAGGGCTCCCTGTCCATCACCAACTTCCAGAGTTTACCCAAACTCATGTCCATCGAGTCGGCGATGCCATCCAGCCATCTTATCCTCTGTCATCCCATTCTCTTCCTGCCCTCAATCCTTCCCAGCATTAGGGTCTTTTGCAATGAGTCAACTCTTCGCATCAAGTGGCCAAAGTATTGGAGTTTCAGCTTCAACATCAGTCCTTCCAATGAACACCACGGACTGATCTCCTTTAGGATGGACTGGTTGTATCTCCTTGCAGTATCTCAAGAGTCTTCTCCAACACCACACTTCAAAAGCATCAATTCTTCAGCGCTCAGATTTCTTCACAGTGCAACTCTCACATCCATACATGACTACTGGAAAAATCATAGCCTTGACTAGATGGACCTGTGTTGGCAAAGTAATATCTCTGGTTTTAAATATGCTATCTAGGTAGGTCATAACTTTCCTTCCAAGGAGTAGGCGTCTTTTAATTTCATGGCTGCAGTCACCATCTGAAGTGATTTTTGAGCCCAAAAAAATAAAGTCTGACAATGTTTTCACTCTTTCTCCATCTATCCCATGAAGTGATGGGACCAGATGCCATGATCTTAGTTTTCTGAATGTTGAGCTTTAAGCTAACTTTTTCACTCTCCACTTTAGTTCCTATTCACTTTCTGCCATCAGGGTGGTTTCGTCTACATATTCGAGGTTATTGATATTTCTCCCAGAAATCATGATTCCAGCTTGTGCTTCTTCCAGCCCAGGGTTTCTCATGATGTACTCTGAATAGAAGTTAAATAAGCAGGGTGACAATATACAACCCTGACGTACTCCTTTTCCTATTTGGAACCAGTCTGTTGTTCCATGTCCAGTTCGAACTGTTGCTTCCTGACCTGCATACAGTTTCTCAAGAGGCAGGTCAGGTGGTCTGGTATTCCCATCTCTTTCAGAATTTTCCACAGTTTGTTGTGATCCACACAGTCAAAGGCTTTGGCATAGTCAGTAAAGCAGAAATAGATGTTTTTCTGGAACTCTTTTGCTTTTTCAATGATCCAACAAATGTTGGCAATTTGATCTCTGGTTCCTTTGGCTTGTGTACAAGGGAGCTCTTAAAAGACACTCACAAAATCTCACTTGCTTGGAGTTCAAAACAGAGGCAGTAATTTTAGAGGCACAGTGGTCAGATCCACCTGCTGATCTTGGAGAGCCTCACAGACAGGCAGGAGACAACTGAAACTCCATCTTGGGATACAAATGCTGTCAAGAACCACTTTAGAGTCCTTCTTCTAGCCTTTAGCATCAGGGGCTTATCTGCCCACCAGATCCAAGAACTCTGCCCCAGTGGGAGCCATATAGGACCTAGCCTCCCCCACAAGCAAGTTGGAATCAGCCCCAACCCCTGAAGACTCCACAGCAAGCCATGCCAGAATCCAGCCCTGCCTATAAACAGACTGGAGCCACTGCATAAGGCACAATCTGGAAGTCAACCAGGCCATGGGACAGCCTGCCTAGCAATGTACCCACAGTGGTCCACCCACCACAACAGAAAGGCCCTTACAACCTACATAGAGGGTAACCCTAGAGCATATAGTTTTGTTAACCAGAAGGACCTGTACTACTGGGCCTCACAGGATGTCTCCAACAAAAGGCCACTTCTCCAAGATCAAGAAACATAAAAAACTTACCTAATACATGGAAATAAAACTTAGGCAAACTGAGGAGACAGGAATATGATCCAAATGAAACAATAAGACATAACCCCAAAGAAGAACTGAGTGTAGTAGAGACAATCTACCCAGTAGAGTTCCATGTAATGATTATAAAGATGCTCAACAAACTCTGGAAAAGAATAGATGAACACAGGGAGAATTTCAACAGAATTCAGTGTAGTTGCTCAGTCATGTTCGACTCTTTGTGACCCCATGAATCACAGCATACCAGGCCTCCCTGTCCATCACCAACTCCTGGAGTCTACCCAAGCCCATGTCCATCGAGTTGGTGATGCCATCCAGCCATCTCATCCTCTGTCATCCCCTTCTCCTCCTGCCCCCAATCCTTCCCAGCATTAGGGTCTTTTCCAATGAGTCAACTCTTTGCATGAGGTGGCCAAAGTATTGGAGCTTCAGTTTCAACATCAGTCCTTCCAATGAACACCCAGGACTGATCTCCTTTAGGATGGACAGAGTTAGAAAATATTATAAGAACCAAACAGAGCTGGAAAATATAACTGAAATAAACAATACATTATAAGTAATCAAGAGTAGATAGATGATATAGAGGAATAGATCAGTGGACTGAAAGATAGAATGCTGGAAATTACCCAAGCTAAACAGAAAAAAGAAATTTTAAAAAATGAGAGCAGTGTAAGAGACCTCTGGGACAACATCAGGCATACTAACATTCACATTATAGAGGTCTCAGAAGAGAGAGAAAAAAAAGCAAAGAACTTTTTTTGAAAAAAACGATAGCTGAAAAATGCCCCAACCTGGGAAAGAAAACAGACATACAGATCCAGGAAGCAAAGAGAGCTCCAAACAAGATGAACCCAAACAGGTCTATACCAAGACACACTGTAATTAAATGGCAAAAATTAAAGATAAAGAAAAATCTTAAAACCAGCAAGAGAAAAAGCAAACTAGTTATGTACAAGAGAACTCCTGTAAGTCTATAAGCTGACTCCTCAGTAGAAACTTTGCAGGCCAGAAGGGAGTGGCATAATATATTCAGAATGATAATAGAAAAACACCTACAACCAAGAATACTCTACACAATAAGGCTGTCGTTCAGATTTGAAGGAGAAATAGAGTTTTGTGAGTCAGCAAAACCAACAGACTTCCCTGGTGGCTCAGATGGTAAAGCGTCTGCCTACAATGCAGGAGGCCTGGGTTCGCTCCCTGGGTTGGGAAGGTCTCCTGGAGATGGAAATGGCAACCCACTCCAGTACTCTTGCCTGGAAAATCCTATGGACAGAGGAACCTAGTAGGCTATAGCCCATGGGGTCAGAAAGAGATGGACACGACTGAGTGACTTCACTCAAAAGAATTCAACACCCCCTGGGCTGCAAGGAGATCCAACCAGTTTATCCTAAAGCAGATCAGTCCTGGGTGTTCATTGGAAGGACTGATGTTGAAGCTGAAACTCCAATACTTTGGCCACCTGATGTGAAGAGCTGACTCATTTGAAAAGACCCTGACGATGGGAAAGATAGAGGGCAGGAGGAGAAGAGGACAGAGGATGGGATGGTTGGATGGCATCACCGACTTAGTGGACGTGGGTTTGGGTAGACTCCGACAGTTGGTGATGGACAAGAAGGCCTGGCTTGCTGCGGTTCTTGGGGTCACAAAGAGTCAGACACGACTGAGCGACTGAACTGATGAACTGATGAAAGCAAGTTTACAAGAAATGTTAAAAGTATTTCTCTAAGTGGAAAAGAGAACAACATAACTGATTACCAGTCAAGAAGTTTAATAAATATTAAAAACAAAAAAAATTCAACAAACAAAAGTCCATAACCAAATGACTTAACAGTTGAGTTTTAGAAAACAAAGAATATTTCCGAGATGCAAAAATGGTTCAATATATGTAAATTAATGAATGTTAAATACCACATTAATAGAGTGAAAGATAAAAATCATGATTAAAAATCACAGAAGAAAACATAGGGAGTATGCACTTTGGTATCAGTCTAAATGTTTTGGATATGTCTCCTCAGGTAAGGGAAACAAGAGCAAAAACAAAAGCAACCATATCAAACTTAAAAACTTTGCACAGCAAAAGAAACTATGAACAAATGAAAAGACAACCTATGGAATGGAAGAAGACAGTTGCAAATGATATACCCAGTAAGGAGTTAATATCTAAAATACACAAAGAATTCATACAACTCAACATCAAAAATAAAACTAATTTGACTTAAAACTGGACAGAGGCCCAGAATAGACAATTTCCCAAAGAAGGCATTACAGATGGCCAAAAGACACATGAAAAGATGCTCAACATCACTAATCATCAGGGAAATGCAAACCAAAACCACAACAAGATTCACTTCACACCTGTCAGAATGGCTATTGTCAAACAGTCAACTGCCAGGGTCCAGCCCCGGCGAGTCTGGGGGTCTTGAGGGATGAGTGGCGTTGGCGAAGTACTGAGCTGAGTCGATGTGTGGTGATGGAGCAGTCTCTCTCCTTAATTGTGGTTGGTTTACAGTTTTATAGCCAAAAAACATCCCCATTACATCATTACATCACCTATCATTCTATACAATTTTTTGTTTTCTACCTTCCATAGCAACCTTATCATTGAGCTCATTCCCCAATCTATCATGAAACATTCCCCTTGCAGAAGTCAGATTTCTGTGTAATTAGATTTAACAATAGTATGTTTACCATTTGAATGTCTTCAGCATACTTCATTCAATCATGATAAGTACATCAACCTAAGTAGAAAGGTTACATTTCTCTTATCAGGTGCAACTATGTAGAAGCTAGAGGGAAGGGCTTAAGCTTGAAACTGTTTTATTCTATTAACCTACTCCGGTTCTTAGGAGGAAAGAGGAAAGAGGACAAAGAGACAGTTTAGCAGCACTGCTTTAGCAATAAAACCCTATTAACCTTATAACTACTATAATGAATTCCTATGTCTACACTATCCTAAAGCAATCAATGTCTCCAACTATGCTGGCCACAGTTATGAGCATTCCTAAGTCCCATTCGACCCTGGTCTGTTCAAGGAAGGGAGCCTCCTCCGTGGAGTGGTAGGGGGCGAGGGAGGTGGAAAGGTGACCCAAGTATGAGCCCTTTTAGTGCTGGCCTTTCCATGACCCCCAGAGAACTCTTGGTAAACTCCCCAGTAAAGAGTAGGAGGTGTAGTAATCTATTTAAATGTCCCTTTCATTCCTCCTTTGTCCTCAAGGAAAGGAATTCACCTTCCTGGATCCTCTGGTCCATAAGGTCTGGGGGGATTATCTCAGGACGAATTCTTTCTAACTGGGACTGATGTACTGAGATGAGCTAATGTTCTGAGCATGGAAAGAACTCCCAAGAAAAATACCGGGAGGGGCCTTGCCCGGGATGCCCCGATAAAGAAAGTCCGCTTTAGAGTTTCCTCCTTAGTCTCATGACCTTGTCATCCGAGCAAGGGGGCATCCTGACGGCTCCCTGCAGTCAACAAACAATAAGTGTTGGTGAGGATGTAGAGAAGAGGGAACCCTATTAAACTGTTGCTGAATGTACATTGGTACAGCCACTATAGAATAGTAAAGATGTTCCTTAAAAAATTAAAAACTGAATTACCATATGATCCAGTAATTCCACTTCTGCATATGTAATCAAAGAAATGAAAACACTAATTCAAAAAGACATACGGATTCCAGTGTCCATTATTTATTATAGCCAAGAAAGGGAAGCAACCTAGGTGTCCATCAACAGATGAATGGATAAGAAAATATGGTATATATTGATATAGACCATGGAATATTAATAATACATAAAAAAGAATAAAAGTTGCCATTTGCAGCAACATGGATGAACCTTGAGGATATTCTGCTTACTGAAATAAGTCAAAGATAAACACTGTATGTTTTCCATTATATATGCAATCTAAAAAATAAACAAACATGATGAAAGAGAAATAGACTCACAGATAACAGGCAACAAATGGAATGTAAGTTGAGAGATGAGTGAAATAGGTGAAGGAGATTAAGAGATTAAAAACTTCTAGTTACAAAATAAATAAGCCATGGGGATTTCTTATGTACAGCATAAGAAATATGGTCAATAATATTGTAATTTTTTTATGGTAACAGGTGGTAACTAGGCTTACTGTGATGATTATTTTGCAATATATAAAAACATCAAGTCACTATGTCCTGAATCTGAAATTAACATATTTTGTCAATAAAAAGTAAAAAATAAAGAAATTCTATTAATCATAAATATGTAAGTTTAACTACACTGTCACCTGTTTGAAAACATCCCCATAGGTTGTAGAACATCAGTCACTATATTTCTTCCCTCTTTTTGAAGTTTTGCTTTTATAACTTTACCAGGGAAAGACAAGAAAGACAGTGGTCCACTTGCCTTTCTTGGACATTAAGTTGATTCTATTTATTTTTTACTTTTGTGTTTAGCCATTTTAGATGATGTTAGAAGATACCTGATTTACAGAAGAAAGTTTTTGGAGTTGTTTTGGATTATAAATGATGAATGCAGGAAAATTCTGTTTTATTGAATTAAAGAATCTAATAATTGGGATCCATCTTTGAAAATATTACTTCAACATCAGAAACATAAGAGACATGGGTCAGAATGCCTTTATCTGGGTTTTCATCCCAGTTATACCACTTATGTACTAATTGGCGTGAGTAAAGTTACTTTTAGTTCATGTGCCTCTATTTCTCCATCTATAAAATGAGAATAATGCCTAGCTGATAGAACTGTTGAGGGATTATATGCAAAATGTGTATAGCAAGATTTTAAAAGTGCCTTGCATGGTATAGTTAGTATATAAGTGTAAATTGTAGTTATTGTTGTTATTGAGCTCTTTTGTTTGCATAACCTGGCTCTCTAGTTAATACAAGCAATACAGCATAATGGTTAAGAGCATATCCCCTCTGTCTAAGTTTCCTAGGTTCAAATCTTTACCTGGCCACCTACTCACTGTGGAGAGTTGGTGAAATTCTTACCCATTCTCTACTTCAATTCCCCCATCATCCAAATGTGCATAATAAAAATAGTATTTAGTGTCTGGTGCTATTGTAAGGATCAAATAGGTTTGCATTTAGCATATAGTAAACTTTCAGTAAGATTAGCTATTATAATTAATAATATTCTTTGTGATAGTATAAGCAAAGTACATAAATATCTTTCTGAAATTTGTGGATTTTACTAGCATCTTGATATAAAAAAAATATGTCCCATTACCCTCTTAAATGATATGCTAGCTGCCATGATTTCTTGCTCAAAACATATGGACACTGCATTTCTAGTTATAGTCCCCAGGGAAAGAGAGACGATCTTACTACAGTCATGATGTAATTGCCTCTCTCTAAGGAAAAAAAAAAAAAAAAAAAAAACATTGACAAGCCTGCTGGACCTTTGCCAGAGGAAAAGCAAGTTTGTCACTGAAATGCTAAGAGAATGTAATTTTTTTCACCATAGGTTTGTAATGTCCCCAGCTTTACTTTTCAAGGCTATGGAACACCAACTTTTTAAAATACACTTTGATTTTTTTTTTTTAATTATTGTTTTTGCCATACATTGTCATGATATCACCATGGGTTTACATATGCTTCCCCTCCGGGTCCCCCCTCCCTCCTCCCTCCCCCCCGGGAAATCTCGCTGCACCAGTCCCGAGCATCAATCCTGGGCTGGCGATTGATTAGACACATGACAATTAACATGCTTCAATGCCCTTCTCCCATCTCATCCCACCCTTACCCTCATCCACAAAGTCCGCAAGTCTATTCTATACATCTGCGTTCCTTTTGTTGTCTCCCATGTTGGGTTCTCATTACTGTCTTTCTAAATTCCATATATATCTGTTAATATACTGTATTGTTGTTTTTGCTTCTGGCTTACTTCACTCTGGATAATGGGCTCCAGTTTCGTCCATCTGAGTAGAATTGCTTCAAATGAATTTTTTTTTAATGCTGAGTAATATTCCATTGTGTATATATACCACAGCTTTCTTATCCATTCGTCAGTTGATGGGCATCTAGGTTGCTTCCACGTCCTGGCTATTGTAAACAATGCAGCGATGAACATTGGGGTGCACGTGGCTCTTTCAATTCTGGTTTCCTCGGTGTATATGCCCAGCAGTGGGATTGCCGGGTCATATGGCAGGTCTATTTGCAGCTTTTTAAGGAACCTCCACACTGTT
>ML663567.1:6158272-6193947 GCA_007570785.1 Antilocapra americana
CAAAATTCAACATCCATTTATGATAAAAACCCTCCAAAAAGCAGGAATAGAAGGAACATACCTCAACATAATAAAAGCTATATATGACAAACCCACAGCAAACATTATCCTCAATGGTGAAAAACTGGAAGCATTCCCCCTGAAATCAGGGACAAGACAAGGGTGCCCACTCTCACCACTACTATTCAACATAGTTTTGGAAGTTTTGGCCACAGCAATCAGAGCAGATAAAGAAATCAAAGGAATCCAGATTGGAAAAGAAGAAGTAAAACTCTCTCTGTTTGCTGATGACATGATCCTCTATATTGAAAACCCTAAAGACTCTACGAGAAAATTACTAGAGCTAATCAGTTAATATAGCAAAGTTTCAGGATACAAAATCAACACACAGAAATCCCTGGCATTCCTATACACTAACAGTGAGAAATCAGAAAGAGAAATTAAGGAAACAATCCCATTCACCATCGAAACAAAAAGAATAAAATACTTAGGAGTATTTCTACCTAAAGAATCAAAAGACTTGTATATAGAAAACTATAGAACACTGATGAAAGAAATCAAGGAGGACACAAACAGATGGAGAAATGTACCGTGCTCATGGATTGGAAGAATCAATATAGTGAAAATGAGTATACTACCTAAAGCAATCTATAGATTCAATGCAATTCCTATCAAGCTACCAGAGGTCGTCTTCAAAGAATTAGAACAAATAATTTCTCAATTTGTATGGAAATACAAAAAACCTCGTATAGCCAAAGCAATCTTGAGAAAGAAGAATGGAACTGGCGGAATCAACCTACCTGACTTTAGGCTATACTACAAATCCACAGTCATTAAGACAGTATGGTACTGGCACAAAGACAGAAACATAGATCAATGGAACAGAATAGAAAGCCCAGAGATAAATCCACACATCTATGGACACCTTATCTTTGACAAAGGAGGCAAGAATATACAATGGAGAAAAGACAACCTCTTTAACAAGTGGTGCTGGGAAAACTGGACAGCCACTTGTAAAAGAATGAAACTAGATCACTTTCTAACACCATACACAAAGATAAACTCAAAATGGATCAAAGATCTAAGCATAAGACCAGAAACTATAAAACTCCTAGAGGATAACATAGGCAAAACACTCTCTGCTATAAAATACACTTTGAATAGAAAACTTACCAAAGCTCTCGTGAAAAAATGATTGAAAGGTTCACTCTGTATCTCTGTGCTGTGCTTAGTCGCTCAGTAATGTCTGACTCTTGGCGACCCCATGGACTGTAGCCCTCCATGGGAGGAAGCCATCTTTTCATTAGGCTAATGAGAAACTGTAACACAACTTCAGCGATTAATCATCTGACACAGGGAACGTTTGACCCCTTAGAGGCCATAGAGTATCAAGCCCCAAATCCAGAAAGAGAGAGATTAACAAACAGAATTTGAGGCTCTTATTTCTTGAGAACTGCTGCTGAATCTCAAGGTCTCATGGAGGTTTTGGGAGTGAGTTTGTTGTGAAGATAAAAATGTATCTGCTGCCTCTGGAAAAGATGGCAATAAATAATTAACCTTTTTTTTTCTACCTCTAATTCTGATTGAAGGCAAATTTAGCTATAGCACAATTAGATTTGGGGGATTCCAGGAATTTTCTCAGAGGATTGTTTGACATTTCTTCCAGCTAAGAACAATGCATTTGACCTTTCTCTTAACCACACAGAGCTCTTAACCTGCTCTGCTAATCCACACTGAGACAGCATGGCCTGATATGCTCACTTTTTTTTAAATTTATTTAATTGGTAGAAAACTGCTTTTACAATTTTGTGTAGGTTTCTGCCATACAACAATGCAATCAGTCATAATTTTACATATATCCCTTCCCTCCTGAGCCTCCTCCCCTCGCCGCACCCTACCATCTAGGTCATCATCGAGCACTCGGCTGGGCTCCCTGTGTTATTTAGCAACTTCCCACTATCTACCTGTTTTACACATAATGGTGTAAATATATTAATTTCCTGAGACCAAGATTTGGCAGCAGGTTTCCAACACCATCATCTCCGGGTCCAGAGCAAAATTAGTGAGCCTGACTGTATCTAACCCACGCACACCTTTTGCATCTATCTGCATCTTTCTGAGCACACAATCAGAATGTAGTCTTAAAACAAAATTCAAAAATTAAATTCATTTTGCTAACACTTATCGAGGTCCTTCTGTGGACAAAGCACTTATCATAATAGAAACCAAAGTATGGTGCTTGCCATAGAATAACTCAAGAGTAAGATGAAAATCTTTTAGGGAGAAGTTTTGCAGTCCTCACATTGGTTGTTAAGAAATGATCTCCTAAACTTCTCTGGCAGTTTAGTGGTTAAGACGTGTGCTTCCACTGCAGGGAGCACAGGTTCAATCCCTGGTCTGGGAACTAAGATCCCACATGTCAAGCTGCAACAGCCAAAAAGAGAAACGAATATTTGCCTAAGGACCAGAGAGGCTCAGAGAACATGTACAAGCTGCTTCAACCTCAAATCCCTGTTCCACCACATCATGTGACCATGAAAAAGTTGCTTAACCTTTCTGATCCCCAACTTCATTGCCTTAAGTATGAGGAAAACATTATATTCTAACTCACAGGGTTACTACGAGACTTTATTGCAATAATTAAATAAAAGCACTGAGCACACATTATTATTATTATCAATGTTACTGTTACCTGGCCAAAAGCAAGGCAGATATGATTGTTCTAACTTAGTGATCAGCACTGATCAAAAAAAGACTCCTGCTATGCTTTAGCTTTCTCATCTGTCTGATGGGCTAAGGTTATTCACCAATTCTTTATCTCTCAATTCTTGTTTCTCACCCTTGTAATAACATTGGGGTTTTGAAAAACCTGACCAGTATTTAACATGAGAAGTGCTGTTTGCATAGTTTCCTCAAGATGGAAACTGAGCAAATTAACTAAATTCATATCACTGAGTGCCCTCAACCACCTGCTTGTCAAACCATCCCTGGTGACTTGAGAGAAAGAGGTAAGATCATTACTTCGGGAAACTTGGAATGTGCTTTTCATTAACCAGCTCATTACATTTGATTAGCAAATAGGCATTGCACTTCCCCATTATTAATGGTTGGCTAAGGAAATGTGGTACCCCTGGAAGCTGCCTTTTACTACATTCTCTTAACATCACTCAGAGTATGATGAGAGGAGAACAAGCAATAGCAGGCAGTAACAGTCTATCCAGGCTGTGAACCTAAACACACATGAGGAGTCATTTAGCTCTCATCAAATTTGAATGAAATTGAGCCCCTTGTATGTACAGAAACAACACATCCTGGATTGTCCCCAACATTCTTGATTTCAAATATTCTGTCCCATTTTTCCCATGAAGTCATTCATATTTGTCAGAGAACAGAACTGATTTTCAATTCAGAAAATATGAGAACTCTTATTTCTAGACAACCTAATACACACAGAGCAACATTCAGTCCTATTTCAACTGCAGCCTTGAATGCCAGTAATTTTCATTCACTGCTGTACAGTTGATGTCAAAAAAACACAAAGATTGAAATATTAAAACCTGGCCAAGCATGGACATAGCAATGGAGCAGAAACCTTTGTTGCCGTGACCTTTGGAATAGATTAAATGCATTTTCCAAAAGCTTTCTAAAGTATCTAGTGAGAGAGAAAATAAAAAAGACGCAAGCACTATGCAAGGGCTTCTGTGAAGTGACCATTTGGGCTTCTTTTCTTGTGAACTGACTGGAAGAGAGAAAGTGACCCTTTGACTTCCTGTCAGTAGTCAGAATTTCAAGCCCATGTCTTCTCGCAGATAGTGATGACACCAAGAACCTGATCAGATGCAGCACTCTGAGATGTTAACCTCTGGATAACTCATCAGAGAGCTGTTTCTTGAAGCTACCTAGAGGGACAGCTGGTTATTTTCTGAGGCAGTGGGGAATACTGCCAAAACCTTAGCCACGACTGCATTCTTTGCATCCTGACTCCAAAGACCTTGGTTCATCAACGAAATCAATGACCGCCATGATTTAGAGCTGAGGAAATATATTTGTTCTTAAAGACAGAGAGCTGCCTGCCATTTAAACAGATGTGGTATGCCAAGTTACTATTTGGATTTGGAAGAAATGTCACCATATCCTAAAGTAAGTGATTTTTGCAACTTTTTGCAGAAGCCGGCAAGTCAGGCTTCTCTGACCCATGAGTCCTTGATTTTAGATGATCACTAATGCTCATATTTATCCCAAACAGCACTACTTACTCATTTACAGAAAAATGAAGCTGTTCAATTTCATGAACTTCTTTTTTCCATTTTTGGGAGACAGTAAAAAAAATACTCAGTTTAGAATGACAAGACATATGTTTCTGACTGCCTCAGAGTATATTAATATACCTTTAAAATTGGGACATCACTGCTTAAGAAATCTCCTAAAAATGGAATAAGAAGTTTAGTGTTCAGGCAACTTCTGGCTGCTGAGAAAATAAGAACTTGATGGTATTTGATATACATTTTTTAAATTATGTACTAAAAAGTTTGATTTTAAGTGACTTAAATGCTAATGAACATTGAAAGGAAATGAGAGAAGATTTTTAAAGTTTAATCGAGCTATTTCTAGCTTTGTTTTATATAATCCATGATGGGACTAATTGAAGAGCTCTCTATCTATTTTCCTGTTTTGATTGGAGGAAAGAGGAAACAACTCAGAGGAAATTATTTGTGGACTACATAAAGAATGTCAACGATTTACAATTCTGATTTTTGGGCAGACAACTAGCTGTACCATAACCAAGGTAAGTTATTCTGTCCTTTAAAAATTCTATTCTGCTTTATTTTACTGAATCTATAGCTTCCAGATAATTCCATTTACAGATTAATAATATTTCTCACATATAGCAATGAGGGAATTTTCAATAGACAAGTAACTAAGCTTCCATCCCATTTGGTACTGGTCCAAGTAACTAAGCTTCCATTCCATACAGGTCCAATTTTGACCTTGAAGTTGAGTTGCTGCATTTAGACTCCTGTTTCTTTTCTTCTATGCCTAAGTAGTAGGGAGAGCAATTGGCTGCTGCAGGGTTGGGGGCAAAGAGTGTAGAAGTGTATGCATGGGACCGTTAGAAGGAGGTCACCATAATCTTCATTCAGTTCAATCCAGTTCAGTCACTCAGTGGTGTCCAGGCATTTCCAACCCCATGGACCACAGCACACCAGATCTCCATGTCCATCACCAACTCCCATAGTTTACTCAAACGCATGTCCATTGAGTCGGTGATGCCATACAACCATCTCATCCTCTGTGGTCCCCTTCTCTCCTGCCTTCAATCTTTCCCAGCATTAGGGTCTTTTCCAACGAGTCAGGTCTTCACATCAGGTGGCAAAATATTGGACCTTCAGCTTCAGCATCAACTCTTCCAATGAATATTCAGGACTGATTTCCTTTAGAATTGACTGGTTGGATCTCCATGCAGTTCAAGGGACTCTCAAGAGTCTTCTCCAATACCACAGTTTGAAACCATCAATTTTTTGATGCTCAGCTTTCTTTATAGTCCAACTCTCACATCCATACATGACTACTCAAAAACCACAGCCTTGTTTAGACAGACCTCTTTGTTAGCAAAGTAATGTCTCTGCTTTTTAATATGCTGTCTAGGTTGGTCATAACTTTTCTTCCAAGGAGCAAGAGTCTTTTAATTTCATGACTGCAGTCACCATCTGCAGTGATTCTCAAGAAATAAAATCTGTCACTGTTTATACTGTTTCCCCATCTATTTCCCATGAAGTGATGAGACCAGATGTCATAATCTTAGTTTTCTGAATGCTGAGCTTTAAGCCAACTTTTTCACTCCCCTCTTTCACTTTCATCAAGAGGCTCTTTAGTTTTTCTTCACTTTCTGCCGTAAGAATGGTGTCATTTGAATATCTGAGGTTATTGATATTTCTCCTGGTAATCTTGTTCCAGCCTGTGCTTCATCCAGCCCAGCATTTCTCATGATGTACTCTGTGTATAAGTTAAATAAGCAGGGTGACAGTATACAGCCTTGATGCATTTCTTTCCCTATTGAGAATCAGTCTGTTGCTGCATGTCGAGTTCAAACTGTTGCTTCCTGACCTGCATACAGATTTCTCAAGAGGCAGGTAAGAGGCACGTAAGGTGGTCTGATATTCCCATCTCTTGGAAGTTTTCCAAGAGAAAATTTTGTTTGTTTTGGTCCACACAGTTAAAGGCTTTGGCATAGTCAATAAAGCAGAAATACAAGTTTTTCTGGAACTCTCTTGCTTTTTTGATGATCCATCAGATGTTGGAAATTTGATCTCTGGTTCCCCTCCTTTTCTAAATCTAGTGTGAACATCTGGAGGTTCACAATTCATGTACTGTTGAAGCCTGGCTTGGAGAATTTGGGGCATTACTTTGCTAGTATGTGAGATGAGTGCAAATGTGTGACGGTTTGAGCATTCTTTGGCATTCTCTTTCTTTGTGATTGCAATGAAAACTGACATTTTCCAATCCTGTGGACACTACTGCATTTTCAAATTTGCTGGCATGTTGAGTGCAGCACTTTCACAGCATCATCTTATAGGACTTGCAAGAGCTCAACTGGAATTCCATCACTTCCAGTAGCTTTGTTCATAGTGATGCTTCATAAGGACTACTTGACTTCAAATTCCAGGATGTCTGGCTCTAGCTGAGTGATCACACCTTTGTGATTATCTGGGTCATGAAGATCTGTTTTTTACAGTTCTGTGTATTCTTGCCACTTCTTCTTAATATCTTCTGCTTCTATTACATCCATACCATCTCTGTCCTTTATTGAGCCCATCTTTGCACGAAATGTTCCCTAGGTATCTCTAATTTTCCTGACGAGATCTCTAATCTGTCCTATTCTATGCTTTTGCTCCATTCCTTTGCACTGATCACTGAGGAAGGCTTTCTTATCTCTCCTTGCTATTCTTTGAAACTCTGCATTCAAATGGGTATATCATTCCTTTTCTCCTTTGCTTTTCCCTTCTCTTCTTTTCACAACTATTTGTAAGGCCTCCTCAGACAGCCATTTTGCTTTTTTGCATTTCTTTTTCTTGGGGATGGTCTTGATCCTTGTCTCCTGTACAATGTCACCAACCTCTGTCCATTGTTCTTCAGGCACTCTACCAGATCTAATCCCTTGAATATATTTCTCACTTCCACTGTATAAAGATAAAGGATTTGACTTAGGTCATACCTGGATGGTCTAGATATTTTCCATACTTTACTCAATTTAAGTCTAAATTTAGGAATAAGGAGTTCATGAGCTGAGCCTGGTCTTGTTTTTGCTAACTGTATAGAGCTTCTCCATCTTTGGCTGCAAAGAATATAATCAAACTGATAGCAGTATTGACCATTTGGTGATGTCCATGTGTAGAGTCTTCCCTTGTATTGTTGGAAGAGGGTGTTTGCTATGAACAGTGCTATGACCTTTTGAAGGAAGTCCCCATTATCTTCATTACCTCCACCATAGTTTGGCTCCAGGCAAATAACCGGGCTCCAAAATCACTAGAGATGGTTATTGCAGCCATGAAATTAAAAGACGCTTACTCCTTGAAAGGAAGGTTATGACCAACCTAGACAGCATGTTAAAAAGCAGAGACATCACTTTGCCAACAAAGGTCTGTCTAGTCAAGCCTATGGTTTTTCCAGTAGTCATATATGGATGTGAGAGTTGGACTGTGAAGAAAGCTGAGTGCCGAAGGATTGATGCTTTTGAACTGTGGTGCTGGAGAAGACTCTTGAGAGTCCCTTGGACTGCAAGGAGATCCAACCAGTCCATCCTCAAAGATCAGTCCTGGGTGTTCATTGGAAAGACTGATGTTGAAGGAGAAACTCCAGTAATTTGGCCACCTGCTGCAAAGATGCTTAAATTCTCCAAGCCAGACTTCAGCAGTATGTGAACCGTGACCTTCCAGATGTTTAAATTGGTTTTAGAAAAGGCAGAGGAACCAGAGATCAAATTGCCAACATCCATTGGATCATCGAAAAAGCAAGAGAGTTCCAGAAAAACATCTATTTCTGCTTTATTGACTCTGCCAAAGCCTTTGACTGTGTGCATTACAATAAACTGTGGAAAATTCTGAAAGAGATGGGAATATCAGACCATCTGACCTGCCTCTTGAGAAACCTGTATGCAGGTCAGGAAGCAACAGCTAGAACTGGACATGGAATAACAGACTGTTTCCAAATAGGAAAAGGAGTACATCAAGGCTGTATATTGTCACCCTGCTTATTTAACATATGCAGAGTACATCATGAGAAAAGCTGGGCTGGAAGAAGCACAAACTGGAATCAAGATTGCCAGGAGAAATATCAATAACCTCATATATGCAGACGACATCATCCCTATAGCAGAAAATGAAAAGGAACTAAAAACCCTCTTGATGAAAGTTAAAGAAGAGAGTGAAAAAGTTGGCTTAAAGCTCAACATTCAGAAAACTAAGATCATGGCATCTAGTCCTATCACTTCATGGGAAATAGATGGGGAAAGAGTGGAGACAGTGTTAGACTTTATTTTGGGGGGCTTCAAAATCACTGTAGATGGTGATTGCAACCATGAAATTACAAGATGCTTACTCCTTGGAAGGAAAGTTATGGCCAACCTCGACAGAATATTAAAAAGCAGAGACATTACTTTACCAACAAAGGTCTGTCTAGTCAAGGCTATGGTTTTTCCTGTAGTCATGTATGGATGTGAGAGTTGGACAGTGAAAAAGGCTGAGCGCCAAAGAATTGATGCTTTTGAACTGTGGTGTTGGAGAAGATTCTTGAGAGTCCCTTGGACTGCAAGGAGATCCAACCAGTCCATCCTAAAGGACTGCATGGACTGTAGCCCACCAGGCTCCTCTGTCCATGGGATTCTCCAAGCAAGAATACTGGAGTGGGTTGTCATGCCCTTCTACAGAATACATAGAAGAACTATACAAAAAAGAATTTCATGACCCAGATAATCATGATGGTGTGATCACTCACCTAGAGCCAGACATCTTGGAATGCAAAATCAAGTGGCCCTTAGGAAGCATCACTATGAACAAAGCTAGTGAAGGTGATGGAATTCCAGTTGAGCTATTTCAAATTGTAAATGATGATGCTGTGAAAGTGCTGCACTCAAAATGCCAGCAAATTTGGAAAACTAAGCAGTGGCCACAGGACTGGAATATGTCAGTTTTCATCCCAATCCCAAAGAAAGGCAATGCCAAACAATGCTCAAACCACACAATTACACTCATCTCACATGCTACCAAATGAATGCTCAAAATTCTCCACACCAGGCTTCAGTAATATGTGAACTGTGAACTTGCTGATGGTCAAGCTAGATTTAGAAGGCAGAGGAACCAGAGATCAAATTGCCAACATCCGTCTAATCATTGAAAAAGCAAGAGAGTTCCAGAAAAACATTTACCTCTGCTTTATTGACTATTTCAAAGTCTTAGACTGTGTAGACCCCAACAAACTCTGGAAAATTCTTCAAGAGATGGGAATACCAGACCACCTTACCTGCTTCCTGAGAAATCTGTATGCATGTCAGAAAGCAACAGTTAGAACTGGATATGGAACAACAGACTGGTTCAAAATAGGGAAAGGAGTGCATTAAGGCTGTATATTGTCACCCTGCTATTTAACATATGCATAGTACATCATAAGAAACGCTAGACTGGATGAAACACAGGCTGGAATCAAGATTGCTGGGAGAAATAGCAATAACCTCAGATATGCAGATGACACCACACTTATGGCAGGAAGCGAAGAAGAACTAAAGAGCCTCTTGATGAAAGTGAAAGAGGAGGGTAAAAAAAGTTGGCTTAAAACTCAACATTCAGAAAACTAAGTTCATGACATCTGGTCCCATCACTTCATGGCAAATAGTTGAGGAAACAGTGACAGACTATTTCTCCAAAATCACTGCAGATGGTGACTGCAGCCATGAAATTAAAAGACTCTTGCTCCTTGGAAGAAGAGTTATGACCAACCTAGACAGCATATTAAAAAGCAGAGACATTACTTTGCCAATGAATTTCTGTCTTGTCAAGGCTATGGTTTTTCCAGTAGTCATGTATGCACGTGAGAGTTGGACTATAAAGAAAGCTGAGCATTGAAGAATTGATGCTTTTGAACTGTGATAGTGAAGAAGACTCTTGAGTGCCCCTTGGACTACAAGGAGATCCAACCACTTCCATCCTAAGGGAAATCATTACTGAATATTCATTGTAAGTACCTATGCTGAAGCTGAAAGTCCAATACTTTGGCCACCTGATGCGAAGAACTGACTCACTGGAAAAGACCCTGATGCTGGGAAAGATTCAAGGCAGGAGGAGATGGGACGACAGAGGATGAGATGGTAGGATGGCATCACCAACTCAATGGACATAAGTTTGAGTAAAGTCCAGGAGTTGGTGATGGACAGGGAGGCCTGGCATGCTATAAATGGGGTCACAATGTTTTGGGTACGACTGATGACTGAACTGAACTTATGACTTCTTCCCTTATCTGGACCCTTGTTTTTCTAAGCTAGTATTCAGTCCTGATTTTAACAATTTCACGGGTTTACTAATGAATCAGAAATATTCGCCTAAGTCCCAACCACTTCAGTACCTATGGATACGAATCCATTTGGGATTAGTATATTTGTAAAGATAATTAAAGATCTCAGGATGAGACAATTCTGGATTTAGGGTAGGCCCTAAATCCAGTGAGTGGTGTCTTTGTAAGAGAAAGGAATAGGAGATTTGAAACATGCAGAGACACAGGAGAAGCACAGAGAGAAAGGCTATGTGAAGACAGAGGCAGAGACTGGAATGATGTGCCTATAAGCTAAGTCATGCTTGTCAAGGACCGCCAGCACCAACCAGAAGCTAGGAGAGTGTCATGGAACAGACTTTTCCTCAGACCCTCCAGAAGGAACCAATCCTACTGACACCTTCATCTCAGACTTCTGGCCTCCAGAACAATGAAGTTTCTATTGCTGTAAGCCACCATGCAGTAGCCATCTGTTATGGCAGCCCTAGGAAATTAATACAACCAGTCACAAGGTGGACACACGTCTTCCCACGAATGCTTCCCTTTTTAATTGGGACATGGCACCTTGTGCCAAGAGCTGCTAAATATTAACCACATTGACATGTGTATCTTCATATTTCCTGCTCACACACTTGGCCTGCTTATCTCCACTACACCTAACTGCTAGCCCATTCTGGGCATCACTGACAACAATATATCCTCTGGGCCTCATGTTCTGACAGACAGCCAAGATTCCTACTGAGTCTGTTGCCCAGTGGCTCAGTCCCACTGGGGGGATAGTTTGGCCTCAAGGAGGAAAAACAGAACTTTTATATCTGAAATACAGAATATGGTTGGCTTACTTTATGACACTTTTCCATCCCCAGTTTGGCCACTGGGGATCAGGAAGATGAGATCAAAATGACTGCTCATTAGTGGGATCTATGGGAGCAAAAACTTCAGAAGGAAGTGTGGAGAATGAAAAGAAATTAACAGAGAAAATAATTGACATCTCTACTGCCTTCTCCCTGGTTAATGTGTTGGTACTTGACTGACTCTTTTCACTAACACTGTTCTCATTAGGAAAATAATTTCTGCACTAGTCCTGAAATATGTCATTTGTTTGATGGGAAAAGATGACTGTCCTTTGCTAATTTCCCCTTTGTCATGGAGTTTACAATGTAGTGGAAATGACATTCATAATACATATATATATGTTTAATTTCAGATATTTATATCTGTGTATATTTAACTTCATTCATATATATATATATATATACACACACACACACACACACACACACAGGTTTAATTTCAAATTGGAAAGTTCAGAGTCTGAGGGAGGCGTATACAGAACAAAGCTAGCTTAGAGAGATTCAAAATGTGCCAAACTCAGATAAAAGAAAGAGTAGAGCATGCTTGAAGAAAAGAAAGAAGACCAATATTTCTGGTCTACCTTAGTAGTGGGGCTAAATCACCCCTAGAATAAAGGTGATACTAGTGATTGTTCCTTATGGAACTCAAAATAAGCCTGAAAAGGACCACAAGTAAGCTAACTGCCTAACAGAACAAAACAAAATCTAGATACTCAACAACATAAAAGTCACAATGGACAGCACCCAATCAAAAAATGCAAAGATGCTGGGAAATATGACACATAACTAAGAGAAAATTTAGTAGAAACAGACTAAAAAATAATAAATAAAACTGGCAGACAAGGATGTGAAACACCAATTAGAAAAAATGTTCAAGTATTTAAAGAAAAAACGTGAACATAGTGAGGAAGAAATGGAAGATACTTCTAGAACCCTGGAATATCTAGAGAAATGAAAATCCTGGTGGATGAAAGGAAACTAGGAGAGCAGGACCACTGAGCACACGAGGAAGAGTTGTACTGCATGTGGCTAGAGAGTTACTTATACACCTAACTTCTGGAAGAACCTGAAAGCCATGGTATAGTTTGGAAATTAGCACAGGTTTGGGGGAAGCCATGGATATTAAGGGGAAAAATAGGGGTGGGGGACTGCTATCATGGTGAGTTGAAAATGCAGTTCTTTCTCAACTGGCTTTTCAGGAGTCCTAGACAGAAAATGAAATAGAGCTATTTCTGCTTCTTATTTATAAATCAATGAACTGATCCCATGTAGGAGGCTGAACTCAGAAAGACTTCATTGACAACTGGCACTCCCATAGTACTCTGGAGTGGAAACTAACAGGCATTCTCGTAGTTGATATTCATTCAACATTTATTCAGTGTCTCATACAAGCCAGACATTGTTCTTGAACTGGAATAGAACTTTAAACAAAAACATCTAAGGACTCTATCCTCATGGAGGTTGTACTCATAACAGAAAAGAGGATGTTCACGGCTATTTTCTTGTAAGAACTGTCTCAACAGAAGATAACGTTTCCAGCCCAGGGTACGACAGCTTGTAAAGGCTATGAAGTGATGGCTACAACAGCTGGTAGAGGCTATGAAGTGATGGAGCATCATTTACTTTCTTAAATGTTTAGAAAACTGGTTGGTTGCATTTAAATAGAATTTTAAAGCTTTGAAATTAGTGGTATCATCTGAACTTGATAAACCGTAACACCATGTCTAAGTCACCATTTAAGAGGTTCAATTTTTTAAATGAACAAAAGATTAGATGATTTCAACTTTATTCAAGCCAAGTAAGTTTCACCCCTCCCCCACAAATAAAGTATCATTTTCAGTGGATCTTTGCTTTGCTTAGACTTTTAGCTAACAGACAGTCCCCTTTGTTTCAAGATATTGATTTTGATACTATTAAGTGACTGCAAGTATACTGTCAATAGTTTATGGTGAGAGAGGAGGGTAGATGTTTAAAATCTGTATGCTTCATTTGTAGATTTCTTGAATCAGACAAATCAAGATTAGATACAAATTTAGCTATATAATTTTTCTAAAAGAAATCATTTTGAAAACTTTCTTGCCTGTGAATCTTTTGTTTTAAAAGTATCCTTGTTTAGAGTCTAATCTGATTAATCTCAATAAAGAGTTTGCAAAGTTATCCAAATTACTTAAATTCTTTCCAAACTCTTCAAATTCATGACAGAATCTTGGAAAGGGAAGACTTATCCAACTCTTAATTATGCAGACTAATGGTGGCCTGCAGTTTTTGAAAAGTGATGAGGCACTCAGGCCAAGTTCAGTAACATCAGGATGTAAGTCAAGAGCCAGATGTCATGACTAAGAATATCACTGATCAAAGACAGGAGCTGAGACACCACTGACCATCATGAGTGAGCCAGTTTCTTATTCCCTGAGCCAACACTGATTATTCTCTATTGGTTAAAAAAATAAAAGAATGATCTTTGAAATAAAAGCTTCTGCTTTATTTTAAGCCCCTTTCTTCAGTTCAGTCACTCAGTTGTGTCCGACTCTTTGCAACCCCATGACTGCAGCATGCCAGGCTTCGCTGTTCATCACCAACTCTAGGAGCCTACTCAAACTCATGTCCATCGAGTCAGTGATGCTATCCAACCATCTCATCCTCTGTCATCCCCTTCTCCTCCTGCCTTCAATCTTTCCCAGCATCAGGGTCTTTTCCAATGAGTCAGTTCTTTGCATCAGCTGGCCGAAATGTTAGAGTTTCACCTTCAGCATCAGTCCTTCCAATGAATATTCAGGAAAGATTTCCTTTAGAATTGACTGGTTTGATCTCCTTGCAGTCCAAGGGACTCTCAGGAGTCTTCTCCAACAGCACAGTTCAAAAACATCAATTCTTCAGCACTAAGCTTTCTTTTTAGTCCAACTCTCCATACATGACTACTGGAAAAACCATAGCCTTGACTAGATGGACCTTTGTTGGCAAAGTAATGTCTCTGCTTTTTAATATGCTGTCTAGGTTAGTCATAACTTTTCTTCCAAGGAGCAAGCATCTTTTAATTTCATGGCTGCAGTCACCATCTGCAGTGATTTTGGAGACCAAAGAAATAAAGTCTGTCACTGTTCCCCCATCTATTTCCCATCAAGTGATGAGACCAGATGCCATGATCTTAGTTTTTTGAATGAGAGCTTTAAGCCAACTTTTTCACTCTCCTCTTTCACTTTCATCGAGACTCTAGTTCTTCGCTTTCTGCTATAAGGTGGTATCATCTACTTATCTGAGGTTATTGATATTTCTCCCAGCAATCTTGATTTCAGTTTATGCTTCATCCAGCCTGGCATTTTACATGATGTACTCTGCATATAATTTAAATAAGCAGGGTGACAATATACAGCCTTGACGTATTCCTTTCCCAAATGGTACCAGTTCATTGTTCCATGTCTGGTTCTAACTGTTGCTTCCTGACCTGTATACAGATTTCTCAGGAGGCAGGTAAGGTGGTCTGGTATTCCTGTCTCTTTCAGAATTTTCCATAGTTTATTATGATCCACACAGTCAAAGTCTTTGGCACAGTCAATAAACAGTAGATGTTTTCCTGGTGATCACTGGCTCTAGGTGATCACTCAACCTAGAACCAGACATCCTGGAATGCAAAGTCAAGTGGGCCTTAGGAAGCATCACTGTGAATAAAGCTAGAGGAGGTGATGGAATCCCAGTTGAGCTATTTCAAATCCTAAACAATGATGCTATGAATGTTCTGCATTCAATATGCCAGTGAATTTGGAAAACTCAGCAGTGGCCACAGGACTGGAAAAGGTCAGTTTTCATTCCATTCCTAAGAAAAGCAATGCCAAAGAATATTCAAACTCCCGTACAATTGCACTCATCTCACACATTAGCAAAGTAATGCTCAAAATTCTCTAAGTCATGCTTCAACAGTACATGAACTGTGAACTTCTAGATATTCAAGTTGGATTTAGAAAAGGCAGAGGAACCAGAGATCAAAAGCCCCTTCCTTGGAAAACACCAAAGTTTCTATGATATTTTTGCTCTGTGCTTTGTCACCAGGGAACCTCAAATTATCTGAGAATTTAAATTTACAGGAGTTTGTGTTGTGACCTGTGTGCCAGCAAGGGAAATAAACTAATACATTAATAATCAGAATACACTTCATTGTATTCTTCTATTCATTTTAATCCTAATTTACTCTAATGTTGCTGCTTAATCTAACCAGTTCATGTTGGGGAAAACATCTAGAAGGGCATCCAGCTTCAGAGCTTGGTAAATAATTTGAGGCACAAAAGTTACTGCTAGAAACATGTAAAAGAACTCACATTTTATCTTTGAAATGTTCCACATATTCCACCAAGGAAATCCTAAGCAGGAAATGTGGTGATATTATCACAAAATCATCTAGAGTCTTAATATTTCAACATTTGCCCATAGACAAACAGCATCTGTCATCACTTGGAAGCTTATTAGAAATGCAGAGAAACTCAGGCCACGACCAGACCTACTCAATCAGAATCTGCAGTTTAACAAGATCCCTAAGTGATTATTTGCACACTAGAATTTATACAGTACTGATCTACAGCAGATCTCTCAACCCTGGATGCAGATTAGAAACACCTAAGGAGAGTTAAAAAAAAAAAAAATAACAAGACAAGGTTCCTACTCTAGAGATTCCAGCCTAATGGATCACATACTCACTAGATTTTTTTAACTTGTATATATGGGTGGATGAAATTTCCAGTCACCAAACACAAGATAAACAAGAAAAATATGCTATGTGAAGGGTTTGGTTTTAACATGTTAGTTTATAGTGCTTGTGGTACATACAAAAAGCTATGGTAAATGAATAAATGAACAGATATATACATATAGATGGATGAATGGAATATTGATAAGAGAATTTTCAGTAATGAACTCTTCCGTTTCAGTAAACATCTATAGGGGTCCATAATGTAAGAAGAGGTCAAGGAAAGACATACATATATGCAGAAATTTTGGAACTACTGAGTGTAGGGATGATAATGAAGGCATGGGAATAGATACGAATAACTATCGTCTACTGCATTACTAGAAGGAGAAGAGTAAAGATCAAGAATAGAATCTCGGGAAATTCCCTGATGATCCAATGGTTAAGACTCAGCTTCCACTACAGGGAACATGGGTTTGATTCCGTGGACATGGAATCGGGGAACTAAGATCCCACATGCTATAGCACAGCAAAAAAAAAAAAAAAAAAGAATAGGATCTCCTGCATCATCAACCTTTTTTCTTTTACATCAACTTTTAAAGCATAGGCCAAGTAAGTGTGGCTCAATAATGAGATTAAACGAAGGCATCTAGAAAAGAAGAATAATCAAGAGGAAAGAGAAGAATACACACCAAGGTTAAGAGACAGTTTCAAAAGAACATATGATATCAAATCCTGCAGGACATCAGAAATTCAACAGGGTCCATTACCATTACCATCTAAGAACTAACATATAAACTTGGCAAGACAGTGAATGTGTAGAAAGCCAGATTGTAATTCACTGAGGAAGGAATGGAAAATGAGGCAGTGGAAAGACATAGCTTCCATTTTTCTTTCAAGAAGGTTGGTAGTAAAGGGGAAATATTATATATGGTGGTAGCTAGAAGAAGATGTAGGATTTATAACACTAAGCTGCTTTTAGGGAACTCAAAACTTCTCAGAGATTTCAATGTTAGATCTACTGATTGCAGTGTTTCCAGAGTAAACACATATGCCTCATAAGCATATGTATTTTTCATTATAAATGTTTATGCTTCTGGTATATTATTGAAGAACAGAATTGCCTATTCAAACATGTGAAACACTGCTTTTATGTAGACACAGCTATTATAAAAGCACACACCAGAGATTAGTGCAATTCTGTGGTCCCACATTTCTCAGTTCCTCTTAAATTAAATTGGCCATTTAAATATTTAGATGAAAAGAAACATGATACTCAGATGATACTTCTATATAAACACTGTGGTTTAGTCATAACTTTTTACCACTTACAGCTGTGGGACTTGGAAAGCTCTATTATTTTGATACAGCCTCCTCAATTGTAGTAGAAAAAATTTAGAAAATGAAGGGCAATAGGAACCAGTTTTAAAATCAATATTTATAAATAATTATCTGTAATTAGTGAGCTGGATTTGTATATTTTTTATTAATTAGTTTTACTGATTAATAAATGGCTTATTAATCAGTTCCCTTATTTCAAATGGTTTAAGAATCCAAGTAACATAGACAGAAGAAATATTATTGCCCAATTTTATGAGTTTGGAAATGGAAGAAAAGGATGAAAAGGCCTAGAACACAGGTAACAACTTGAAGAAGACTGAAAGGTCACTTCTTTCTTACTTTTAAAGTAGGATCAAACATTCATGTCCTTTCAGATGCTCAGTATCAGTTCAATGTTCAATAAAATAATGTACACTGGGGCATGGGGACTTAGTATTTAATAGGGACAGAGTTTCCGTTTAGCAAAGGGTAAGATTTGGGACATCAATTATGGTGAGACTTGCACAACAATGTGAATGTATGTGGTGCCACTGAAAGGTACAGCTAAACATGGTTAAAATAGTGTTTTATATTATGTGACTTACCACAATAATATCTTTTAAAAATAAGATAAAATAATATGCCTTAATGCATTATAAACTGTAAGATATTATATGAATTTAAGTCTAAGCAACATGAGTCATATTTTTAGCACCTAAATCAGTGCCTGACACACACCTAAAACAAGTTCTCTGGAAATTAAATACAGCCTTACAATATTTTGTAATGGTGGTCATTACAAAGGGTCAGAGATATGTCCTAATCATTCCCTATATTCCCCCCAACAGTCTATTACCCCTTCTTTTTTGTTTTTGATGTGAATAAATTTAGGGCAACTCTCAGTTTTCAGTTGCCGAGGCAAAGCCTCTTCCTAGATTAGGTTGTTTAGACAACCTTGCCTAGAAAAGACTTTTCAATTTCTAAATAGACTGAGATAATTTTCTGTATAGTTGTTTTTGGGGCAAGGAACCTCAGGGAATCGTGTTCAGATCTGAGTTTAGATCTTACTCTCCAATATCCTACATTCTCATCCAGTGAAGGAGAAACTGTCCACGGGATGCTACTATGCTACTCCTTTTTTCTGAGGCTGAGACCGCTTATCCTCCATCAGCCTCATGAGTCCCAAACCACCAAACTGACTTGGCTCCATGGGCATAAGAACTGTGAACCACCACTGAAGGTTATTATCCCAGAGTCTCCCTTGTCTCAGGCCACAATCTCTTTGACTATTCTAAAAATGACACCCTATTTTTATTTAGAATCTTAAAATTAAGTAATGCTCCTAGGTCTCACCTGTCACCAGAAATTACTACCATCTGTTAATATATTTTGCTTCCTTTCCTCTTCTACTAAGCTACTTCTTCCCAGACTTATCAATGTGTATTATATGGAACTACATGATGAATGAATCCAAGAGAGAGGGAAAGAGAGAGATAGAGAGAATGTGTGTATATTTGAGTGTGTGTGTGTGTGTGTGTGTGTGTGAGAGAGAGAGAGAGAGAGAGAGAGAGAGAGAGAGGGAGAGAGCTTTAACTTTAAAGTCAGATAGAACTGGATTTGAATCCAGCCTCTATTCCTAACTGTAACCTTAGGAAGGTTATTTAAACTCTCTGAGTCTCAGTTTACCCATCTGAAAAACAAAAGTAATGACAATGACTTCTTGCTATTTGGTGATGATTAAATGATACAGTGCATAGAGATCACTTAGCACTGTGCCCAGAACATACAGCCTCAGAGTCTTTTTAAACATGCCATGTGGGCATGTATCAGCCTCACCACAAACCCTCCTTCCTTATACCTCAGTTTCAGCTGTTCTGGAGGCTATCAATTTTTGAAGTGCCACCCAGGACTCCTAAAATGAATTTCGTGTCTGATCTATAGGTTGTCTTTAAAATTGGACCATACTTAACATCTTTGTGTTTTCACAAGAGGAAGTAATAGCCTTAAACCTATTTTTATTCATTTGGATTCTCATAAACTATCTTTGGCTACCGCAGGGACCCCTTACAGACTGATTCAGCATCACTGTAGTACTAAATTCTTTATCTCTGTATCATGGCAAAAATGGTTAAAAGCACAAACACTAAAACCAAACTGTCTGGGCTGAAACACCATTTCTGCCTTTACCTGTCTGCGCAAATTGCAGCAAGTTACTTGACCTTTCCATGCTTCAGTTTCTTCAATGGGATGATAGTAATAGTGCCTACTTTGCAGCATTTTACAGGTTAATGCATGTAAAGTACTTAGAGTAGTATCTGGCACATCGTTTACATTTTATGGCTGAGTGCTCACTTTTACGAACTACTTACAAAGTAGGATGCAATTAATTCTACGAACATTTGCTAATTGGTTACATGCCAAAACTAAACCCAAGGCTAAAAGATGATGCAGGTCCTGACCACAAGGACCTTCAATAAAAAAGGATATTACATAGACCTATATATATAAAACACATACATGTACGCATGCTTGTCTGACTCTCTGCGACCCTATGGACTGCAGCCCACCAGGTTCCTCTGTCCATGGGATTCTCCAAGCAAGAATACTAGAGTGGTTGCCAGGCCCTCCTTCAGGGGATCTTCCTGACCCAGGGAATGAACCTGTGTCTCTTATGTCTCTTGCACTGGCAGGTGGGTTCTTTGCCACTAGCACGACCTGGGAAGCCCCAGATACAGCACATACATATATACAAGGTATAATCTGGTACATATGCACACAGTGCATAACGCACACACATATCGCAAATTTTAGGCTATAACAGTACCTGACATTGTATAATCTGAGATTAGCAATCTGTTCCCTTTGGCTTCTAATATTTTTTTTGCCTTTAATCAGTGATGAATGTGGATTTATCTCTGGGCTAATCACTTGGGCGAGCCTTCTATATGATGGCTGCAAAGAAGAGTACTGACTTTACACACCCCTGATTAATTGTTACCAAGGACCCTGCATCAAATCACGTTTTTACTAATCGGATCATTGTCTGAAAGCCAATGATTATGGAAGCTGAAAAACTTAAATCAATTCCTAAATCCATAAATGAAGACCTGGAGAAGTATCCTCAATTTGAGTAAATAAAGAATAAACCTATGACTGATTTGGAACTATTTCTAGTTTATAGAACACAATGAAAACAATATTGCAAATACAAATCTACTTCCTGAGAACTGGATAACAAGTTTATGGACAAAGCTGGTGTCCATGTGTGAGATGGAAGAAAGTTCTCCTTACACGGCATCTGCCTTCTCTCTAAGCAGGTGGCTAAATCTCCACTCCTCACCATGAGCAGTGCCTTCCACTTTCTCTCCACTATTAAGCCTTCTCAGTGGGCTGGCCTTGAGGTTTAAGTTGTTCTTCAGCACTGCAAGGGTGAGGTTTTGCAGACCACAGCTGCCTGGTACAGCTCTGCCTATGAAGTAACTGGCACCCACTGACAGTGGTTGGCTCCTGTTGCTCAGTGACGGCCCTGCTGCTTCCAGAATCGAAGGCAGCCTCTGTAAACACCATTAGCCTGTCTCTCTATCTCGCCCACAATTTCCTGTTCTTTCTTATCATCAAGTGTTATCACAACGGTCAAACACTGAACTTTCCCTGAGGCCACTAACTTCATCCTTGGGTTCTCTGCTCCACAGCTGAGTTGAAGGGATCACATAAGCAAATGACACATAAGTGACTGCTCAGACAGACTCAATGTGAAACACTTTCCAGAGGCATTTCAATCCAAGCTGGTCCTTTCTAGGACCGGTCGTAGGGTGTGAGATGGTAACTATTTGGATACTATTACTAGTCTTTATTCAGCACCTACTATATTTCAAACACCTGTCTTATTTATTATATTTTATCTGTGAACAATCCTAAAATTTAGGGATCTTTACTCCCATTTTAAAGATGAGGAAACTGAGATTCACAGTACCTTTTTAGCTGAAAATTATCATACAATGTACCTTCCTCCTCCCTGGATGACACAGCTTTCTTTTTGCTCCTCAGTCATACCCGTAGCAGTGGCTTCCAACTTACCCATTAGGTAAGACCGATCCTACAAACAACCATAATGAACCAAGCAAAGATATCTTCACTCCTAAGTCAGAATTTTTGATCTATAAAGCCAGCATGCAAAGGAGTCAATAGCCTGAGTTGTCCCATGTCTCACACCATTTATAAAGGGAAAGAAGAAATGCCAATTACAGTGCTAAATATAAAATGACCCACAGGGCTGCACCATCAAGGTTGCTCTTACTCTGCTGTCTATGGTAATGTTTAAATCAGCAAACTAGCCATCCCTTGACAATGGAATCTTTTCAAATTAATTGATTTGACAAAATAACTACAAATTAACCACCAAACAGTTGCATTGCTTTCTTTAAAGAAAAAAATTCTAACAAATGACCAAAGTTATGTGCCCTTTTGCCATCCTAGTTTAACTTATTAAGCAGACAGCAGGAATCCTAATCAGTCAAGACAATGAATAATACAAGTGGCATCAAGTTTACATGACTAATTTGAGTACTAATGGAATCTGGTTTCCTTTACTTGCTCACATTGTGTCTTGATATATTCTGGCAAAGTGTCTCGTTTTGTTTTGGAATCATGAATATGGAGTTCTCTGCTAAGAAAGGATTCTCCTTCTCTGTGGACACATTCCAAGTAGCTTCTTTGAAGAAAGCTATTCCCAAATAACTGCTTCAGGACCTGCATCATTAGTTGAGGGCTTCCCTGATGGCTCATGTGGTAAACAATCTGCCTGCAATGCAGGTGACGTGGGTTCAATCCCTGGGTTGAGAAGATCCCCTGGAGGAGGGAATGGCAACCCACTCTAGTATTCTTGCCTAGAAAATCCCATGGACAGAAGAGTCTAGTGAGCCACAGTCCATCGTGTTGGAAAAGAGTTGGATATGACTGAGCATGCACATATGTGATCAAGTAGCTGAATACTGATGAAAACATAAATGCACTGGGTTCTGTGGGTTTATGTGAAACTTGTTATAAAGGACTGTCTTGTGTGATCACGGAGGCTGAGAATCCCCACCATCAACTGTCTGAAAACTGTAGGCCCAGGAAAGTTGGTGATATAAATTTCAATCCAAATCTGAATGTCTGAGAACCAGGAACACTTATGGCATTAAGTCTCAGTCCCAGAGCAGATCAGTGTCCTGCTCAAACAGGCAGAGAGAGTGAATTCAACCCTCCACTACCTATTTGTTCAATTCAGACCCTCAATAGATTGGATAATGCCTGTTTACACTGAGGAGGGCAAGCTGTTTCACTCAGTCCACCAATTCAAATGCTATTCCATTCTGGAATGTCTTCCAGAAACATTCTTACAGATACTTCCAGAAGTAATATTTAACCAGATATCTGGGCAGTCAGGTTGACATGTGAAATTAATCATCAGAGATATAATTATGCATGCTATAAGATGTTTAGTGCAAAACAGCAGTGGACACATTCTGTCCAGTAACACTTGAGAGTCTAGAGACCCACTTATCTGTGCTCATATCTGTGCTACAGAGTTCAGAGAGTATCTGAAGAGAATATTGGTTCTTCTTGAGATGGTCCTTTAGTTCCAGTGATACAAAGGCTGGGCATGACTAGGGCAGAGGCCTTCTTTTCACCTGTTCTGTTCTAAGCTTTGATGTCTTTTCAGGTATATAGGTCTGATGATAGCCACATTCCTGGTTCTTGCCAGGAAGTGTGATCTCAAGTCCATGGCCACTTAGTATTTATCAAAAATTTATGGAGAGAAAAAACACTTAACACAATTTTTTTCCATTTCTCTAGATAATCTAAGATAGGCTACTAAATCAGGGTAAGGTAATATTTTGCACCCTTATGGCAGAAAACGAAGAACTAAAGAGCCTCTTGATGAAAGTAAAAGAGGAGAGTGAAAAAATTGGCTTAAAACTCAACATTCAGAAAACTAACATCATGGCATCCAGTCCCATTGTGAGAGACATTATTTTGGGGGGGGCTCCAAACTCACTGCAGATGGTGACTACAGCCATGAAATTAAAGGATGCTTGCTCCTTGGAAGAAAAGGACCAACCTAACAGCATACTAAAAAGCAGAGACATTACTTTGCCAACAAAGGTCCGTCTAGTCAAAGCTATGGTTTTTCCAGTAGTCATGTATGGATGTGAGAGTTGGACTCTAAAGAAAGCTGAGCTTTCTAAAGAAAGCTTTTTAACTGTGGTGTTGGAGAAGACTCTTGAGAGTCCCTTGGACTGCAAGGAAATCCACCAGTCAATCCTAAAGGAAATCAGTCCTGAATATTCATTGGAAGGACGGATGCTGAAGCTGAAACTCTAATACTTCAGCCACCTTATGCAAAGAACTGACTCATTTGAAAAGACCCTGATGCTGGGAAAGATTGAAGGCAGGAGAAGGGGACGACAGAGGATGAGATGGTTGGAGTGCATCACTGACTCAATGGACATGAGTTTGAGTAGGTTCTGGGAGTTGGTGATGGACAGGAAGCCTGGCATGTTGCAGTCCATGGGGTCACAAAGGGTCATATACAACTGAGCGACCGAACTGAACTGAACTGAATACTTTAAAGACCATAAGTATTGAGAAGATTATGGTACCTCCTCCTGCCATATGCAATTGGAAATATCATTTTCAAAATTACGTAAAACATGAATAAATGTGTAAAATAACTTTTATCTTGATTTTTTGATTAAATAAATTCTTTAGAAATTGCCTTTTCTTTTTTAACATACATATGATTTGTTGGTGTCTTAAATACTAGCTGAGTCTGCTGCATGGGATAACCTAGTACTCTTTAAGAATTAAACCAAAGTAGCAGAGAGAAAGGTACCTAGACTGAATTATATTGGCCCCTACCATCCACCATTACTACCAGTAAAACTAATTCTCATGATATATTTCTTGGCAGGAGACCACTGAATTCTCCCAAGGGATCATTTTGAAGAAAAGCTTATCACAGATACATCACTAGAATGTTATCCAGACACTTTCATGGAGGTTTCTGTATTTTGTCTATTATTGAATCTATGGATCAAGCAACCACTCAAATTTCTCTTTTCACCTCAATGACTAGAACACTGATATCCAAATACGTGGCTACCCAAGGCTAGCGCTCAGGTCATCACAGCAGATGTTCTCTGCCTCCTCCACCTGATGATTCCACCTTATTTTTCTCCTAAACACTCATCTACTTGCTAGCTTATCTTTTTATGTAACCTTCTAACAACCTAAATCCTCTATAAGGTTTACTGCTTATATATAAATAGGTTTACTTCTGGCAGTTTCTTCACATAGTGTGTTTGTATTCATATACATGGTTTCCTCCCCTATGTAAGCGGGAAGCATGTGATCTTAAAATGTGAATTAATTTTTAAATATCTTTTATAACTTACATTTACTATAAGTGGTGATACTATGGGTAATTTTTCATTACTTCTTTATAAGTTTCCAAATTTTCAAAAATTTCTCTAGCAAGTATGTTTCAACTTTATAATCTGTAAAAAAGAATTTGAAAAATCATTCACAATAGGTCTGTACTATATAATTATGTAATAAAATCATGAAAATAATTCATTTGGATTTTGGAGAGTTAAAATAAATCAGGTGTGACATTTTAATTTCAATATGTGTTTATCCAGTGTATTCAATATATCATACTCTCCAATGATTCAATATAAATAACCAAACAAGTAAAAAATTGTTCCTGAGGTTCTACACATTGATGTTAATAGATTAAAACTCATCTAACATTATCCTACAAACTTCCAGTTTTTATAAGCATATTTTATGTCCTAGATATTGTTTTATGAATACTATTGATACAGCTGGTGGAGTGGTAAAGAATCCGTCTGTCAGTGTAGGAGACTCAGAAGACATGAGTTTGATCATGTCAGGAAGGTCAGGAATATCCCCTGAAGGAGGAAATGGCAACCCACTCCAGTATTCTTGCCTGTAGAATCCTATGAACAGAGGAGCCTGGTGGGCTGTAGTCCAGGGGGTCACAAAGAGTCAGACAAAACTGAGCATGCACACACTTACACTTACTAACACTATTTATTGATACGCTTTTCTATGGAAAAAAATCCAGTAGTCCAAGTGGGCTGTGAGTACGACCCAGAGGAGCACCTTTGATTAGTAGAGATTAGATAGAAAGATCTCTGACCCCAATTGAGTTCCATAATCAGTCTGGAAGATGTTAAGGCACTCAGTAAATAGAAAAAATGTAAAATAAATATCTTCAGAAGTTCAAAAGGTTGTGATCTAAATGTTTTCAAGACAGAAAAAAAATCACACTTCAAAACAGAAAAGTAAACTTCAGTTTTCTGTCTGCTATAGTAAAATTTTTAAACTGATACCATGTATAAGATAGATACAATGGTATGGTCAGTCACCCAAAGCCAAACAATCTGAACTACAAAGTCAAGTGAGCCTTAGGAATCACTGCTGTTAATAAAGCTATTGGATGCAATGGAAATCCAGTACAGCCATTTAAAATCCTAAAGAATGATGCCATCAAAGTGTTGCATTCAATATGTCAGCAAATTTGGAAGACCCATCAGCGGTCTCAGGACTGAAAAAGGTCAGTCCTCATCCCAATTCCCAAGAATGGTAGTACCAAAGAATGTGCTAACCATCAGACAGTTGCATTCATCTCCTATTCTAGTAAGGTCATGCTTAAAATCTTGCATGCTAGGCTTCAGCATTATGTGAACAAAGAACTTTCATATGTCTAAGCTGGGTTTAGAAAAGGAAGAGGAACCAGAGATCAAATTGCCAACATTTGTTGGATCATAGAGAAAGCAAGGGAATTCCAGAAAAACATCTACCTCTGTTTCATCAACTACATAAAAAACTTCAACTGTGTGGATCGTAACAAACTGTGGAAAGCTCTTAACGAGATGGGAATACCAGACCATCTTACCTGTCTCTTGAGAAACCTGTAGGCGGGTCAAGAAGCAACAGTTAGAAAGCTGTATGGAACAACTGATTGGCTCAAGATTGAGAAAGGAGTATGACAGGGCTGAATGCTGTCACCCTGTTTGTTTAACCTATACGCTGAGCACATCATGAGAAATACTGGGCTGAATGAGTTACAAGCTGGAATCAAGATGGGGGGAGAAACATCAACAACCTCAGATATGCGGATGATACCACTCTAATGGCAGAAAGTGAAGAGGAACTCAAGAGCCTCTTGATGAGGGTGAAGGAGGAGAGTGAAAGAGCTGGCTTAAAACTAAGTATTAAAAGAAACTAAGATCTTGGCATCCGGCCCCCTTCAGGCCCCATTACTTCATGGCAAATAGAAGGGGAAAAGGTGCAAGTAGTGACAGATTTCCTCTTCTTGGGCTCGAAAATCACTGCAAATGGTGACTGCAGCCATGAAGTCAGAAGGCGATTGTTTCTTGACAGGAAAGCTATGACAAACCTAGACTGTGTTAAAAAGCAGAGACATTACTCTGCTGACAAAGGTCTGTATAGCCAAGGCTATGGTCTTCCCAGTGGTCATGTACGATTGTGAGAGCTGGGCCATAAAGAAGACAGAATGCCAAAGAATTGATTCCTTTGAACTGAGGTGCTGGAGAAGACTCCTGAAAGTCCCTTGGACAGCAAGGAGATCAAAACAGTCAATCTTAAAGGAAATCAACCCTGAAAACTCTTTGCAAGGACTGATGCTGAAGCTCCAGTATTTTGGTCATCTGATACAAACACAAAACTATGAAGCAAAAAAAGAAGAAGAAGAAATTCCAGCCTACCCAATGAATGCTTCTATTGGGGTGCATTCACATGAATTAGCAGTCAGATAACTGACCTAGAAAGGATCCAGATTGAATGTCAGTCGTAATGTTATAAATGCCAAATCAATGTCAGTAACCAATTAGGTTCTGAATTTCAACTATGGATCTTTGCTAACAGAAGAGGCAGTTGACCATCTTTAGAAACAATCTGAAGAAGAAAACACTGGAAGGGAGTCAGAAGACCATGCTTTATGCCTCGTCCAAGCGTTTTTACCATAGGAGACTTGGCTTCTTTTCTATACTAAGAAGAGATTGGATTATATGATCTCTAAGGATTTTTCCATAGCTTCGGTTCAGTGAATTTTTGATTGAAACACTGTTCTCCCTCTCCCAGGCTTTTTCCAGTAGCCAGGTCATTAACTCTTGTTACCAGTCATTGTGCCTATACATGGAAAACTGACTTCACTGTTGTCCCCTTGGATTTAAAGTTGCTGGTGAAGTTAGAATGGCTGCCATCCAAAAGTCTACAAGCAATGAACGCTGGAGAGGATGTGGAGAAAAGGGAACCCTATTACACTGTTGGTGGGAATGCAAACTAGTACAGCCACTATGGAAAACAGTGTGGAGATTCCTTAAAAAACTGGAAATAGAACTGCCCTATGACCCAGCAATCCCACTGCTGGGCATACACACCAAGGAAACCAGAATTGAAAGAGACACGTGTACCCCAATGTTCATTGTCGCACTGTTTATAATAGCCAGGTCATGGAAGCAACCTAGATGTCCATCAGCAGACGAATGGATAAAGAAGCTGTGGTACATATACACAATGGAATATTACTCAGGCATTAAAAGGAATACATTCAAATCAGTTCTAATGAGGTGGATGAAACTGGAGCATATTATACAGAATGAAGTAAGCCAGAAGGAAAAACAACAATACAGTATACTAACACATATACATGGAATTTAGAAAGATGGGAAGGATAACTAACCCTGTATGCGAGACAGCAAAAGAGATGCAGATGTATAGAACAGTCTTTTGGACTCTATGGGAGAGGGCGAGGGTGGGATGATATGGGAGAACGGCATTGAAACATGTAAATTATCATATGTGAAATGAATTGCCATCCCAGGTTTGATGCATGATACAGGGTGCTCAGGGCTGGTGCACTGGGATGACCCAGAGGGATAGAATCGGGAGGGAGGTGGGAGAGGGGTTCTGGAATGGGAACATATGCACAACCATGATGGATTCATGTCAGTGTGTGGCAAAACCAATACAATATTGTAAAGAAAATAGTCTTTCTTGAATTTGTTACAATTAAAAAATAATAATAATTTTTAAAAAAGGAAAAAAATCAAGTTGCTGGTGATAAACTCTCTAGAAGTAATTATTCCTGCTACCCTGGTGTGTAGCTCCAATTTATAGCAATTACATACAATTAGCCACAGCTTCCTTATCCCTTTACATTTTAGATCTTAACTTTCAAGAAAGGGCAGTCATTTCAGACAGTCAGTATGTATCAGAATAAATATATCTGGGTTTTCAACAGAGAATATCTCTCCATTTTCCCTTATAATAGTGGGAAAAAGATGGGCCCTTGTTTTCTACATCATTTGTAAAATTTCCCACCACTCAGGCCAGCAGATTTTTTGCCAAAAAGAGAAATAAATTGAAAGAAGGGGCCTTGAGGTTAACTTTGTGTATTTTATTTTTAAATTATCACTGATAAATATTTCTGGGTTTTGTGGTTTCAGCTGTTATCCTAGGCTTGTCTTTCGGTTTTCATTTGAGAAGATAATTGCCTGCCTCAGGATATTGTTCTTTTCATAGAGGAAAAAAGTTTTTTCTCTTATCAGATTTTAAGTACTTCCTTAAATTAGCTCTTGTGTTCCCACTCCGGCACAGTTAGGAACCAGTCTCCAGTGAAGGCCTGTGTGGGGGATGCTGCAGGTCTCTCCTCTTTTGTCTTTTAACCAAATACTAAGATTCATAGTTAGTTCTTGATGATCCTGCCAAGTCTATTGGAAAGATAAAGTTCCATGCACAAAATTGACCCAAGCCATTTAGGTGGACATTCTAAATATCATTTTCCTTCTGTGTGTACTAGCAAGTCACTGCACAGTTGTAAAAGAATGGGCACACCTGACCACGTATTGATGGATACATGAATGAGTAAATACAGGAAAGCATTTTCTTCGATATCTTTTAAGTGATGGTACAAAACACTCACCACACATGGGGCTATTTGGTGGGCCAATAAAACAAACACATTTAGCTTTAACTTTGAATATCCCTACTCAGATTATTAGAATGTTAGATTAGAAATTAATTTATTAAGCTATCTAGAGCATTTCAGATCAGATATCTAAACCTTTAGAAGGTTTTGATAGAGGGAAGTGGTAAAGAGCATTTCAACTAGCAGAAATAAAAAGTGACTCTATTGCTCAAAGAGATGGCAGAGATCATTTTAATCCAGCAGTCTCTAATTCACTGTCTACTGGCCAATATGGTCCAGACATACCCTTGTGTTTTCAGAATGTGGTTTTTCATTAAATTTTTATTTTGTCAATACAAAATGGTTGATTATCAATGCTGTGATCATTTCAGGTGGACAGCAAAGGACTCAGCCATACATCTACATGTATACATTCTCCCTCAAAATGTGATCCGAAAGCCTCTAGTCAGAGCTGGTGATTTCAGGTCTCCATGAGCCTCGGTACCTGTTGTCTTTCACAAGCTGATTCCATATTCCACATTGCTGCCTTCCCTGTCAGCATTTGCATTCATGGCTTCTGAGATAGGATAGCACCTTTAAGGCTGTGACCACTGAGGCCTGAAGGGCACCAAGGTAGAGGGAGGATTGGAGCAGAGCCCCGGGGCTGGACTCTAGTCCAAACTTTGCTTATTTCAAATAAGCAATAATAGTTTGCTTTCAAATAGCTAGAGAAGAAGAGCTAAAAACCTTTGAATTGCCCTCTCACTTTGTCCACATTATATATATAGGTATATATACATACTAGGGTCAGAAAGTCAAAGAAAGTGAAGTTGCTCAATTGTGTCTGACTCTTTGCAACCCCATGGACTAGAGCCTACCACGCTCCTCAGTCCGTGGAATTTTCCAGGCAAGAGTACTGGAGTGGGTTGCCATTTCTTTCTCCAGGGGATCTTCCCAACCCAGGGATCAAACCTGGGTCTTCGGCATTGCAGGCAGACGCTTTACCGTCTGAGCCACCAGGGAAGAGTCAGAAAACAGAGTTTATTTGTGACTTCCCTGGTGGTCCAGTGGTTAAGAATCCACCTACCAATGCAGGGGACACGTGTTCAATCCCTGGTCTAGGAGAATCCCACATGCTGCAGAACAATTAAGCGCATGTGCCACAACTGCTGAGGCGGCGTACCCTAGAGCCTGTGCCCCCCTCCAAGAGAAGCCAGCACAGTGAGCAACCTGGGCACCACAGTGAAGAGCAACCCCCCAACTAGAGAAAGCCTGTGCATGTGGCGACAGAGACCCAGTACAGCCATAAATAAATGAGTACATTTTTAAAAGGAATAGTGGTTCTTTGGCTGCAAAGGAAATTAAGCCCAGAGTGGCTATGATTTGCTTAGAATCACACAGCCACCAAGGGCTGAACTGTCATCACACGGGCTAACCCAACAAGCATAACTGCCATTGCCCTAGGGCTGTGGTTCTCAACTGAAAATGATTTTGCCCTCCCAGGGGACATTTTACAATTTCTGGAAATATTTTTGGTCATCACAACTGCAGGGGTTACTAGTGTCTAGTGGGTGATGGCCAGGGGTGTTCCTGATCATCCAGTCATATACAAGACAGTGCCCCACCCCCATCAAGAAAACCTCAGTCTCAAAATGTCAACAGTACAAGGCTGAGAAACCCCATTCTAGAAAATCAGGCTAGAAGGAACATCAAAAATTACTTTTGGAAGGATGGAAAGGGCTGTAGGATGTGATAAATGAGCCTATAAACATCTAATCCATGGAGAAGGAAATGGCAATCCACTCCAGCATTCTTGCCTGGAAAATCCCATGGACAGAGGAACCTGGCAGACTACAGTCCATGGGGTCACAAGAGTCGAACACGACTTAGCAACTGAACCACCACCAAGGAGAGACGAGCTCAGCATAAACAACATATATCTCTGTGCCTGAGCCCATGACTGCCATAGTAGTTGGCTAGTAAAATACTAGCTGACCTAAGTTATACTCTAAATAGCATTTTCCTCCTTATTTTTTCTTTCAATGCCTTTGCTTGCTGAGTTAGTTTGGTCAAGAAATCATAAATCACTACTGGCATTTCCAGAAAGAAAGGATTTAATATGAGAATTGGGTTTACACAGGCATTAGGTCTGAGAAATGCAGATCAGGGAGGAAACAAATCTGCAGGAATTGCAGAGGGTTTCTGTTGGTGATCTCAGCTGTCCATAGCACCAGGGTGGGTTCTCAGAAAAGCTTGGAAGATATTGGCAAGTACCACATTAACTGTCTGATGCTCATTAGTCTGTTCACAGTTGCCACTGGAGAATATAATTTGTACTTTTCTTTTTCCTTCTAAATTGTGTTCAAATGACTCTCATTGGAGAAATTGAATGGGATCTCTGTGTACAAATATCCAGTAGGAGGGAGAATTTAGAAGGGTGTGTATATGGAATATTCAACAAATGTTGTCCATCACAGTTCACCCTTTGGAATACACAGCATCTTTACTTAACCCTTGTATCCATATTTAAGTTTCAAAAAAACAAAAAGAATATCATGATTCTGCCTGATGTGCAGCAACTATCCCTTTTGAAATAAAGATGTTCTCAACTTCTTCTCAAGAAAAAAAAAAAAAAAAAACATCTAATCCATTCCAGTCACTTGATCTCTAGCACATGACTTTCTATTATTCTACACTCAGCAAGTGTGTAAAGCAAAATTAATGCAAGAGAATTAATATTTGGGGAACAATCAGGCAAGAGCATAGTAGAAAAGACAGGGATTCTGGAGCCAGATTCCTTAGGTGTAAATTCTGTCTCTGTGCTAACTTGAGCAAATCACTTACCCTTACTCATCTCAAGCTTCCCCTCACTTTTTTTTTGTATCTGTAAAATAAGGGTAATAATATTGCCTTCCTCACAGGAGGATTAAATGACTGACCCCATGCCAAGCACATGGCAGGTACATAGCACTTAGCTACAGTGACTCTCCAACTTCATTTCCCCTATCTTCCTAGGAGAGAAGAACTAGTATCCTAGTTTTATAGATGAGGTACAGGAAGTTCAGAGAAGGTTTTGCCGCACTGGCAGCAGCAACAACTTCAGAGTAGACTGGGGTGCTGTAGGGAGTAGGCATAGTCAACCACCCTCCCCAGCGCACCACAAAGGCACGCTCCCTCCCGCTCGCTCTCTCCTTCCCAGGCCCTCCCTCCCTCTTCCTCCCTCTTCCTCCTTCTTCCCTTTCATACACCCACACATCTCACAAGCAGAAGCCTCTGATTACAACAAGAAAACTCCTTCCAGGACACACTGCTCACTGTTTGTATTTTAATGTTTTGTTTCTGTCTTAATAACAACAAAGATCTTTAACATTTCCACTGTTTCTGAACAAATAAAACTTTTCTTTCATAATTTATATCACTTAGGGCCTGTATTACAATGTTTCACATCTTATCAAACTTTAGATAATAATACTTTCCTATAATTACGTGATTAATTACAAATGGACACATATTTAACTTTACTGTGAAGAAACCTGGTGTACATTCCTTTAACCAAGTGAGCCAAGTTAATACACCAACTTTGGGACAAACACCATTTGCCTCCTAACATACACTGAGGCCATATTTTCCCTTACATTATACTCCTACCAAGCAAAACATACTTAACAAGCAAACTGAAACTGGCTTATGTGCTTCAAAAATATCAAGGAGCCTATTATACAGAGTGAAGTAAGCCAGAAGGAAAAACAACAATACAGTACAGTAACGCATATTTATGGAATTTAGAAAGATGGTAACGATAACCCTGTATGCGAGACAGCAAAAGAGATGCAGATGTACAGAACAGTCTTTTGGGCTCTATGGGAGAGGGCGAGGGTGGGATGATATGGGAGAATGGCATTGAAACATGTAAATTATCATATGTGAAATGAATCGCCAGCCCAGGTTTGATGCTTGATACAGGGTGCTCAGGGCTGGTGCACCGGGATGACCCAGAGGGATGGAATTGGGAGGGAGGAGGGAGGGGGGGTTCTGGGAGGGAACACATGTATACCCATGGCGGATTCATGTCAGTGTATGGCAAAACCAACACAATATTGTAAAGAAAAAAGTCTTTCTTGAATTTGTTACAGTAAAAAAAAATATCAAGGTCATAAAGGCAAAGAATACAAGAGGAACTACTCCATTTAAATAAAAAAAACTAATGAGACATGGCAATAACATATAATGTGTAAGCCTGGATTGGGATGGACAATAGCTATAAAGGACTTTATTGGAACCAATGATAGTTAATATAGACTTGGATTATATAATGACAGTGTATCAGAAAATAATAAATTTCCTTGTGTTGGTCTTCTTACCATGGTTGGGTAAGATGATGTCCTTATCCTCAGAGGTGAGGAATATATAGAGGTAAAGGCTGCTGGAATGCAGGTAAATGAGATTTCTGGAGAAAACATCAAATCAAATCCATGATTTGTAGTGTTCGCTTATTTCTGTGGTATAAATGCCTCCACCATGGCCAATTTCAGGCTACCAAAGGAAATTCACTGAATGCAGAATTGGGAAGACATATACTATATGTGTGCATACACACACACACACACACACACACACACACACACACACACGTATACAGGCTTCCCTGGTGGCTCAGATGGTAAAGAATCCGCTTGCAATGTGAGGGACCCCTGTTCAATCCTTGGATTGGGAAGATCGCCTGGAGAAAGGAATGGCTATCCCCTCCAGCATTCTTGCATGGAAAATCCCTTGGACCGAGGAGCCTGGAGGGCTACAGTCCCCGGGGGTCACAAAGAGTCAGACATGACTGAGTGACTTAGCATTCCCATACATATACATGTTATCTGTATATGTATTAAATAAGAGAGAGAAAGCAAATATGGAAAAATATTGATGAGACCCTACATAAAGGGATAAATGAGAAATCTTTGTATTGTATTTGATAATTTTCCATAAATTTAAAATTACACCACAATATTAAAGTTTAAAACCATCTAGATGGTTACCAAAAAAAAAAAAAACTTCTCCATCCAGTCCATGGGATGTTTTGCCATGTTTAGGGGAGGATTGTAACCTGATTATAACCTGCAGGAAGAGCATTTTCATGCTAAGCTTCAGAGACATTGAGTTAACCACTTAAAATCACTGACATTTCATCTTATCCAGGGGATTAAATGTTAGTCTCAAAACTAACAAGTTGAGTCTTAAATAGATTCAAAAACACCGTAGGGATTCTAAATTCATCCATTAAGACAATATAGTACTGGCCTTCAGTGAGTCCAACCAGCCAGTTTTTCCTCCAGCCCTAGAGCTCTTTGGACTTGTCTGCATGCTCAATCCTAACTGACTCTTTGTGACCCCATGGACCGTAGCCTGCCAGGCTCCTCTGTCCATGGAATTTTCTAGGCAAGAATATTGGAGCTGGTTGCCATTTCCTTCTCCAAGAGATCTTCCTAACTCATGGATCAAACTCATATCTCTTGTATCTCCTGCTTTGGCAGGCAACTTTACCAGCTGAGCCACAAGGGAAGCCCCAGAGCTGTTTGCTGTTCCTTTAATAGAACTTCAGATGGAGACGTTTAGGGACTACATTTTTTTTTATTATTATTATTTTTTTTTTATTATTATTGTTTTTGCCATACATTGTCATGATATCACCATGGGTTTACATATGCTTCCCCTCCGGGTCCCCCCTCCCTCCTCCCTCCCCCCCGGGAAATCTCGCTGCACCAGTCCCGAGCATCAATCCTGGGCTGGCGATTGATTAGACACATGATAATTAACATGCTTCAATGCCCTTCTCCCATCTCATCCCACCCTTACCCTCATCCACAAAGTCCACAAGTCTATTCTATACATCTGCGTTCCTTTTGTTGTCTCCCATGTTGGATTCTCATTACTGTCTTTCTAAATTCCATATATATGTGTTAATATACTGTATTGTTGTTTTTGCTTCTGGCTTACTTCACTCTGGATAATGGGCTCCAGTTTCGTCCATCTGAGTAGAATTGCTTCAAATGAATTTTTTTTTAATGCTGAGTAATATTCCATTGTGTATATATACCACAGCTTTCTTATCCATTCGTCAGTGGGTGGGCATCTAGGTTGTTTCCATGTCCTGGCTATTGTAAACAATGCAGCGATGAACATTGGGGTACACGTGGCTCTTTCAATTCTGGTTTCCTCGGTGTATATGCCCAGCAGTGGGATTGCTGGAACATATGGCAGGTCTATTTGCAGCTTTTTAAGGAACCTCCACACTGTT
>ML663567.1:6198947-6321068 GCA_007570785.1 Antilocapra americana
TTGATCATGATGTATGATCTTTTTGATGTGTTGTTGGATTCTATTTGCTAGAATTTTGTTGAGGATTTTTGCGTCTAAGTTCATCAGTGATATTGGCCTGTAGTTTTCTTTTTTTGTGGCATCTTTGCCAGGTTTTGGAATTAGGGTGATGGTAGCCTCATAGAATGAGTTTGGAAGTTTACCTTCGTCTGCAATTTTCTGGAAGAGTTTGAGTAGAATAGGTGTTAGCTCTTCTCTAAATTTTTGGTAGAATTCAGCTGTGAAGCCATCTGGTCCTGGGCTTTTGTTTTTTGGAAGATTTCTGATTACGGTTTCAATTTCCATGCTTGTGATGGGTCTATTAATATTATCTATCTCTTCCTGGTTTAGTCTTGGAAAGTTGTACTTTTCTAGGAATTTGTCCATTTCATCCAAATTGTCCAGTTTATTTGCATATAGTTGCTGATAATAGTCTCTTATGATCCTTTGTATTTCTGTGTTTTCTGTTGTGATCTCTCCGTTTTCATTTCTAATTCTGTTGATTTGGTTCTTCTCCCTTTGTTTCTTGATGAGTCTGGCTAACGGTTTGTCAATTTTATTTATCTTCTCAAAGAACCAGCTTTTGGCTTGGTTGATTTTTGCTATGGTCACTTTTGATTCCTTTGCATTAATTTCTGCCCTGATCTTTAAGATTTCTTTCCTTCTACTAGACCTGGGCTTCTGCATCTCTTCCCTTTCTAGTTGCTTTAGGTGTATAGTAAGGTCATTTATTTGATTTTTCTCTTGTTTCCTGAGGTGAGCTTGTATTGCTATGAACTTTCCCCTTAGCATTGCTTTCACAGTGTCCCATAGGTTTTGAGCTGTTGTGTTTTCATTTTCATTCGTTTCCATGCATAACTGAATTTCATTTTTGATTTCTTCTGTGATTTGTTGGTTATTCAGCAGTGTGTTGTTGAGCCTCCATATGTTGGAAGTTTTGAGAGGTTTTCTCCTGTAGTTGATATCTAATCTCACTGCATTGTGGTCAGAAAAGATGCTTGGGATGATTTCAATATTTTTGAATTTATCAAGGTTAGATTTATGGCCCAGGATGTGATCTATCCTGGAGAAGGTCCCGTGTGCACTTGAGAAAAAGGTGAAATTCCTTGTTTTGGGGTGGAATGACCTATAGATATCAATTAGGTCTAGTTGGTCTATTGTTTCATTTAAAGTTTGAATTTCCTTGTTACTTTTCTGTCTAGTTGATCTATCCATTGGTGTGAGTGGTGTATTAAAGTCTCCTGCTATTATTGTGTTGTTGTTGATTTCCCCTTTCATATTTGTTAGCATTTGCCTTACATATTGTGGAGCTCCTATGTTAGGTGCATAAATATTTATAATTGTTATTTCTTCTTCCTCGATTGATCCTTTGATCATTATGTAATGTCCATCTTTATCTCTTTTCACTGCCTTTATTTTAAAGTCTACTTTATCAGATATGAGTATTGCCACTCCTGCTTTCTTTTGGTCTTTATTTGCATGGAATATCTTTTTCCAGCCTTTAACTTTCAGTCTATATGTGTCCCTAGGTTTGAGGTGGGTCTCTTGTAGACAACATATATAGGGGTCTTGTTTCTGTATCCAATCGGCCAATCTTTGTCTTTTGGTTGGGGCATTCAGCCCGTTTACATTTAAGGTAATTATTGATAAGTATGATCCCGCTGCCATTTATTTTATTGTTTTGGGCTCCAGATTATCTATCCCATCGGTGTTTCCTATCTAGGAAAGATCCTTTAGCATTCGTTGGAGGGCTGGTTTGGTATTGCTGAATTCTCTCAGTTTCTGCTTGTCTGAGAAAATTTTGAATTCTCCTTCAAATTTGAATGAGATCCTTGCTGGGTAGAGTAGTCGGGGTTGTAGATTGTTTTCTTCCATGACTTTAAGTATGTTTTGCCATTCCCTTCTGGCCTGAAGCGTTTCTGTTGAGAGATCAGCTGTTATCCTTATGGGATTCCCCTTGTGAGTTATCTTTTGCTTCTCCCTTGCTGCTTTTAATATTTGGTCTTTGTATTTGATATTTGCCAATTTGATTAATATGTGTCTTGGGGTGTCCCGCTTGGGGTTCATTCTATTTGGGATTCTCTGTGTTTCTTGGACCTGAGTGGCTATTTGCTTCCCCAATTTAGGGAAGTTTTCTACAATTATCTCTTCAAGAATTTTCTGATGGTCTTTCTTTTTGTCTTCTTCTTCTGGGACTCCTATGATTCGAATATTGGTACATTTAATATTGTCCCAGAGGTCTCTAAGGTTGTCTTCATTTCTTTTAATTCTTTTTTCATTTTTCCTTTCTGTTTCATTTATTTCTGTCATTCTGTCTTCTACCTCACTTATTCTGTCTTCTATCTCTGTTATTCTACTGTTGGTTCCCTCCAGAGTGTTTTTGATCTCATTTATTGCATTTAGGGACTACATTTTAAATGAGGGGGAAAAAAAAAAGGAAATTCTTCCTGACCATTTAAACACTGAGACCATAAAAGCACTGAGCAATGGATGCTCACAGTGTGAGAGATGACTGGGCACACATTCAGCTAAAAGAATAACAGACTGATTGATACAAGGAGAAATGGTGAATGGAAGAGGAATATTATTTAAATTCCTCTCCCTTCTCTCTTGCTCTCTCACTTTCCCCCTTCTCTGCAATTACAAATTTCAGTCAGTATTATTTTTTTATATGCATTCACTTTAGTTTTTTCAACCTGAGCATTTTTATTTATTCTGATTTAATTTTTATTGGAGTACAGTTGCTTAACAATGCTGTGTTAAGCAACTGTACAGTTTCTACTGCACATAAAAGTGACCCGGCCACACATGTACATACATCTCTCCTTTTTGGACTTACTTCCCAGTCAGGTCACACAGTTTATACAGAGCCAAGTAAGTCAAAAAGAGAAAAACAAACATCATTATTAATGCATATATGTGGAATCTAGGAAAATGGTACAGATGATCTTATTTGCAAAGTAGAAACAGAGACACAGAAGTAGAGAACAAATGTATGGGTACTAAGGGTGAAAGGAGGGGGTGAGAGGAATTGGGAAATTGGGATTGAAACATATACACTATTGATACTATGTATAAAATAGAGTCAGAATTATCTGAACTCTAACTGGAGGCCTTCTCTCTTCTATTACCTCACAACTGTCTCCAGCAGACGCCCGAGTTGAGGACCACTTTAGGGAGACTCTACATCTGAGGGCTGGACAAGGAGACAGAACAATGGGAAAGGCTACAGGAGACAGATTTGTCCAACTGGTGGGAGCTAGAAAGGCAGCAAATTTGAGAAAATGGCAATGAATAGTACCAAATAGGAAAATAAAGGCTGGAAAAGAGCATAGGGTTGAACAACTAGGCAATCATTTGGTCTAGCAAGAAAGACATTTAAATACAACAATAGGAGCAAAGGCCAGGTTTAAGTGATGAATTGATGCTGAGGAAAAAGACAGAGTACTGACTTTTAAGGACAGTATAGCAACAAAAAATAGAGAATGGCTAAAGACTGAAGGAGTACCAGAGTGATTGTTTTCAGGGTTTTTTGTTTTTTGTTGTTGGTTTTTTTTTTTTTTTTTTTTTGGTTCTCTAAGTTCAACATTCACATCACCAAAAAGAAAAAATGCAGTATTTATATTCACCTGGGCAGTAACACTGCTAAAATATTCTTAAAGTCATTTGGGTTCAACTGTGGTATGAAGCTATGCTTCCATGACTTGTGACTTTGGGGAGGAATATAACTTAGAAGAAATCCAGTAGTCTGTGAAAATACTTGTATATGTACAGAATTAAAGACTTAAATATATTCCTTGTGGGTTGCCTATTGTCCCTAACTGTAGTTAGGATGGAGCTGTCAGGACCAAGTTGGCCCATGAGATCATATCAAAGTAAACACTTCCCCCTCCACTCAGTGGTTTGCTCTCATTACCAGATTGCACTTCTGCTTGTGTTTATGGGGCTGGCTTTTCTACATTCAGCACTGAGAGTTGTTCATAAAGTATGAGGTTATTGTCTGCACATGGCCGATGGCCTTCAACCTTCTGTAGGCACTTCAAAAAATTACCTGATTAACAGCTTGGGAAAAACCACCCCTACCCTCAACACCATATTCATATAATTGCAATAATTTCATTACTACATTACTTGTTAGTACACTTAAGATTCAGAAGTACAGTCAACAGAAGGCATTTATTGCTCTGGCTGTAAAGCTTTCAAACAAGCAAACAATGAAAAAAAAAACAGCAATACCTTTAGCACATAAAAATAATAATATTACAGAATATATATATTCCCACTTTGGTAACTGAAACACAAAGCTAATGGTTTCAAGCATTAAATGGTTACTTTTGGGGAAATCCTATATCCCTCTAAAACTGCCTCTAAAACTACACTGATGGCCCATATCCCCTCCCTCTGACAATCACCATGCTCGTGATTTTTCTCCTCCACTCTTGTGTCTCACCACTTTGTCTCCTCCTTCAACAGAAAATTTCCTTCCTATTGTGGAAAGTATGACCAGATTTGGGGTTCAGAAAAATAACATCAAAATACTTGCATGCAAGCAACCTGGTTACCAAACATCAGAACATTGTAACCTGTCAATCAATTTCACTCAAGAATTTTGGCAAGCCTACATCTTACTAGAGTTTTCAATATTCTTCTTAAACATTATCCAATATAATACTTATTTAAATGCTGAGGCCATTTTTCAAAAGTAGCTTTCCCTTTCTCTCTCTCCTAAGCATCATTCTAGAAATGCTACTAAGTATAACATATGAAAAACTGATCATGTAGATTTGGCAATACATGGATTGATGTATTGAGTATGTTCACATCCATACTGATCAGCTGAAAGTTCAAACTACTAGAGAAATCAGGTTTCTCTTTTTTTAATTATTGGAGAATAATTGCTCTACAATGTTGTGTTAGTTTCTGCTGTACAAGAGTGTATATGTACACTATATGTATACATACATCCCCTCCTTCTATAGTCTCCCTCCCACTCCCCATGTCCTCTTTTTATCCTACATGATGTCTTTGGATGGTGGATATCATGTTGTATTCAGCCACTGTCTGACTATCTCAGCTATATGGAGTTCAGCATCCAGACAACTGGAAATACCTAAAGCCATATGCATTAATTCCATTTTTGGTCATTATGCAGACCTAACCTGTTTTACTTCATAATACTTGTAAGACTCAAAGTCACATGAGTTCATAGAAGATTAATAATGTGTGAAACAAAGCTATGACTGGGTCCTTTTATATAGCTTCAGCTGCTCACCTGTTTTACTTTTTACTTCAAAAGTAATATATATTCATTGCAACAGATCAAACAATATAGAAGTATATAAAAAGTTATTACTAATCTCATTCTCCTATCTTTAATCCCCAATCTGTGAGGCAAGCAACATAATCCTTCCACATCTTTTCAATGATCATAAATAAACAGACAAGGATGTACAGCTATACCATTATTTTTCTCATTTTACCAATAAAAAGATTGTGCTATACATATTAAATTTCAGCTTGCTTTTTGCACTTAACGTTAAAAAATAAATAAATATTAAATGATTAATAATTTAATGGAAACTTTTTAATATCAAGATAATAATTCTAATCCCTAGAAAAGCTGGACATTCTTCTCAGATATTTCCTACAGCAAATATTCTTGTCCTTACCTACTATTACTGTTGTAAAATAAATTTTTAAAAATTAAATTCCTGGGTCAAAAGCTATATGCATTTTAAATACTTAAAAGATTATAACAATTCTCATTCCTACCAATATAGCCTTCTTCCCACATCCTCACCAGTACTGGAGTGACCAATATCCTTTCCTGAACAAATGTTCTTGTATTTTATTTTTTCCTTAGAGCCTTTGATGTTTAGTTCCAGAAGAGACAATGTATGCCATGCAGTGAAAATACAAACTTTCCCCATCAGAGGTCTCTGTGGTCTCTAGAGAGAGACAAGTATTCTCTCTCATCTTACCCTTACACATCTCCTAAATATTCTATTGCCCTAAACAGTCAACTCTGGCTCCAAGCTAATGTTGCTCACTTGGCTAAAGAAATCCTCAGTTCAAACCATCCCTCAGAATGCAGTCCCAGGAAATGACCAGGAACCCTGGTTCCTTTTGGGGGATCTCATTTTACACCCTTAGTAATTGCTCAAAATATTTATCCCCATAACCAAAACAATTCATTTTCTCCATTTTATTATACATATACTGATTATTTCCCTGCCTTGATTCAAAATGTTTAACAAAATTTTTTAAAACACTGTTGATAAGAATCCTGATAAAATGTTAGAAAATGTTTCTATTGATCTTCATAAAAAATAAAATTATCCTTAAAAATTGATACTTTTATGGCTTTCTATTTGTCTTATTCAGGAATATAAATATGCTCTGTTATATTTCTTGAAAATGATCTAATGATACAGTTAAAAATTTTTAACTAAAATTTCTAAATTTCCTAAATGATTCCTGATCTGAAAAATGTTACTTAAACATTTGCTTTTGGTGTTTAAGTCAAATACGAAATAGATGTATAAGTAGACATATTTGATATAAATAATGCCAGTTGAAAATTTTAATTCTCAAAAAGCATACTGGGAAGTGTGGATTTATGAGGTTGCTTAGAAATTAAATGGGGCTTCCCTTGTGGCTCAGCTGGTAAAGAATCTGCATGCAGTGCGGGAGACCTGGGTTCCATCCCTGGGTTGGGAAGATCCCTGGAGAAGGCAAAGGCTACCTGCTCCAGTATTCTGGCCTGGAGAATTCTATGGACTCTGTAGTCCATGGGGTCACAGAGCTGGACTCGACTGAGTGACTTTCACTTTTGAAATTAAATGAGATATTTAAAACTACAAGTGAGTTAATTAGGATCTTTTATGTATATGACTACAATTTCAAAGTAACTTTGCAAAGTAACAAAGAAATCTATAATTATTATCCAAATAACAGGTTCTAAAAAATCTAATGAAAACATAATTGAAATGTAAAGTTTGCACATAAATCTGGACTTCATATTTCAAAGCTTATAAATATGTTTTAGAAAAGAAAAGTACTGTTTATTTTCAATTTGTAACTGCTTATAAACTTATAAAATCTATGAAAGAAGTGAATAGAGATGTTTCAAAATTGGTTTGACTAACTGTTAACAAGCTACTAATTTCCAGGTCATTTCTAGTGTAATAGGATAGACTAGAACAATTAAAGGAACTGGGCTTCCCTGGTGGCTCAGACAGTAAAGAATCTGCTTGCAATGCAGGAGATTAAATCCCTGAATTCAACCCAGATTCAATCCCAGGGTCAGGAAGATCCCCTAGAGAAGGGAATGGCAGTATTCTTGCCTAGAGAATTCCATGGACAGGAGTCGGACGGGCTTCAGCCCATGGGGTCACGAAGAGTTGGACATGACTGAGCAACTTGCACTTTCAGACTTTATAAAGGTATAAGGTGCAAACAGAGAGGAGTGAAAGATTTTATTATTTAGTGTTTCTATAAGAATATAGAGCCCAAGAATTATAAATAACCAAAGACACCATTCATTTTATTGTGACGTCCGTCTGGTCTATATGTAGCTTGGCTTTACAATGATGATCTTTCCAAATAGTTTGATTTGTCATGCAATATATAGATGCAATACTTAAGGGGAAATCTATTTTCTCCTTTCAACAATTGATTTGTTTTTTAAGGCAAAGACTTGACTATTCAGCTTCCTCACAAGTCATATGAAAAGGGTAAATTTGATGCTCTAGTGAATAGTTTGTGAGGATTAATTAGAGAATATGGCCATGCCTTCTAGAATTAAGTCTTACATAAAGTAGAGTCAAATTTATTAAGCTTTTAAAACTGCACTGCTTCCTTAAAAATGAATAGTGAGTTTATTCAAAAGCCAGTTTGGGATGGAGAAAGTACTAGCACCCAAAGTAACAATGAGCAAGTTTAGTTCCATTGCAGATCACGTTACTAGAGTCGGCTGTTAAAAAGAAAAATGTTATGCGCTGCTCTCAGCTCTCAGGCCTTCTGTGAATCAGCTTTACACATGGTTGGCTCCCATCCAGGGAGCAGTTTTAAGCCTGATGTGATCAGACCACAGCCGACAGAAAGAGCAAGAATCTCTCACAAATGGATGAGATGAGATAAGGAAGCTCCTTTCTGGAATTTCCAGCGAATGTTTTCTTGCAGATGTTTGACCTGAATTGGCTCTCTTCACCTCACTGTGGCTAGGAGATAGGACACGCCCAGTGGCTTACACTGGCCGGGCCTCACCCCTGAGCTGGTCTTAAAGGCAATTCTCTCCAAACTGAAAGTTTATGATGAGGGTAGCACTGACCAGTTTGTGACCAAACTATGATTTCTGAGCTCAGTACTAAGTTCAATAGATATTGCCTCTGGCCAATTTTAAAATACATGTATAGTGAATGTCACTCAGTCATGTCCAACTCCTTGCAACCCCAAGGACTATGCAGTCCGTGGAATTTTCTAGGCCGGAATACTGGAGTGAGTAGCCATTCCCTTCTCCAGGGGATCTTCCCAACCCAGGGATCAAGCCCAGGTTTCCCACAGTGCAGGCAGATTCCTCACCAGGGGAGCCATAAAGGAAGCCCAAGAATTCCAGAGCAGGTAGCCTATTCCTTCTCCAGTGGATCTTCCTGACCCAGGTATCAAACCGGAGTGTCCTGCATTGCAGGTGGATTCTTTACCAACTGAGATACCAGGGAAGCAAAAAATCAGCTTTTTTTTTATATACGTATATTTATTTCTATTCTTCACTCTGTTCTTTGAATGTCTTTTTTCTCTAACACCCTATTTGGTTAATTCTCATATTTCCTATTTCTGAACTTCATTTTACCTTGGATGAGTTTTCATGGAGGGCAGAATTCTAAGATTAGAGTATGGTGCTATACTCTATACTCAGTAGCTAAGTCTTGTCCGAATCTTTGTGACCCTATGGACTATAGCCTGCCAGGCTCTTACATCCATGGGATTTCCCAGGCAAGAATACTAGAGTGGGTAGCCATTTAGTTCTCCAGGGAATCTTCACCACCCAGGGATTGAAATCGTGTCTCCTGCTTGGCAAGCAGATCCTTTATCACTGAGCCAGCAAGGAAGCATGCTGTATAGTCTTCCTCAAATTCGTATGTTGGTTTTAAAGTGATGATATTAAAAGCTGAAATCCAAGGGAGGTGATTAGGTCATGAGAGTGAAACTCTCTTGAATGGAAATAATGTTCTTATAAAATATGCTCCAGAGAGATCCCCAGCCCCTCCTAACCATGTGAGCACACGGGGTGAAGGCATGGCTCTGAACCAGGAAGACATTCCTGCCCAGAAAATGATCATGCCGGTGCCTTGATATTGAACATCCCAGACTCCAGAATAGCAGGGGACAATGGGCTGGTTCAAAATTGGGAAAGGAGCATGCCAAGGCTGTATACTGTCACCCTGCTCACTTAATGTATATGCAGAGAACATCAAGCAAAATGCCAGGCTGGATGAAGCACAACTTGGAATCAAGATTACTAGGAGAAATATCAATAACCTTAGATATGCAGATCACACCACCGTTATGGCAGAAGGGGAAGAGGAGCTACAGAGCCTCTTGATGAAGGTCAAAGAGGAGAGTGAAAAAGCTGGCTTAAAACTCAACATTCAAAAAACAAAGATCATGGCATCTGGTCCCATCACTTTATGGCAAATACAGGGGGAAACAATGGAAATAGTGACAGACTTTATTTTCTTGGGTTCCAAAATCACTGCAGATGGTGACTGTAGCCATGAAGTTAAAAGACACTTATTCCTTGGAAGAAAAGCTATTATACACCTAGACAGCATATTAAAAAGCAGAGATATCACTTTGCCTACAAAGGGCCATATAGTCAAATCTATGGTTTTTTCCAGTAGTCATGTATGGATGTGAGAGTTGGACCATAAAGAAGGCTGAGCACAGAAGAATTAATGCTTTTGAACTGTGGTGTTGGAGAAGACTCTTGAGAGTCCCGTGGATTACAAGGAGATCAAAGCAGTCAATCCTAAGGGAAATCAGTCCTGAATATTCATTGGAAGGATTGATGCTGAAACTCAGAAAAGACCCTTATGCTGGAAAAGATTTAAGGTGAGAGGAGAAAGGGATCACATAGGACGAGATAGTTGGATGGCATCACTGACTCAATGGACATGAGTTTGAGTAAACTCTGGGAGATAGTGAAGGACATGGAAGCCTGGCATGCTGCAGTCCATGGGGTTGCAAAGAGTTAGACAACTGAATGACTGAACAACAACAGACTCCAGAACTGTGAGAAATCAATTTCTGTTGTTTATAAGCTCCTCAGTCTGTGGTATTTTGTTATAGCAGCCCAAAAGGACTAAGGTAGTATTAAAAAAAAACTTTCCAAGTCAAGAAACTCACCAAGCAGTCTCAGGGTTTGGGCACAAAAGAAAATAGCCTTACTGAAAACAAAAGTTAAATTTTGTTTTGCAAGATTTAACATCGTATCACTGATTCTATGCCTGTGTGCCCTTGTCAAGGGACGTAAATTTGGCCCCTATAATTGAAAAGAAATGTGTTCATCTACTTTTTCTAGTTTCTTTTCATTTTGTTTCAGTGAGAGTTTGTGCTGGGAAGAGTAGTCAATTTAAAGCATCTCAACAGTTGTCGAAAACTCATTTTTTATTTTTCCAAACCTAGTCCTGCTTTCTTTATGAAAAGCTTTTGACCAGTATCTGTACTAGGGCCCCAACAGCTGCCTCCTGCAATGTTACACAGCAGTGAAGACAGAGGTTTATGCAGCACAACAGTTGGCTACAATAGTGAAAAATGGCAGTCTAGTTATACAGTCCACTAAAAAAACTCAAACACTTACACCCATGTAATACTTAACGTCTATCAAGTTCATTCCACCTCTTCCCTGCCACAGCCCTGCAGTGATTTATTGCCACCTAGGAAGCCTGGTCCTTTACTCACAACTGTGAATCTGTGGCTTTCTTCCTGCAACAGCCTTGCTCACTGGGATGTCTCTGCTGGGCTAGAGGTGCGTGCTGAAGATAAGGGTGGGGATACCTTCGTGACCCTTCACTCGCTTAGAGCTAGTCGTCGGGGAAGGTTGGTGTAGGGGCTGCTCCCAAGACTCAAAGACTCTTCCGCAAGGATCATAAATCCCACTCTTCTTGCTCAGGTGTTCATTCTTATCAACAACAAAAATAATGCTGGTCATAAATAGCACTAAACAAGCAGCAATGGAAGACCCAGGGTGGATCCATCTAGTAACTTAGTTGTTCTCATTTAATCATCTGCCCACTTAACATATGCGGGAAAATTTAATCATTTCCAGCCTGCGGCGGTTAGCAGCAATGCAGACAGCAGGAGAGTCTTGAGAGCTGTGAAGCCAGTATAAATCTAATGGGTCAAGACAAATTCCTCAGCACCTGTTGGTCTTTAAAGGCTCTTAGCAAGCCGTCCCTTTTCTTCCCAGGGGACTTTAAGACAGCCGTTCCTGGATTATTTGGATTTTTCATGGTCTTTTAGCCACCATTCAACGAGTATCATAAAACAGCACATCCATTTATTCTAATAGTAATAAAAATCACGGATCAGTGCCTTGTGAGACTAGAATTCCAAACAGAAACGTTTTGTAGAAATTCAATACTCATAAAGCTGATTTCTACATATTGATTTTATATGAGCTTCAAAGGGCATAAAAAATTACAAAGTAGAATTTTAAAGAAGATACCCACAAGGTGGTATGAACCAATTCCAAAATATTTAAAAGTAGCTTGCTGTTCTTGTTTTGCTTATTTCGTTTTGTTTTCCTGCTATGGGAAGAAGGGAAGTTCCTAAAATGCAGGAACTACTTTGCCCCATTCCAGGGCCACCCATGAGATACGTGAGTGAAACTGGACTTGAAGGACCAGGGAAAGGAAGAGTGTCTTACTAGTCTCAGGAATAGGTTTCTTTCCTTTCGGGCCAGAGTATTTTTCTTATCCTGTTAACAACAGTAGCAACACTAATGATGTTAATAGTAGCTAAAGTGTATTGGGCACTGAGGTTCACACTGGCCATCTTGCCAGCATATATATCACCTTTATGTCTACCTTCTGTCTTCCATCTCATCACAACCCTATGATGCAGTTATTTCCGTGATCCTCACTTTATAGAGGAGGTGATTTAGGCAAGGGGAGGTTAAATCACTTCAGGTTCATGGGGCTGATAAATCGCAGGACTAGGATTTGGATCCAAGTCCTTCCCACCTGTTTTACTCCAGAGCTCATTTTCGTCCACTGTCAATTATCACCTTATTCTAATATTTCTGCATCTTTCCCTGATGATGAAGTTAGCATTAGGGTTATCTCCTGATAAGGAAAGACTTTATTTGGGAAGCAACTGTTATTACTGAAAGGTCTCATTATTTTTGACTTTCTCAATGGGTCTTTAAAAAAAAAAAAAAAACCTCCCCCAGAATATTAAAAACAAAGGCTATATTTAAGGACTTTCTGTCATATTGTGTATATTATAATGGCAAGAGTGTCTGAAAATATTCTTTTGGCATTCTTCTTGTTTTCATCTTAAGACCATATAAAATTATTTCTAAATAAGAATAATGAGGAAACGATTGATACTGAGCTTGCCTTTCTACTCATAATTAGATGGGCGGTTTAGTGGCTTAATTCTGTGTCTGATTCTTGATAGCAAAATGTTGTTCTAGAGAAATGAAGAAGGGACACACTGCTCACTTAGTGCTCCCAGTACCTTTTCCTGTTCCTGGAGATGGATTCCGTATCTTTCAATATGGTAGAGAGAGAAAAGTGGACACAGGCAATGTCTGCTGAAAAGTAAGCTAGAATGTACTCTTAGGTAAAGCCCTTTCCTTTACTTTAGGATAGACAACTTTGAATGAGACATTTTAGGCATGTGGACATGTTTTGCCTAGAGAGAGAATGTGCAGGTACCCTTGGCAGAACTGTGATTTTTTTTCTGAGTCTTTTTTTTTTTAACATAAATTTAGACTAATGTCCCAAACACTGCAATATTTAAGACTGAATGGTTCAGGTTCTTGAGAATGCACTGCAAAACACAGGACACCCTACCCTAAAGGTGGAGATGGGTACGCTTCCAGATAATGTGCAAGTCTGTGTTCTAGCGCATTCCAAGAAACAGGAGCCCAGACTTTAAGCAGCAGTGGGACATGATCAAAGGGTCTCCTATAGGAGAAAGAGAAGTCAGACCTTTCTGATAACCCAGAGTTTAGGATAAAGACGGCTAACAGTGTATCTCTGTAAAGTGAAGTCGCTCAGTCATGTCTGACTCTTTGTGGCCCCATGGACTCTAGCCTACCAGGTTCCACTGTCCATGGGATTTTCCAGGCAAGAATACTGGAGTGGGTTGCCATTTCCTTCTCTGGGAGATCTTCCTGACCCAGGGATTCAACCCGGATCTCTGGCATTGTAGGCAGACACTTTACCATCTGAGCCACCAGGGAAGACGTAAAGGGTCATGGCAAAAAGACTTTTGGAGGAAGTGAATTTCATGTTTTCTTATTTCAATTACTTTATGTGATTCTCAAGTCTTGTAATTAAGAAATGTTAATTTTACTTTAGATTATTAAAACAAAAACTGTTTATAAGCTTAGGAAAAGTAGAGAGAATCCTAGAAAAGCTACAAGTCAGAACAGGGTAGGGCAGTTTTCAGGGACCAGCAATGGCAAGCAATAGCAAGTTGAAGGAGAGTAGATCATTCCCAGAAACCGTCTAGGGATACTTTTCTTGTATGTCATGGGGCTCTGCTACTCTAAGTTGAATATTTGTGAAGATTCTTGAGAAAACTGGGCAGGGTTGGAAGCTGTGTCTTCCAAATGGCTTGCCTCACTCTGGGAAAGGAAATCTATTATCATTTGCTCTAAATTATCTTGCTTTTGACAACAAAATATAAAGCTGGCTAGAGGAGAGGTCATGAAAGGGAAAGGGAAAGCCTGATATGGTCCTTTCCAGATCTTTGAGCCTCTCCTCCTACTGATCTTAAAGGGAAGAACAAGAATTCATCAACACCTCATATTTATGTAAATTATTAAACTATAAATTGCTTAAAACTAGCATTTGTTTGGACTTAGTACTTACAGTTACTGTATTAAGTGCTTAACACATATTATTTAAACTCCACAGAAACTTCATGAGGTAGATACCATCATTATCCCCACCCTACAGATGAGGAAACTGAGGCTTAGAGATGATAACTAATGTGACCAAGGTCACACAATCAAGAAGTAATGGAATCAGTTTGACTCCAGAGTATGATCTCATTCTCACTATACTACACTGCCGCTTGCTTCACAAAGCACTTATCAACCTAGAAAATGTGCTTAATTCTCAATCCAGGCCTATAAGGTGAATAAGAAAGGTATTGTCATTCTCCAATTTTCATGAAATAGCACTGATGTTCAGAAAAGTTCTGTAACTTGCCTATTGAGTTGTTGACAGAGAAGAGACCAGAACTTTATTCTCTTGACCCCTGGTTCTATATTTGTCACTTATTCACAACTAAAGGCAGCAATATTAATTAGGTACTTATGTAACTGTAATCATTCTGCTGGTTTATATATGAAGTGGAAGTGTTAGTCACTCTGTCATGTCTGATTCTTTGCAACTCCATGGACTGCAGCCCACCAGGCTCCTCTGCCCATGGAATTCTCTAAGCAAGAGTGGAGTGGGTAACTATTCCCTTCTCCAGGTTCTTGGAGAACCTTCCCAACCCTGGAATTGAACCTGGGTCTCCTGCATTGCAGGCGGATTCTTTACCATCTGAGCCACCAAAAATATGGTCTTGACCCATATGAAACTTAAACATCTCACCAAGATATGAAATCATCTCTAAATTTTCTCACAAATGTTTATGAATAGTCTAATCACACCAGCCACTATTCTAGGTGCTGTGAACAACTAATGATAAGAGGCAGCTGCTTCCCTTTCAGAACTCACAGTGCAGAGAAGGAGGTGAGCATAAGAATAAATTCAATACCATGGAATAGGATTGTAGAGAGACATAAGTTCTTTCTCTGCCTTGCAAGTGTAGGGTGTATCTGGGAAATCTTCAGAGGAGAGGGAATGCAAAACATATATTCAGATCAGTAACTCGGAATTTTCTAATTGAGAAAGATGAGGAGAACATTCCATAACTGGAAAGGCATCTGTGAAGGCCTAGAAGGCAAGAACTACCACAGCCTATTTGGAGAATGAATCAACACTAGTGAAATATGACCTGTTTGGGATCAAATGGAAGGAAGTGGGGCTGGAAAAGGTGGACAGAGACCAGGCTGTGAAGAGCCTTCATGAATCTGTTACAAAGGTCAAGGTCAATGAAGAGGAGTAGCTGGCTGCCAAGAGAAAATGATGTGAGTTCCAGAAAGGATGAAGAGTGTGGAGTCTGTAAGAAAGACACCTTTTTTTAATATTCAGAGTCATCTTCCATTCCCAAATCACAAAGTTGCTAATTTTATAAAAATTTATAAAAATCACAAGGCAAATCATTGCACTCTGACCAGAAGCAACTGACCAATGGGTCTGGGTCCTCGGGATTGCCATAATGTACATTTGTGAGTGTTTTCCATTATATTGTGATGGCTACATTTGAACCAACTTGCTACTTCACCCTCTGTTTAAAAATGACCCTCACAGGTGACTGGCTGCCAGTCAGAGGCCTCACATTATTTTAAAGAAAAAAAAAAGCTCTTAAAGAGTATACATGTCTGTGTGTTTGTATATGGAAGTGAAAAGAATTATTCAAAAATAACAAGGTGAATTCCATTTATTGATAAGTGTGGAATGATACAGCAGTACAGTGGCAGTGGAGGGAATGAGCAGGGGAAAGAGGTATGCAAGAATGATTGCAATTAAGAAAGAACAGGTGACATAACATTCTCTATTCTGATTGATACAAATGCCTTCTCTTGCCTCACACTGAGGAACCTAGCTATTAGTCAACATTGTATTTTATTTGTGTCTTCTGTATATTATGAAGAAATCAAGGCATAGCAGTCAGGTCAGCCATCATTAAAAAGTCCACAAATGCTAGAGAAGGTGTGGGGAAAAGGGAACACTCCTACACTGTTGGTAGGGAGGTAAGCTGGTGCAGTCACTGTGGAAAACAGTATGGATGCTCCTCAGAAAACTAAAAATAGAATTACCATATGATCCGGAAATCCCACTCCTGGGCCCACCCCCCCGTCTCAAAGTCACTCGGTTGTGTCCGACTCTTTGCAACCTCATGGACTATAGCCCACCTCGCTCCTCTGTCCATGGAGTTCTCCTGGCAAGACTACTAGACTAGGTTGTCATTCCCTTCTCCAGGGGGCCTTCCCAACCCGCAGATCAAACCCACATCTCCTGCATTGCAGGCAGATTCTTTACCATCCAAGTCACCAGAGGAGCCCTACTCTTAGGCATATATCTGGACAAATCTATAATTGAAGAAGATACATGCACCCCTATGTTCATAGAGCACTATTCACAATAGCCAAGACATGCAAACAACTCAGCTGTCCATCGACAGATGAACAAATAAAGAAGATGTGGTACATATATACAATGGAATATTACTCAGCCATAAAAAGAACAAAATAATGGCATTGCAGCAACATGGATGCAACTAGCGATTATCATACTAAATGAAGTAAGTCAGAAAGAAAAAGAAATACAAGATGATATCACTTATTGCAGAACCTAAAATATGATACAAATGAATCTATCTATGAAATAAAAACAGAAATACAGACACAGAGAACAGATGGGAGGTTTCCAAGGGGGAATGAGTTAGGTAAGGGATAAAGTAAGAGTTTACAGTTAGCAGATGTAAGCTTTTATATTCAGAATGGATAAACAATAAGTTCATACTGTTTAGCACAGGGATCTATATTCAACATTCTGTGATAAACCATAATGAAAAGAATATTTTTAAAAGGGATATATATATATAAAATATATATATATATGTATTAACTGAATCAATTTGCTGTATCCTAGTAATTAACACAACACTGTAAATCAACTATACAAATAAATAAATGCCTCATTGTAATTAAAATGAAAAGTGCTGGGCTGAAAATTCTGCTGATCAACAGATTTTTGTAGAATTTTTCTGCCAACCACACAAGCTAAAGACTGTTAAGACTATAACAAAATGCTCTGTTCCACAGAAAAGGAAAGGGGATAGCAACTTAACACTTAATTTATTCCAGTAATTCTCCCTTATCTGAGATCTTGATTTCCATGGTTTCAGTTCCTTGAGGTCAACAGTAGTCTGAATATACTAAGTGAAAAATTCCAAAACTAAGCACTTAAGTTTAAAATGTTGTGCCATTCTGAATAGCGTAATGAAATCTCATGCACTCTATCACATCCCTTAGTTGAGCAGATCTCACCCATTAGTCCCTTAGAAACCATCTAGGTTATCAACTGTCATGGCATCACAGTGCTTGTTCAAGTAACACTCATTTTACTTTAAATGGCCCCAAAGCTCAAGAATAGTGATTCTGGCAATTTGGATATGCCAAAGAAAAGCAGTAAAGTGCTTCCTTTAAGTAAAAGGTTAACAACTCCCCACTTAACAGGGAAGAAAAAAAAAATCAGATGCTGAGGTTTCTAAGAGATAAGGTAATTGTGAAGAAGGAAAAAAATTCTGTGCTCCTTTTGCTGTCCCACTTCAAGCTGCAAAAGCTATGGCCACAGTCCATGATGTCTTTAATTAAGATGGAAATGCATCAAATTTGTATAATAAAATATTTTGAAAAAGACCATATTCATAGCTTTTATTACAGTAAATTATCATAATTATTATATTTTGGAAGTTAAAAGTGAAAGTCACTCAGTCGTGTCCAACTCTGTGACCCCATGCACTATAGAGTCCATGGAATTCTCCAGGCTAGAATACTGGAGTGGGTAGCCTTTCCCTTCTCCAGGGCGTCTTCCTAACCCATGGATCAAACCTAGGTCTCCCACATTACAGGTGAATTCTTTACTAGCTGAGCCACAAGGGAAGCCCAAGAATACTGGAGTGGGTAGCCTATCCCTTCTTCAGGGACTGGGGTCTCTGGCATTGCAAACATATTCTTAGTATTCACTATTATTATTAATCTTTCACTATGCCTAATTTATAAATTAATTTTTATCATAAGCGGGTATGCATAGGGAAAAACATAGTATATGTATATATATATTACCCACAGTCTCAGGCAACCACCAGGAAAATGATATACATAGAGAAGGGAAAGTACTGTACACAGTGATTGGTGAGGAGGGGGAAAAAGAAGGTCAGTGAAGAAATCCCCCTTGGCAGAGTGAAGTAGAGGAATTAGACTTGATTATTTCTGGAATGTGAACCTGGGAGAAGAAACCCTATTTCCTGATTTAGGATTTTTTGTGGTCAGCCTCCCACTGAGACCTCATGGACAATAAATGATTTTTGTTTTCTTCAGGAAAAAGCAAGTAGGTGATTAATTTAGAGGCTGCTAGACTGGCTCAATTTTCAGAACAAGTGATTTATTGTCAATCTTTCAGAATTGCTCTGTTAATAAGTAGTGTTTTAAGGAAAAGCAACAATAACTGGGATTTCTGACCCTTTGACCAAGTGGATAAAGGTTATCAAAGGACAAGCAATGCTGGCTTTCTTTGTCTTATTTTTTCCCAGGAGAAGAAAAAGTTTCAGATCATGCCGAAACCTACCAAGGACACAGAGCTGCACCGTTATTTGTTCCTGTTGAAGGTCAGTCTGCAACCAGCTTAGCACCCAGGAAGCAATTCAATTCTGTTTAGGGATTGTATCTAGTAATTATACTCCCCTTAAATCTATGCCTGAGTTGTAAATCGAGAAGAAAACCTTCCAGCAGCCGCCCCATGAACCTTTTTAAAAGGCAATTTCAAAAAGTTCAAGAACCTTCAAGGTGCCAGCAATTCTTTGATATTTAGGAGGATCGTGATTAAAAGTCATTAGATTTAATTATGTGGAAATAAAGATGCATCCTTTGGAAAAAAAAAAACTGAAACTAAGTAAAATCATTCATCACGCACACCTTACTGTGAATATATTTGTGAATATATATAAAACAGGGTGGCTGTACCAAATGTTTCCCCGCTACAGATTGCTTTTTACTATCTTTATGAAATAAACTGAAACCAAGTGGTTTTTAGGGGTAAGTAAATGTACTTTAAAAATGTTTACCCAGGGGTTTGGAAATTAAGTAAGTAAATTGTATTTCAACTTCCCCAAATTCTTAGCAGTTGTTGAAAATACTAAAGGGGAGATATATTTAAATAGTACAGGAAATAACAAAATCAAACTGTCCAGTCTCAATGAATGTTGCTTTTTCAGAAAGTTTGCTCCCTGGTACTAAAACTGCTAACATGGTACCATGTACCAAGTATAATAAATACCATCATGCATAACACCTCTCCCTGCTACCTCACTCATGCAAATATAGTTAATCAGGCACAGTATTCATTTAGGGTCAGTCTGGACATTACTTCTATTGTAGTGAAAAGGAAAAAGTAAAGAAGAACGAGGTTTTTTCCCCCCTTCCCTGAGAACACAGACGATAAAAGGAACAGTGAGCAGGCCTGAACATTCCTTGGTTTTGGGGTTTTTTTTTTTACTTTCACTGCTCCTAATTCTGAATGTCTGTAACTACGTTTGTTTTTCTGCCCCCTAACTCTGCCGGAGCTACACGTCACACCTATTTTACTTTGCATGTGTGCTAAGTCGCTTCAGTCGTGTCCAACTCTTTATGACCCTATGGACTGCAGCCTGTCAGGCTCCTCTGTCCATGGGATTCTCCAGGCAAGAATACTGGAGTGGGTTGCCATTCCCTTCTCAGGAGATTTTCCTGACCCAGGGATCAAACCCACTCTCTTAGGTTTCCTGCTTGGGCAGGCAGGTTCTTGACCACTAGTGCTACCTGGGAAGCCTATGCTAAATACATCTTGTATCTGGTGTTTACCCTTACCACACTCTTCCCCTTAGAGTTCTTGTTACAAATCAGAAAGAAGGCTGCAGAGTCACCAAACTGCCAGATTCAGTGACTGAGTTACCAATGCCAGTCTATGACAGTCTTTGAAACAATGCCAGAGAAAATCATCACAATCATAACACCTTTGTTCCTCATCACAGACTCCTGACTGCGAGCCTTCCTCTTATGAAAGCACCCAGACTCCTCATCAAGGTAGGGCACAGTTCTTGAGGCATGAGCCTACTGTGTTCCCCTCTCCACCAGCAGAGAATCAGAGCTACCTTTCTATTTTCTCCATACTCAGTCTCCGTAATTCATACTTGGCTTTGGTGGGCAGAGAAAGCCAAGATTTTGGCCAGGAACAATTTCACACTCTCAACACAGTATGTCATACTAACACTACCAAGTCATTAAGGCTAGAACTTGTGATAAAGTAAATTTGCCTCTCTGTACCAGGCCCTGCATGAACTTGAGTCATTTCCTCTACTGCAAGTGAATGTATATAAGTTGTAGAAATGAAAGGAAGAGATGAGAGTAGTCATTTTGATGGTAAAATAGACCTTGAGGTTGAGCAGCAAAATGGCTATTTTTCTGTAGGTAGTAAGCATGTCTCTCTCCTTCAATTCCGTTTCATCTAGTAAAACCCTCTTACTTCTTTAGCCACTTCCGTATCCTCCCTCTGGCCTCTCTTTATTCCACATGCTTCTTCATTAATTGTTTTCAGAAGGATTGAAATTCCAAGTTCTGCCATTCCTTGGAAATATGAGTGGTCCCAGAACAAAACTGAGCAAATTAGGAAAATCAGAAAAATACCAAAATTCTGTGGCACATATTTTGTCATCATTAACAAGATGAAATTTAAAATGAAAAAATATCTCACACTTGCATAGGATAAAAGCTTAACTAGAGCCATTTTGTATACTTGTTGAAGTTGATAACATCATAACATTTAGGGACTTATACTTATGTACAAAGGCAGAAGCAAGTATCCTATAACATTGTTTTCAATATATTTTCCAATAGACATCTTAGTTAATACCTTGAAGATGGCAAAACCTCTTCCAGTCAAACAGCATGCATCTAAAAAATCAAGTTTCATACATATGGCATCTCTAGCTATGTAAGGGCTTCCTTGGCAGCTCAATGGCAAAGAATCCACCTGCCAATGCAGGACAGGTGGATTTGATCCTTGGGTTAGGAAGATCCCCTGGAGAAGGAAATGGCAACCCACTCCAATATTCTTGCCTGGGGAATCCCACAGAGGAGCCTGGAGGGCTACAGTTCATGGGGTTGCAAAAGAGTTGGACATGACTTAGCGACTAAACAACAACAGGCTATGTGGAAAGGTGCGTTTATGTATTATGCTGATCATCTGGTAAATTCAGCACAAAGCCTCTATCTTGAAAATCTTCAGAAGTTTTGCTTTTTCAAGTTTATATAAGAAGAAATGGTTAATCTCTCCACAAGAAGTTAAAGAATCCTATGTATGCTCCCTTGATTGCATTGCATGAGACAATGAGAAAAGAGAGATAGAATTTTGGCCAAAAACACCTTTAAAGAATTTCTAGGATATAACCAATATGGAAGAAGTTGAGCTCGTTTCATTGTTTTCCCATTATTAATTTATGTTGAAGTACAAGGACTTTTGTTAGAGAGCTTCATTTTTTTTTCATCCAAAGCCTCTTGTTTGCCTGGTCTTTAAAAGTACTGTTGGAGGGACTAAGATGGCGGAGGAATAGGACGCGGAGTCCACACTCTCCCCAACAAATACACCAAAGGAACATTTAAATACCGAACAAACTCCATAAATCAACATCTGAATGCTGGCAGAGGTCTTCAGGCATCTGGAAAGACAGCCCATTGCCGACGAAAGAAGGTAGGACCAGAGGAAAAAAAAAAAAGTAAAAAGAGGCAAAGAGACAGGGACTGAGATTCATCTCAGAAGGGGAGCCTCGAAAGAGATAAAGGTTTACGAACGTCAGGAAACATTCTCACTGGTGGAACTGAGAGATCTGAGGCGAATCTCAAAGAGCATAAAAGTTGGGACTTAGAAGCCGATAAATAGTTATCCCCTTGGAGAACGGAGCGGCGGCCGGTAGCCCCATCCCCCACGAGCCAGCGGACTGCTCAGGGAGGGGCGGGCCACACGCTTAGGGGGAGGACTGAGATTGAACGCCTGGGGCAGACTGAGGGTCCTAACTGAGGGTGCTAACCGGAGATAGACCGCTGGGTAGCCTTCCCAGGGAAGACCCCCGCCAGGCTCGCGCATAGCCTTCCCGAGGAAGAGCCCTGCCAGGCTCGTGAACAGAACAAAGGGGAGCGGGGACTCGGACCGCGCGCGAGACAGCTGGGTGGAACAGGGAGGCTGCGGGCTACGGAGAGCGCCCCTGCGAGGCTTCTGCCCCCAAACCGCAGGCAGAATTGGGTGCTAGCCAAGACCTCTGGGGACTCTGGACAGTCGCCACCAGAATTCGGCGCTTCTCATATCTGAGAAAACGCCCCCAGCCGCACATTGAAAAAACCGAGCAGCTGGGCCGGGGGAGGGGAGAAGCCGCAGCCCCCCAACTGCGTCACCAGAGTGCGCCACCAGAGTCTGCCGCTGCACATCTGAGAAGACACGCCCAGCTGCAAGCAGAAAGAGCCAAGCAGCTGGGCCTGGGGAGGGGAGAAGCCACAGCCTCCAACTGCCTCATCAGAGTGCGCCGCCAGCCAAGAGCCTGAGCAGAGGGGGCGGGAAAAGCGCAGGCACCGAGAGCAAACCCCAGAGCGCTGAATAGACACTGAAAGGGCCAGCAGAGGTGCCAAATCAAGCAGGACAGACCGCTTAAGATTCCAACCAGGAAACTCTGACAAAACACTCATCCAACCCCTCCCATAGTGAGGAAACCCCACAATAAAGGGACAACACACCAAGATAAACAAGATGAAAAGGCAGAGAAATACCCAACAAGTAAAGGACCAGGATAAATATCCCCTAGACCAAACAAAAGACGAAGAGATAGCTTGTCTACCTGACAAAGAATTCCGAATAATGATAGTGAAAATGATCCAAAACCTGGAAAATAAGTTGGAGTTGCAACTCAATAACCTGCAGGCAAGGATTGACAAGATGCAGGTAAGCTTTAACAAGGACTTAGAAGAAATGAAAAAGAGTCAAAATACAATAAATAATGCAATAAATGAGATCAAAAACACCCTGGAGGGAACCAACAGTAGAATAACAGAAATAGAAGACAGGATAAGTGAAATAGAAGATAGAATGGCAGAAATAAATGAAACAGAAAGGAAAAATGAAAAAAGAATTAAAAGAAATGAGGACAATCTCAGAGACCTCTGGGATAGTATTAAACGCACCAATATTCGAATCATAGGAATCCGAGAAGAAGAAGACAAAAAGAAAGACCATCAGAAAATTCTTGAAGAAATTATGGTGGAAAATTTCCCTAAATTGGGAAAGCAAATAACATCTCAGGTCCAAGAAACACAGAGGGTCCCAAATAGAATCAACCCCAAGCGGAGCACCCCAAGACACATATTAATCAAATTAACAAATATCAAATACAAAGACCAAATATTAAAAGCAGTGAGGGAGAAGCAAAAAATAACCCACAAGGGGAATCCCATAAAGATAACAGCTGATCTCTCAATAGAAACGCTTCAGGCCAGAAGGGAATGGCAGAGCATTCTTAAAGTCATGGAAGAAAACAATCTACAACCCCGATTACTGTACCCAGCAAGGATCTCATTCAAATTTGAAGGAGAATTCAAAATTTTTTCAGATAAGCAGAAATTGAGAGAATTTAGCAATACCAAACCAGCCCTCCAACGAATGCTAAAGGATCTTTCCTAGATAGGAAACACGGATGGGATATATAATCTCGAATCCAAAACAATAAAATAGAAGAAATGGCAACAGGATCATATTTATCAATAATTACCTTAAATGTAAATGGGCTGAATGCCCCAACCAAAAGACAAAGACTGGCTGATTGGATACAGAATCAAGACCCCTATATATGTTGCCTACAAGAGACCCACCTCAAATCTAAGGACATATATAGACTGAAAGTTAAAGGCTGGAAAAAGATATTCCATGCAAATAAAGACCAAAAGAAAGCAGGAGTGGCAATACTCATATCTGATAAAGTAGACTTTAAAATAAAGGCGGTGAAAAGAGATAAAGATGGACATTACATAATGATCAAAGGATCAATCCAAGAAGAAGAAATAACAATTATAAATATTTATGCACCCAACATAGGAGCACCACAATATGTAAGGCAAATGCTAACAAGTATGAAAGGGGAAATTAACAACAACACAATAATAGTGGGAGACTTTAATACACCACTCACACCAATGGATAAACCAACTAAACAGAAAAGTAACAAGGAAATTCAAACTTTAAATGAAACAATAGGCCAACTAGACCTAATTGATATCTATAGGTCATTCCACCCCAAAACAAGGAATTTCACCTTTTTCTCAAGTGCACACGGGACCTTCTCCAGGATAGATCACATCCTGGGCCATAAATCTAACCTTGATAAATTCAAAAATATTGAAATCATCCCAAGCATCTTTTCTGACCACAATGCAGTGAGATTAGATATCAACTACAGGAGAAAACCTCTCAAAACTTCCAACATATGGAGGCTCAACAACACACTGCTGAATAACCAACAAATCGCAGAAGAAATTAAAAATGAAATTCAGTTATGCATGGAAACGAATGAAAATGAAAACACAACAGCCCAAAACCTATGGGACACTGTGAAAGCAGTGCTAAGGGGAAGGTTCATAGCAATTCAAGCTCACCTCAGGAAACAAGAAAAAAATCAAATAAATAACCTTACTTTACACCTAAAGTAACTAGAAATGGAAGAAATGCAGAAGCCCAGGTCTAGTAGAAGGAAAGAAATCTTAAAGATCAGGGCAGAAATAAACGCAAAGCAAACAAAAGAGACCATAGCAAAAATCAACCAAGCCAAAAGCTGGTTCTTTGAGAAGATAAATAAAATTGACAAACCATTAGTCAGACTCATCAAGAAACAAAGGGAGAAGAACCAAATCAACAGAATTAGAAAAGAAAACGGAGAGATCACAACAGAAAACACAGAAATACAACGGATCATAAGAGACTATTATCAGCAGCTATATGCAAATAAATTGGACAACCTGGATGAAATGGACAGATTCCTAGAAAAGTACAACTTTCCAAGACTAAACCAGGAAGAGATAAATAATCTTAATAGACCCATCACTAGCACAGAAATTGAAACCGTAATCAGAAATCTTCCAAAAAACAAAAGCCCAGGACCAGATGGCTTCACAGCCGAATTCTACCAAAAATTTAGAGAAGAGCTAACACCTATTCTACTCAAACTCTTCCAGAAAATTGCAGAGGAAGGTAAACTTCCAAACTCATTCTATGAGGCCACCATCACCCTAATTCCAAAACCCGACAAAGATGCCACAAAAAAAGAAAACTACAGGCCAATATCACTGATGAACTTAGATGCAAAAATCCTCAACAAAATTCTAGCAAATAGAATCCAACAACACATTGAAAAAAATCATACATCATGATCAAGTAGGCTTTATCCCAGGGATGCAAATCAATCAATGTAATACACCACATTAACAAAATGAAAAATAAAAATCACATGATTATCTCAATAGATGCAGAGAAAGCCTTTGACAAAATTCAACATCCATTTATGATAAAAACCCTCCAAAAAGTAGGAATAGAAGGAACATTCCTCAACATAATAAAAGCTATATATGACAATCCCACAGCAAACATTATCCTCAATGGTGAAAAACTGAAAGCATTCCCCCTGAAGTCAAGAACAAGACAAGGGTGCCCACTCTCACCACTACTTTTCAACATAGTTTTGGAAGTCTTGGCCACAGCAATCAGAGCAGATAAAGAAATCAAAGGAATCCAGATTGGAAAAGAAGAAGTAAAACTCTCTCTGTTTGCAGATGACATGATCCTCTATATTGAAAACCCTAAAGACTCTACGAGAAAATTACTAGAGCTAATCAGTGAATATAGCAAAGTTTCAGGATACAAAATCAACACACAGAAATCCCTGGCATTTTTATACACTAACAATGAAAAAACAGAAAAAGAAATTATGGAAACAATTCCATTCACCATCGAATCAAAAAGAATAAAATACGTAGGAGTATTTCTACCTAAAGAAACAAAAGACTTGTATATAGAAAACTATAAAACACTGATGAAAGAAATCAAAGAGGACACAAATAGATGGAGAAATGTGCCGTGTTCGTGGATTGGAAGAATCCATATAGTGAAAATGAGTATACTACCCAAAGCAATCTATAAATTCAATGCAATTCCTATCAAGCTACCGGAGGTCTTTTTTAGAGAATTAGAACAAATAATTTCACAATTTGTATGGAAATACAAAAAACCTCGTATAGCCAAAGCAATCTTGAGAAAGAAGAATGGAACTGGAGGAATCAACCTACCTGACTTTAAGCTATACTACAAATCCACAGTCATTAAGACAGTATGGTACTGGCACAAAGACAGAAATATAGATCAATGGAACAAAATAGAAAGCCCAGAGATAAATCCACACATCTATGGACACCTTATATTTGACAAATGAGGAAAGAATATACAATGGAGAAAAGACAACCTCTTTAACAAGTGGTGCTGGGAAAACTGGATAGCCACTTGTAAAAGAATGAAACTAGAACACTTTCTAACACCATACACAAAGATAAATTCAAAATGGATCAAAGATCTAAGCATAAGAGCAGAAACTATAAAACTCCTAGAGGATAACATTGGGAAAACACTCTCTGACATCAACCAAAGCAGGATCCTACATGACCCACCTCCCAGAATATTGGAAATAAAAACACGAATAAACAAATGGGACCTAATTAAAATTAAAAGCTTCTGCACAACAAAGGAAACTATAAGCAAGGTGAAAAGACAGCCTTCAGAATGGGAGAAAATAATAGCCAATGAAGCAACGGACAAACAATTAATCTCAAAAATATACAAGCAACTCCTGCAGCTCCATTCTAGGAAAATAAACAACCCAATCAAAAAGTGGGCCAAAGAATTGAACAGACGTTTCTCCAAAGAAGACATAAAAATGGCTAACAAACACATGAAAAGATGCTCAACATCACTCATTATCAGAGAAATGCAAATCAAAACCACAATGAGATATCACTTTACACCACTCAGAATGGCTGCAATCCAAAAATCCACAAGTAATAAATGCTGGAGAGGATGTGGAGAAAAGGGAACTCTCTTACACTGTTGGTGGGATTGCAAACTACTACAGCCTCTATGGAAAACAGTATGGAGGTTCCTTAAAAAAGTGCAAATAGTCCTGCCATATGACCCAGCAATCCCACTGTTGGGCATATATACCGAGGAAACCAGAATTGAAAGAGACACGTGTACCCCAATGTTCATCGCTGCATTGTTTACAATAGCCAGGACATGGAACCAACCTAGATGCCCATCAACTGATGAATGGATAAGAAAGCTGTGGTACATATACACAATGGAATATTACTCAGCATTAAGGAAAAATTCATTTGAAGCAGTTCTACTCAGATGGACGAAACTGGAGCCCATTATCCAGAGTGAAGTAAGCCAGAAGCAAAAACAACAATACAGTATATTAACGCATATATATGGAATTTAGGAAGACGGTAACGAGAACCCAGCATACGAGACAGCAAAAGGAACACAGATGTATAGAATAGACTCAGGGCCTCTGTGGATGAGGGAAAGGGTGGGATGATATGGGAGAATGGCATTGAAACATGTTAATTATCATATGTCTAAGCAATAGCCGGCCCAGGATTGATGCTTGGGACTGGTGCAACGAGATTTCCTGGGGGGAGGGAGGAGGGAGGGGGGTTATGGAAGGGGAGCATATGTGAACCCATGGTGATATCATGTCATTGTTTGGCAAAACTAATAAAAAAAAATGTTTAATAAAAAAAATAAATAAATAAATAAAAGTACTGTTGTCATCTGTATCCATAATAATTTAAAAGTTTATGCATATCCCTAGAAATATTACATGAAATATTCTTTAAGCCATTTTCTTTCTTAAAATTGTGCTTAAATTATTTAAAAGTAAACCAACTATTTTGGCACTTAAAACACACACACACACACAAAGCACTCCTTCAAGGCCAAAGGGCAACTTGGAGCAATTATTCTTGACCAGAGATGAGAAGAAACACTACTGATGCAAATAGTACTTTGCCTTCAGGCTGTAAGCCAGGAACGGTGAATGGTAATAAGCTATTAGTGATTCACCAAAATAAGAAGACATGCTGAAGTGGTCACTTAAAATTTTCCCCTGAAACAGAATTCGAGACAAAGTTAAGTCCTTATGTTGTAACTGGGTATAGGTTCGAAAGATTCAGTAAGATAACAATGGTTGCTAATAGGTGGACAGCTGATTAAGTAGTTGGCTCTTAAGTTTATTTGTCTCCTTGGTTCCAGTAACCAAGAAATGTTTAGTGAGTTAGGGGAAAAGCGCTAAGATAAAAGGGACATTTTTCTTGTTCTCAAAAAGTTTGCAGACATCTAGTGAATACCATTTGTAACTATATCAAGGTAAATCTCAGAATGTTAATTTACAGATAATTTTGTAATCATAGAAAATGACAAAGAGACAGATAAAATTTATTTCTCAGGCACAGATGTTTATGCATTTAAGAAATTGTTCTATAATGGGAAATATATTTTAAATAAATTTAATATGCACTGTTTTTGTTTTAACCATTGAATAAAGTTAAGAGACTTATTTAATTTTACTACAACAAATATTGCTTTTCACTAAGGCTGAAAAATCAAAACCATTTAATTTCTTTCCCATATACAGTAGTCCCAATTATTTTTGCTTGGGACTATGTTAATAATTTGGCATAAATAAATGGGAAGATATGTGTTCATGGACTGGGAGACTTAACATATTTATGTCAATAGTACACAAAGCAATCTACAGATTTAATGTAATCCCTATCAAAATCCCAGCAGTGGTTTTGGCAGAAATGGAAAACTTCATCTAAAATTTAAATGGGCACTCAAGGGATCCCAAATAACCAAAAACAGCTCTAAAAGAGAGAAAAAATTTAGAAACATTACACTTTCTGATTCCAAAACTTATTTTAAAACTACAATAATCAAAACAATGTGATACCACCACAAAGAGAGATAGAGAAACCAATGGAATAGAATAGACATCCTCGAAATAAACCCTATCATATATGCTAAAGTGATCTTCAACAAGGTGCCAAGACCATTCAGTGGGGGAAAGAAGAGTCTCTTCAACAAACAATGCTGATAAGATTAAATACGCACATGTGAAAGAGTGCAGTTGATCTCATACGTTATACCATATACAAAAATTCACTACAAATTGAACAAAGACCTAGTTGAAGGAGATCAAACTATAAAACGCTTAGAAGAAAACAGAGGGGAAAGGCTTTATGGCACTGGATTTGGCAATGATTTATTGACTATGACACCAAAAGCAGTGGCAACAAAAATAAATACAGATAAATTATATCAACATTAAAAACTTCTGCCCATCAAACAATCAAGAGTTTAAAAAAAAAGAATGGGAGAAAAAATATTTGTGAATCATATACTTGATAAGGGGTTACTATCCAGACTGTATAAAGAATCTCTACCGTTCAACAACAACAACAACAACACAAAACAATAGGCAAAGAACTTGAACAGACATTTCTCCAAAGAAGAAATACAAATGGTTAACAAAACAAACATAATAATGCTCAACATCACTGTTAGGAAAATGCAAATTAAAAGCATAATGTGATACCACTTCACATTCATCACGGTGGCCACTATCAAGGGGTAGGGGAGAAAAAAGGGAAGGAGAAAGAGAGAGAGATGAAGAAGTAGGGATGGAGGAAGGAAGGAAGGAAGGAAGGAAGGAAGAAGGTGAAGATATGGAAAAATTGAAACTCTTGGGAATGTAAAATGGCTCAGCTGCTATGAAAAACAATATGGCAAACCTTCAAAAAACCAAAAATATAGCTCCCATACAGTCCAACAATCCTACTTCTGGGCGTATGTCCAAAAGAACTGAAAGCAGGATATCAAAGAGATATTTATGCATCCATTTACAATAGTCAAAAGGTGAAAGCATGTTCATCGACAGATGAATCAGTTCAGTTCGGTTCAGTTGCTTAATCATGTCCAACTCTTTGCAACCCCATGGACTGCAGCATGCCAAGCTTCCCTGTCCATTACCAACTCCCAGAACTTACTCAAACTCATGTCCATCGAGTTGGTTATGCCGTCCAACTATCTCATCCTCAGTCATCCCCTTTTCCTCCCACCTTCAATCTTTTCGAGCATCAGGGTCTTTTCCAATGAGTTACTTCCTTACATCAGGTGCCCAAAGTATTGGAGTTTCAGCCCAGCATCAGTCCTTCCAATGAATATTCAGGGATGATTTCCTTTAGGATGGACTGGTTAGATCTCTTTGCTGTCCAAGGGACTCTCAAGAGTCTTCAACATCAATTCTTTGGTTCTCAGTTTTCTTTATAGTCCAACTCTCACATCCATACATGACTACTGGAAAAACCATAGCTTTGACTAGATGGACCTTTCTTGGCAAAGTAATGTCTCTGCTTTTCAATATGTTGTCTAGGTTGGTCATAACTTTTCTTCCAACAAGGAGCAAGAATCTTTTAATTTCAGATGAATAGATAAACAAAATGTGGTATATACATATTTGTATGGAATATTATTCAGCCTTAAAAAGGAAAGAAATTCTGATTGTGCTACATCATGGACAAACCTAGAAGACATTATGCAAAGAGAAGTGAGCCAGTTATGGGACAAATACTGTATGATTCTACTTATATAAGCTATATAGTCAAATTCATAGAGATAAAAAGAGAAGGCATTAGGAGAGTGGAGAATGGGGAATGGGTGTTTAATGAATAGAGTTTCAGTTTTGCAAGATGAAAAGAGTTATGGATATTGGCTGCCCAAAATGTAGATATATATAAATGTACAGTTACAATGATGGAAAAATAGTAAATTTTATGTTAGATGTATTTTTTTTTTAAATTTTCTTTACTTTATTGGGTTGGTTTTGCCATACATTGACATGAATCCGCCATGGGTATACATATGTTAGATGTATTTTATAACTTAAAAGAAGTATTAATTTGAGGGCTTCCATGGTGGCTAAGTGGTAAAGAGTCCACCTCCCAATGCAGGAAACTCAGGTTTGATCCCTGGTCCAGGAGGATCCCACATGCCTTGGAGAAGCTAAACCCATGTGCCACAACTATTGAGCCTGTGCTCCAGAGTACAGGAGCTGCAACTATTGAGCCCATGCACTGCAGCTACTGAAGCCCATGTGCCCTACAGCCCATGCTCAGCAAGAGAAGCCACCACAATTACAAGCCTATGCACCATAGCTAGAGAGCAGCCCTGCAGGCTGCGGCTAGAGAAATGCCCTCACAGCAACAAAGATCCTGCATAGCCAAGAAGTAAATACATAAAAATTAAAACTAATAATTTGACACTTCACTTCATAGTTAAGAATTGGATAGGAGGGTTCCATCTAAGACCATATTTCCTAAGTGAGTGAAATGAAAGTCACTCAGTCGTGTCCTACTCTTTGCGACCCCATGGACTGCATAGTCCATGGAATTCTCCAGACCAGAATACTGGAGTGGGTAGCCTATCCCTTCTCCAGGGGATCTTCCCGACCCAGGAAATCGAACTGCGGTCTCCTGCATCACAGGTGGATTCTTTACCAACTGAGCTATGAGGGAAGCCTTAAGGTAACCTGCATAAAAGCAGGGTATTCATCCTGTTTTCTAGCCTCTGTTAGAGCAAGAATGTATTCCATAATATAAATCAAAATTGATTCCTCTTTTAATTGAGAATTTAGGCTATAAATCTTCCTCCATCCTTCCTATAGAAGTGATTGAAAGGAGACAATGAAGGAGAAAAGAGACATGTTAATGTTAAAATGAAAATAAATTTAGAAAAGTAAAGATCTCACTTTAGCACAAAATTATATACTTACATTATAGAAGTGATGATCACACGAAGACGGGCCAGATAATAAGCACTGATTGTACAGAATAATTTATTTCATATAGGGAGGAAAAATAAATCAGCAACTTCATGAGAACATCTTTGCCATTGCTAGCTTTTTCCTGTAACTGCATATTCTGTGCTAATATTTTACATACAGTATCAGTGTGTGATACCTGACACTGTCACACACACTTCAACCATCTACCCACGAGTCACTGAACCTGCTTGTGAAGCTGAACTAAGAAATGCTTGGTGCACTGTAGGTGGAAATGTAAATTGGTACAGCCACTATGGAAAACCATATAAAAATATAAGTATTTATCCCTTAAAAATAAAAATAGAGCTATCGTGTGATCCAACAATCCTACCTAACCCTAGGTATATATCTGGAAAAGATGAAAATTCTAATTTGAAAAGATATATGCCAACAAAGAAACAACCCAAGTGCCCATCAACAGGCAACTGGCTTAGAAAATGTAGTATATGCATACAATAGCATATTACTCAGCCTTAAAAAAAAAAAGAATGAAATATTGCCATTTGCAACAACATGAATGGACCTCAGGAATATTATGCTTAATAAAATAAGTCAGACAGAGCAACAAATATTATATGACAGCACATGTGGAATCTAAAAAGTAATACAAATGAATCTATATACAAAACAGAAACAGTCTCATAGACATAGAAGAGAAACTTATAACTACCAAAGAGGAAAGGAAAGGGAAGATAAATTAGAAATACAGGATTAACCATTGTAACTCCAATATAAACTACTATGCATAAAACAGCATAAAGCAATAAATAGCAAGGATTTACTGCAGAGCATAGGAAACTATATTCAAATCTTATAATAACCTATAATGGAAAACAATCTGAAAAAACATTAACATATGCATGCTCAATACCACTCGGTCATGTTCAGCTCTTCACAAGCCCGTGGACTTTAGGCTGCCAGGCCTGTCCATGGAATTTCCAGGCAAGAATACTATAGCAGGCTGCCATTTCCTACTCCAGATGATCTTCCCACTACAGGGATTAAACTTGCATCTCTTTCATCTTTGGCAGGTGGATTTTTTGCTACTGCACCACCTAGGAAGCCCATATATATGTGTGTGTACACACACACACACACACACACACACATATACAGTCACTTTGTTGTATACTTAAACTAACACAATATCATAAATAAACCATACTTCAATTTAAAAGCTGAAAGAAATGGTAGGTGGATGTTTGAATGGAACAGAGAGGAAGAGGATGGTACATTGGAGTTAACTGAAGCAGAACTGAGATTCTGCTCCCTGCTCAGACAGATAATAAAATCTCACAGACACTGGGCATTAGCAGATAGCTATGTTTCATCCTGTGCCCAAAGAGTTGCTGCTCGTGTAGCTCAGGAAGGTGATGGAAAAGTAGCCAATTTCTAACTCTATGCTGAGAAATAGAAAACAAAGTCAAAATGGAAAATGTACTTCTGATTCTAATCTTTTTTCAGAATTGGATAAACAGAAGAAAATGCTCCATACAAATCAAAGACCATCTTTGATGTCACTTCATGTCTTACCTTGGGGGGCTGCATATCATTTACCTCTAACCATGATTTACAAGAGTTTGTTTGGGGCATTTTCAGAGGTCAGTCCCTGACAGACCTATTATACAACAAGCAATTTCATTCAGCTTGAAAATTGTACTTTGTAATTACACTATCCTTCAGTAGTCACCCTGAGAAGAATGTAAATAATCCAGGGAATTATATGGCTTAACATACTTATACATTTAAAATAAAGTTGGCTGAGAAATTTAAAGCAAGGGATATAGGCTGATTTCCATGCCCTTCTTCTCTATAATTCTCAAAGCCCATATCCAAGCATTTCAATTACTTTGGTATATATAATCTTCTAAATTCACAGTGTTTACTAGCTTTTTCTTTTCAAAGTAACGTTGGTTTGGAAAGAATTCTATTTTGGTGTGGCTCTTCAGACCCTCACTGGATAATAAAAAGACATTCTTTTTAACTCAATAAATAAATGTTACTTGGGTTTGATTTTAGGTTGCTTTACAGCATCTAATACTGAGCACTTAACTACTTAACGCCTTAGATATTTATATTCATTTGTAAAATGAGGGTACACGTTCAATACCTATCTTGTAGGATTGCTTTAAATGTTGGCAATGATACATAAAGATATGGAGTCAGAACTCTACACTTTTACCTGAGCAGCCTTGGATAAGTAGACTGGACCCTTCTATGACTTGGTTTTCTCACTTGTTAAAATAATAAAAAAAAAAAAGGATATTGTATGCTTACAGCACAGAGTTTCATGAGAACTATGAGAAATTATATATGTAACATCTCAACAAATGCTAAGTAAATGTTACCATTGATGATGATGTGGTGGTGATGATGATGATCCTACACACAGTAGTTGCTTAATAAATTATAGCTATTGTTTTTAATGCTACTGAATTTAAAGAAGATTGGGTAGGTTCTATGCCATATGTATTCAGAACAGGAAAACTGGACCATGTGGTTTTTGCATCGACAGAAAAACAATCCAGGTTTATAATCTGATGAGGACCTGAATCCATTTGCAAAAAGGGGCAGAATAAAGGGACCAGTTTTCAGTGACTTTATTCAGCAATTCTCAGTCCTGGTTGTGCATTAGAATTACCTCTAAATTTCTTCTAAAATGGTAGTCACACTGCCAACACCTTCCCACCCACCCCCCCCCATAAGTGTCAGGTGTAACAGCTATGCAGGTGGCCTTGACATGCAGAACTTCAGAGCCACATAGTTAGTCATTTGAATTGTGTGCCAAAGCTACAGATCTAATCTGCATAGAGGCTTCAGCAAGGAAGAACAATTAGCAAATTCAAAATTCATATATCTTTCTATGCTTAGCTTGTAAAACTTCTATTAACTCAAGACCCTATAATTTGATTTTAGGAAGTGGAATTGGCTGAATCTGGGTCTCTGAATAAAATGCTAGCTAAGGAAATTAAAATATTCACAGGCATATTCAAACTGCTAACTATTCATGGATACTAGTCATTTTTTAATTCATATATTTTAATTCAAATAAAGGATTAGGCTTAAGATAAAAGTATGTATTATGCTCTGGCCTAAGCCAGTAGTCATCAGTCAGAGCTGTAAGAACTTCTTAGGAGTTAGGATTTGAATCTTGGTCTGTCTAATTTGACAGTCCGTGTGGTTTTGTACATGTCCCATATTCCAATGAACCATCCTGACTCAGGAGAATAAGCCCAGAGTAAAAGAGATGCAAAGATGACCCGCCAAAGTTTGCACTCCCTACTCAGCCCAAGTAGCCCTAGTCTTGAGATTTCACATTTTGGCCTCCTTTAAGGAAAAGCCAAATGGCGAAAAAGAGTTTCAGAAGTCCTAGATAACTAGTTTGTTCATTCTTCTCCCTATTATAGACGGCCAGAATTCTTACCAGTTTGTATTACAATACAAAATGGTGATTCTGCAATTATCTAATTAATTTGAATCATGCTGATAATGTTTCTGAGTAAAGAGGGCCAAACAAAAATGTTAATAATAGAAAGTACTGAAATAATCTGGTTTCACCTGCATAGATCAAGTGAACTAGGTAATTGCCAAAATCTCACTTAGTTCAAAAGTGTATAAACACAGAAAGAGCATGAGGTTCATGATATTTGATTTCGCCTTCACTATAGAAAACCAAACCCTTCACTAAGATTTCCAGTAGAAAAGTAATGACAGTGGGGAATTGAAGGTTCAACCTCTCCTTCTGGGGAAAGGGAGAGGGTTTGGGTAGGGCTGCATACGAAACATTTACTAGCTTTGAAAAAAGGGTTGATAGAAAATTGCTCCTGAGAGAAGATCAAAGGTTGGGGCTTTGTGTAGAAAAGAGCAGGGTGGTTTTATAAATCAGTTTTTAAATCATAATGCTTTGTCAGTCAGCTCAGCATGAAGCATCAAGGCCTCTGTAGGATACAGAACAATTTTGACATACAGAATCAAACAGGAAAACAAGATGAAAGAGGGAATGTAATGAACAATTTTGCGTAGACTTTCAAAATAAAGGCTAGCCAATGATGTCAAAGGAAAAAGCAGCGGCAGGGAGGCCATCCAGATGTGACCGGCATATCACACACTGGAAGAAACAGGCTACCAAGTCAGACAGACAGGTTCGAAGCCTGACTCGACCACTGACTAGCCTTGCCAAGCTACTTTCTGGGAAACTTTGCTTCCTCATCTGTAAAAGTAGTATGAGGAGTACTTCCAATGACCAATAGGTATCAATTTCCTTGTTGGAAACATAGGAATTTTAAATTTTGAATTGTTCAAATTGTATAAAGGAAATTTTCAAACTTTCCAAAACTAAACCAGGAAGAGGTAGATAATCTTAACAGACCCATCACAAGCACGGAAATTGAAACTGTAATCAGAAATCTTCCAACAAACAAAAGCCCAGGACCAGATGGCTTCACAGCCGAATTCTACCAAAAATTTAGAGAAGAGCTAACACCTGTTCTACTCAAACTCTTCCAGAAAATTGCAGACGAAGGTAAACTTCCAAACTCATTCTATGAGGCCTCCATCACCCTAATTCCAAAACCCGGCAAAGATGCCACAAAAAAAGAAAACTACAGGCCAATATCACTGATGAACTTAGACGCAAAAATCCTCAACAAAATTCTAGCAGATAGAATCCAACAACATATTAAAAAGATCATACATCATGATCAAGTAGGCTTTATCCCAGGGATGCAAGGATTCTTCAATATTCGCAAATCAATCAATGTAATACACCACATTAACAAATTGAAAAATAAAAGCCACATGATTATCTCAATAGATGCAGAGAAAGCTTTTGACAAAATTCAACATCCATTTATGATAAAAACCCTCCAAAAAGCAGGAATAGAAGGAACATACCTCAACATAATAAAAGCTATATATGACAAACCCACAGCAAACATTATCCTCAATGGTGAAAAGCTGGAAGCATTCCCCCTGAAATCAGGAACAAGACAAGGGTGCCCACTCTCACCACTACTATTCAACGTAGTTTTGGAAGTCTTGGCCACAGCAATCAAAATTTCATTTTTTTTTTCTATATCCATGAGTTGACTCAGAAAACTCAAAAAAAATTTCATTAACCTATTTTTAGAAAGCTGAAGCACAGCTACCACCCAAAAAAAGCCTCATGTCTAATAAAAAGGGGCTTTCCATGTGGTGCTAGAGCTAAAGAACCTGCCTGCCAATACAGGAAACATAAGAGACTCAGGTTCAATCCCTAGGTCAGGAAGATCGAATCTTCCCAGGGAATATGGAGGGCATCTTCCTGGAGAGCGTGGCAGCTGACTCCAGTATTATGGCCTGGAGAGTCCCATGGATAGAGAAGCCTGTTGAGGTACAGTCCTTAGGGTCGCAAAAAGTCAGATACGACTGAAGAGACTTAGCATGCACTAATTGAAAAAAAAAAAACTTCCCAACTTCCCTGAAGGAGTTTAGTATCCTGAATTTTATGTTGAGAGGAGACCTTGGTATTCTCATTTTTCAGATCAGTGAAGCTGACATAACATTTGAGGAGCTGAACCTGGGAAAGGAGATGACCCCTTTGTCTGGACTAAGTAGATACAACACAGAGGAGTAGCAGAGAGAGCAGGGTCTTAAATAAGAAAATTCTGAGTCCTCATGCAGGCCCTGCAATGGGCTAGTTGTGTGATTCTGGATGTGATACACATTTTTCCCAATCTTAGTATCTTCTTGATAAAATGAGGAATCACAAACCTCACTGGATTATTGTGTGAGTTATGTAAGTATATGTAAAGTATCCAGTATAATACCTAACAGGTGTAAGAGCTCAATAAATCACAACCGTTAGTGTCATTATTTTAGTGCACTAACTAAAAGCCTTTGGTTATAGATACAAATCATACCTCCCTCCATTGAATCCAGGTGTTTCATCCTCCAGTGTTCTACTGGGGCACAGGGCTTTCTGGATGGCTCAGTGGTAAAGGATCCACCTGCCAATGCATGAGATGCAGGTCTGACCGCTGAGTCAGGAAGATCCCCTGGAGAAGGAAATGGCTACCTACTTCAGTACTCTTGCCTGGGAAATCCCATGGACAGAGAAGCATGGCAAGTTACAGTCCACGGAATCACAAAAGAGCTGGACATGAATTAGTGACTGGACAACAACAAGTCTACTGAGAAGCTGGGTATATGAGCTGTGACTAATATTCCACTGCAGTGTTTAGATAAAAAATTATAGCACCTTACTTTTTGAGCACTTATTCTGTTCCAAGTACTCCTGTAAGAGATTTACATATATTTTATCTTTTACTGTCCATAACAGTCATTTGTGTGATATTATTATCATTTTCCCTACTTTACAAAATTGTAGTCTGAAGCAGAGTAGAGCCTTGCTCAAGATCACACAGCAAAGTGGCTCTGGTGGGCAGATGTCACTCTTTTTATTATCTCTCTGCCCAATAACTTAAACTTGGGAGAAGTTTGAAGAGGGATCTTGTTATGAACATTGAATGGCGGGATGATTAAATTTATATATCAACTTGGCTAGGCTATGGTGCCCAGCTGCTCATTCAAAGACTTTTCTAGATGTCACTGTGAAGGTATTTTTTAGATATAATTCACATTTAATCAGTGGACTTCCAGTAAAGCAGATTACTCTCTACATTTTAAGTGAACTTCATCAATCAGTTGGAGGCCTGAAGAGCAAAGGCAAATTTCTCAGAGAAGGATTTCAGCTTCACAACTGCTACATAGAAATTCTGACTGAGTTTTCAGCCTACCTGACCAGCCCTGTGGAATTCAGATTCAAGACTGCCACATCAACTCTTACCTGAATTTCCAGGCTTCCAGCCTGCCCTGAAAATTTTAGACTTTTCAGCATCCATGATCACTTGAGTAATCCTCAATAAAATAGTATCATACTGGTTTGTTTCTCTGCAGAGCCCTAATACAAATGGGAACATAAATTTTCTCTCCCATCCTTTGAGACTCCAGGGCACCAATCACAAAAATGGACCAAGATTTGAGAAACTACTCATAGCAGCACTGATGTCAAGAATGTGCTGGTGGCAAATATCCAGTGACAGTGGTACCAGGGGCAGCTCCTCTTTGGGTTGTTCCTGGGGTTTAACTTTGGCTGACTTCCCACTGCCTAGCCTCCCTTGGTTTTCTGCCCATTCTCTGAAACTCATTTTCCATCTTTAACATAGATTCTGTTATTCATTTTCGTTCACGCAATGTCCTTTGACACTTAAGGAAGCCCAATCTGTTGCTTACGACCAGAGAACTCTGACTATCTGGTAGTGGAGCTTTGATATGAATCCTGGTGTCTAATTACATCACCTGCCCTTTCAACCTTCTTCCTACCACGCCACCACTTCCGATTTAGAAAGGACCTTAGCGATCAAGTTCAATTTTATAGATAAGAAAACTAAGACACTAACAATTGATTAAAAACAAGGACTCTAAAATTCACTGTGAATGATGACTGGAAAATGATTCCAGGTTACAAAGGATTATATACAAAAAAAGGATTCTACAAAGAAGTATACATGTGACCTGCAAATCCCAGTGTATCTAAACTATTTAGGAACTGAAGATGCAAAGAGACAAACTAAGAATGAATTAGAGATCCAAAAGAGACATTGCTTCCTTATGTTTCAGGAATAGGAGCATTTTACACATTCCACACACATCAGCAGAAGACAGAAGGTTTTGTGTGAAAATAAATCAAATCAGAGAAGCTCTGTTGCATCAGCTGAGGGATACTGGCTACAAAGAGGAGACTGAAGAGCTGCATCAGAAACAAAAGGGATTACCTGAGCAACTCTAAACCAAACCCTGAGCCCACCCAACATCCAACCACAGCTACTTTCTCCTAGCTCAGGTTTCTTGAAAACCATGGCAGACAAATGTAAAATTTTCAGGCAAGAAATTGGAAAATTCCTCTTCATGGATGCCTATGATCCAAGGGAAATAACTACAGATGACGGCACCTGAGAGTATCCTGATAAAACAACAAAGCTCCTGCCCAATCCTAATGATATTATTAGGTCTATCAATTAACAAGCCATCCGTATGTGCACAGTACTCCCAAGCAGTATTCAACTCCTGGTTCTTAAATATAAACCAAAAGCCAAGGATCTCCAGATATTTAGGAAAAGTCTCTACCATAAAAACAATAATAATCCAAATCAAATTTAATCCAAATAATCAATAATCCAAAAGAAAATTCTCTCATTATATACATAGAATATTTTAACCCCAGTGATTTCTGATGAAAAAACCCAGGAAATATTGAAATAAGTTGTATCACTAATATGATGATGCCAATCGAAAGACTTGAGGGAGAGAATTACATAGAATGATTTTATTTGCTGCTGCTGCTGCCTAGTCGCTTCAGTCGTGTCTGACTCTATGCAACTCCATAGATGGCAGCCCACCAGGCTCCCTCATCCCTGGGATTCTCCAGGCAAGAATACTGGAGTGGGTTGCCATTTCTTTCTCCAATGCAGGAAGGTGAAAAGTGAAAGTGAAGTCACTCATTCATGTCCAACTCTTCGAGACCCCATGGACTGCAGCCTACCAGGCTCCTCCGTCCCTGGAATTTTCCAGGCAAGAGTACTGGGGTGGGTTGCCATTGCCTTCTCCGATGGTTTTATTTACTTGGAGGTAATTAACCCAAAACTGGTCATTAAGTAACATAACCTGAATGAATTTCTGCCTGAGCTTCCCCTTGAAAGAGCAAAGGAAGGCCACTTTAGAAAACTGAGTGCTTGCCCAGAGATTGACATTCATAAGTGCAGGTACTGGAAATGGAATTTGTTTCTGAGGTCCCACAGTTCAGTCCAAAAATTTAATAGGCTAGGCATCCTACTCAAATAATAATTTTTTTTAAAAAGACACAGGAAAAAAAAGCATTTGAAAACTGAAGTTTGAAGGACACACTCAAAAAATAGGAATACAAGACTTCCTGCCAGAAGGGTGGCATGCAAGTTAATTCCTGGAAGTTTAGCCCCTTTCAAATTTCAGGGTATGAATTCCTCAGATTGATAACAACAACTATCAGAAAAGTACTTTTTACAGTAGATCTTTCAATCCAGGCAATTTAGGCTAGGGAAATTGGTTCTGACTTGGGATGGAAGGAATGGACAAATATCTGTTCAGTCCCCCTGGGACTCAGCCTATTGAATTTTAACAGAAAATGGTCATAGACTATGTGTTGTAAAGTGGATTATAATAAATAACCTCTCTAATGAAATATTTTAAAACTTCTCTTTTTATTTTGCCCACTAACTAAAAAAAAACTCCCAAATGTCTCTCTTGCCTTCTTTAAAATATGACAATGGTATGATAGTTATGTTATTCTAAAAGACTATTTTTTGAGCAGTTTTAGATTTACAATAAAATTGAGAGGCAGATAAAATATGTCCATAGAGTCTGTATGCCCACACATGCATAGCCTCCTCCATTATCAACACCACTCTGCAGCATGGTACATTATTTTACCAAGGATGAACCTACATTGATATATCATAATCCCTACAAATCCATAATTTAGGTTTCATTCTTGGTGCTGTACGTTCTATGGGTTTGAACAAATGTATACTGACATGTATACATCATTATAACGGATGGATTAATTTTTACTGCCCCCTCAATCCTCTGTGATCTGAGTATTCAACTCCCCCGACCCCACTCTCACTCCCAAAGACTATCAATCTTTTATACTGTTTTCATAGTTTTGCTTTTTCCTTGGAATCATACAATATGTAGGCATCCCATATTGGCTTTTTTCACTTAGTAACATGCATGCAAGTTTCCTCCATGTTTTTCATGGCTTTATAGCTCATTTATTTTTAGTACTGAATAATATTCCATTGTACGGATGTACCATAGTCTATTCATCCATTCACCTACTAAAAAGCATCTTGATTGCTTCCAAGTTCTTGACAATTATAAATAAAGCTACTACTATAAGCATCCATGTGCACATTTTACTGTGGACATAAGTTTTCATCTCCTTTGGGTAAATACCAAGGAGTATGCTTACTGAATCATATGGAAAGGGTATATTTAGTTTTGTCTTCTTTAGCTTCTCCATTTTATTGTTAGGGGGACATGATATCTTTGATGATGACTTTAGATAGTTTCAAAGAACAAATCTATAAAATTACTAAATAAAAAGTAAATTTAATATAATTTTCCCTAGTACTTACTTTTCAGTTTTAAGGGCAGCAATAAAATATCACCAATTGAAATATATAATAAGCATTGGTTTAGATTAGAAAATAAAAAGAATGAACCAGTATTTCCATTTTTCTCCATATCATCTCTTTCTACTCATATCACTGCTCAACCGTGGCCAAAAGTCTAAAATTTTCCAAGAACCCAATGTGTCTACTGTAACCAGTGTTATCAAGGAAATGGAAAAGGGTAGAAGATGGCTGTTTACAACTTCTTGAAGTTGTGCAACTGGGAGGATCCAAAGTTCTGTCTCCCTTCTTTAAGAACCATGGGATTAAGTAATGGATTGCTCATTGCTATTGCCTTGAAACAGGGCAAATAAGGTGTAGCGTAAGCACTCTAAATTTGCATTTATAATCATTCTTCACTTTCTAAATTAGTTCACTGAAATGAGTTTAGGTGAAATGGCCCATTAGCAGAGGTCAGGAATAGGAATTGAACAGAACTGAAAAGATCTTGGAGTTCCTTGAGGCAGATGAGAAGAATGTGGAGAACAAGACCTCAGATAAAGCAGAGGGAGAAACCAGGATAAATTTACTTGTTGGGGGTAGTAAAAGAGCATTTTAAAATCTGAGTGCCTGAGGTTTTCCTTTGAAGTTACTCTTTCCTGCCTCATAAACACCACTTTCATGAGAACCACTACGCCTGTGCTAAAGCTATCTCCATGAGTAGGTGGGTGTGTATGTGTGTGAGCAAGTGTGTGTGATGAAGTAGGGGCTAAGTTTGACATCTGGGAATACACCAGATGGACAGATGCAGACAATGGAAAAGTAAAAGTCTGGAAATAGAGGAGACATGGGGATATAAGTAGCTAGGCAGCTCACAAATTCTTGGAGAGCACTGTGAACTTTGAAAAGAAGATCAGAGAGATTCATAGACAGCTCTGACCCCAGAAAAATGTCATTTAATGAAACAGATTAAAAGCAATTTCGAGTCTGACATACTGAGCTTTTATCATTCCAAAGCCCCAGACTCTTTTTCATTTTTGGAGGAAATTGGATGGAGCAGGGAACTGTTATAGAACTATGTGGCTTTTATTGTTCACCTTTTGGCCCACCTGAAGCACAATTACTTCCTTTTCTTAAAAATTCAGCATAGGAAACTTATTTTTGTTTCAACTGGGTATTTTGGAGGAGGTACTTCATATAACTTAAGAAAAATTTAGTTAAACCTGTCTTACACATTTTGTTCATATTCTCCTCACATTCTCATTTGTTCATATTCTCCTGTATTTGAAAAAAATTTAAACAATTTAAGTATTCATAGCTGCTTTGGTACATTCATGCAGATAATTCTTTTTTCCCTGGAAATGCTTTACTTATTTCCTGTATCTCAATGGAGCTGAAGTTCCATCTTTTCTCTTTTGATTTTAGGAAGTTTGTCTTTAAAAAATAGATTACTGTTTCCCCAGAACTGAAGGGAAAAAAACAGTTCTTTTCATGAGGTTATTATTCACCCTCTATGTTTGCCTTTTCTTCTCTCCTGTCAGTACCTTCCATTTAAAAAAATCTTGTTCAATAACTAGCTGGCTGAGTTCATTTTCTCATAAATTTATTCATATCACAGTAGCTACTTGGCAAAGAATTCTACAAAATTCACTGACCTTGAAAACCAGATAGGTGTGAGGGATGCTCTTAACTCTATATACCAAATAAAAGAAATATTTACAACATGATGGCTTTTAGATATTGAAGGTTTCAGTCTGATAAACACTACCATAACTATTTATAAAGAGCACCAACTTTAGTCCCTTTGGACCATGAGCTTATTATTTTGATGACAACACGCCAGTACTCATTTGCTGCAAGACTAGTATGTGTTGCCCAGTGATATGGGCAGAGGTTCCTGAACAGATTGCCTTGGTCATTATGATCCATATGGCCAAACACAAGTGAATGGGTGAGGCGGGAGGGCATCTTACTCCATGTCACAGAGTCACTCACCCTGTCCAAATTAGAGAGACAGAGAGAGTTGCATCATGTGACTTTTTAAGAACATTGCCATTTTTGCCATCTGATGATTCACTGAATATCACGTCCTCAAATCTCTTCTAAGCACGTATCCTGGGGAGCACACTTCTAATCTTCAAGATGATTTTAAAGAAAAAGAAACATATACTTTACAGGAAGAAAGTGAAGGAGATTCAGAAATCTTGTGGTCAGGACAATTGATGAATCCAATACAAAAGAAACAATACTGTCTTTATCACTTCTGTGTGTTTCACAGAAGCTGCTGTTATAATGAGAAAAACAGTATAGCATCATGACTCAATAGACATGAATTTGAACAAACTCCAGGAGATAGTGGAGGACAGAGGAGCCTGGCATGCTGCAGTCCATGGGGTCACTAAGAGTCAAACTTGACTTAGAGAGACAGAACAACAGCCACCACCCTTTATTCCATAGAAATGTAGAAGGAAAAAATTAGCCTGAAACTCTGTGACCCTGCAACCGTCACTATTAACATTTTAGTGACTATCTTTATATATATGTCCATGGGTACACATCCATAATTTTGATATAACACGCCAACAAAGTGTCCTTATAATGTATAACTAGCCTTTTTTGTCTCTTTCTCTCTCACACACATCTTTCATCCAACAATCTGTGTTTTTCTCCGTGTACACATGTGTACATACAACATTCACGTATATGACCCAGTTCAGTGAACATGGTAAGGAGAAATGACAAGTTTAACGTGAGCTAGCATTCACATTTATCCTTGTCCTATACCCTCTCCCCACCGATTCACATTGAGATTCTCGGGCGCAAGAGCTAGAATTAAAATCTTGAAGAGGTGTTTCCCTAAAAACAGTACCAAACCCAGGGCTCAGACAGTGCTACTTTAGCAAACCACCAGCAGTATGGGGGCTCTCTCCTGCTGCACCTCAGACCACAGGGCAGCTCTGGGCAAGACAAAGCCACAGAGCACCGTGGGAGACTCCAGAGCAAGAAGAGTTTGTGCAGTGCTGCCTGGAGAAGTCAGTCAAAAGGATGTGGAGTGGAAAAGGGAGGGAGGTGGGAGGGAGGTTCAAGAGCAGGGGAACATACGAACACATGTGGCTAAATCACATTGATGTATGGCAGAAATCAAACCAATATAGTAAAGCAATTATACTTCAATTAAAAATAAATAAATTTAAAAAAATAAAAGGCTACAAGGAAAAAGAAATAGGATCTAAAAAGCTCCAAAAAAGGAAGGGTCCTTAACTAGAAAAAGAGAAAAGAGAGACAAGGAGAGGCAATTGATAAAATGGGTAAAAACACTGATATTAGCGTCAGACTGCATGAGTTTGAATCACTTGCCCAGGTGATTCCTCTGTGCTTTGCTTTCTTCATCTGCAAAATAAGAACAATTAATAGTATCTCCCTCCCAGAGTGTATTAATTTCCGAGGGCTGCCATCACAAAGTACCAAAACCTGGATGGCTTAAACAATAGAAATGTATCATCTCACAATTCCGGACGCTGGAAGTCCAAAATCAAGGTACTGACAGTGTCAGTTCCTTCAGGGAGCTGCGAGGGAGGATCTGTTCTACGTCTCTCTCCCAGTTTCTGGTGGTGTGCTGACCATCTTTGGCTTGTAAATGTGTCACTCCAATACATGCCTTTGTCTTTACACAGTGTTCTCTCTGTGTGTGTCCACATCATCTTCCCTCTGTGCATGTCTGTTCCGTGGCCAAACTTCCCCTTGATATAAGGATATCAGTCATTCTGGATTAGATCGCCTTCTAATGACCTTATTTTAAATTGTTTGCTTCTGTAAAAACCCTATTTCCAAATGAGGTCACATTCTGAGGTACTTAGTACATCAACATACTTTTTTGGGGAGGACACAATTCAATCCAAAACATAGTGCTTTTGTGATAAGTGAGTCAGTTGATGTGCATAAGTGATTAACATATGGCTTGGAATATAATTACTACACAACCAGTAGCATTAATAATGGCAATACATTCTGTATAAATTAAGAGACAGTAAGTATATTTAATGAATGGGGGCTTCCCAGGTGGCTCAGTGGTAAAGAATTCGCCTGCCAATGCAAGAGACGCAGGAGACGTGGGTTCAGTCCCTGAGTAGGAAAGATCCTCTCAAGGAGGAAATAGCAATCAACTCCAGTACTCTTGCCTGGGAAATCCCATGGACACACTGGTGGGCTACAGTTCATGGGGTCACAAAGAGTCAGACATGACTAAGCGACTGAGCATGATATTTAGTGAATGTACCTGGCAGAAGTAGCTCTGGTTTATGCCATGTTGTAAGTGGATAATAAATTTACTGGAGATAGCTACAAATTTCTTAAAGTCTTGGAGGAAGGAGAACAGGAGGACTAAAATCCTGAGTGAACAAGAGGAACCAAAGGTCAGTGGAGGTCGGTCTAAGGAGATTCATGTGACACACACACACACAAAACATGGACTATTTCAAAATCCCTGCTGCTGCTAAGTTGCTTTAGTCATGTCCGACTCTGTGCAAGCCCATAGACGGCAGCCCACTGGGCTCCTCTGTCCCTGGGATTCTCCAGGCAAGAATACTGCAGTGGGTTGCCATTTCCTTCTCCAATGCATGCATGCATGCTAAGTCGCTTCAGTCGTGTCCTACTCTATGCAACCCTATGGACAGCAGCCCACCAGGCTCCTTTGTCCACAGGATTCTCCAGGCAAGAATACTGGAGTGGGTTGCCATCTCCTTCTCCATCAAAATCCCTGAACTAACCTTTATTTGTGCAAGAAATCAATTCAGTAGCTAGTCTAGTCTAGTGTTTTTTCCACTGGGTGCACCCTAGGAATCTAGGTAGAGGCACTGGCTTTCTCCCAAATCACGTCTTATCCTAGAAGGTCAAGGATTGGCAGGAAATCAAGAATGTGAAATCAGCAATGTCCAGGGAACTGGTAATATATATAAAGTAGAAAGTCAATGTATTCATTTGAAATTAGGATCCTATGCATAGGTGAGGCAAACATTTACACTGTCTCCTTGAAATCAAGTCATGTGGGAAGCAAAGTTGTCCGAAGTTTTCATTAACACTTGTAATGATAAGGGCATGACAGGGAGAGTCAGTTCTGTGGTTTAAGTGGTCAATAGCAGCAGGTTCAGAGAGGATGTTGCCTCTGTCTCTATAATAAAGATACAACTGCTCAGAGATCAAGAGATGTGTCCCTTGGGAGTCTTTCAGATCACTGTCTTTGTCCTCTGCAGTCCCTCCACAGTCAATGAAGATGCCTCCCTGCCATTTCCACAACATCCTCCTACCAACCCACTGACACATCCTTTATACAAATGGCAAAAATCCCATTTTGAAGTATTAGTATGTGAATTTTCCCCCATGTTCCCTGGTATCGTATCCCTTAAAACTTCCCCCATTCAGGGACTTAAGGTATTCCATACTCATTGCCTCTGGGGATGGGATGATGGAGCAGAAGGACAAAGAAAATGAGCTTTCCTGGTTTTGGAGTTTCAGTAGTTTAGTCTCTGTGGGGAGAACAAAGAATCCTGCCAAGATGATAGATTGGGAAGAATATAATGCTGTAAGAGCAGGACTTCCTGTCCCAGACACTAGATAAGTTGCCTTGTCTTGGGGTAATAGAGAAGCCAGAGTTATTAATCTACAAGATATTAGATGCTGGTCTGGCCCCCAACAAGCCGTCTAGGGGCCTGTTCCCCCTCGCTAAAGAGAGGGACAGATACCTGAACACATTGTAATTACATTTCTACCAGCTGTGAGAAATGGGAGCTCAAGTCAGAAGGCAAATAGACTTACAGGAAAACAATGCCTTGCATTAGAGGCAAACCCGAGCTCATAAACAGTTTCTCAGTACACATTAATGCTGTCAATCAAAAAGTAATCTAGTGTCCTTCTTTCCAGAAGCCACTACTTCTCTGGAAGGGAACTGCCACTCTCTGCTCTGATCCATCAGTTTTTATTTGCAGTTCAAAGCTCTCAAAACAAATTTATTTGCCCTATTTTCTTTTTTTCTTAATTTCCAATTGATTACAATGTTGCCTATGTCATAAGCTAATAAACTTACCTATTGAAACAACTAAACAGAGAAGCTTAAACTGGAACAAGGTCAGAAAAAATATTTCTCATATTCTACAGGGGCTTCCCTTTTGGCTCAGACAGTAAAGAATCCGCCTGCAATGAGGGAAATCTGGATTCAATCCCTGGGTTGGGAGGATCCCCTGGAGAAGAGAATGGCTACACACGCCAGTATTCTTGTCTGGAGAATTCCACAGGGAAACCTGGCAGGCTACAGCCCATGGGGTCGCAAAAAGTCAGACACAACTGAGTGACTAACACTTTCACCTTCATATTCCATATAAATACAAAACATGATAGAACCATTTACTTGAATGTAACCATTTTTAATTTCAGAAATTCAATCATAGCATTTTGTGTATCAATTAACAAACATGCATCTGTAGACAGTTATCCAACTTTTTCTTGTGATTCTAACTTAACAACCATAATATGAATTCTCAGAAGCTTAACATTTAGATATTTCTAATGTGGCTTCAATTAGACATTCCATTCTAGGGGAAAAAAAGACCCCTAGACTCCTACGCAATGCATTATCCAGCAGAATGCTCTCAAAATGTAAGGAGAATATTTAATATTTATATTCAGTCTCAATTTTGAAATCATTTGATGAATTTTTAATTATTGGTCTAAGTACAAGGTCCCTTATTTTTTAATAGATATCCATCTCTTGAAATTTTTAAATGGTTCACTCAGTCATCCTCAATAACCTGAAAATAATTGAGAGAGAAATGCATATAACTTCCCAGCTGTTACTCCCCACCCTTAGCCACACACACACACACACACACACACACACGTATACAGACACCAATTAGGTATGCACAACACAGGAATAAGTCAAGATTGAAAGGTTAAGAAATGTGCTATTGATCACCAAGTCAGAATATTTTAGCTGAGAAGAGATTTTCAAAATGTGACAGAAGACTCTAAAAATCGGAAATGTATTTCACAAGCTAAGCTGTAGCACAGGCTCACGGGACATGGAGTTCTCAAGTACATTCGTAAAGTTACCCCGAAAGTTTCAAATTGCCACCTAAGAAGTAAGAACCTATGCCTCATGGCTGAGCAGTGGGATCTAAGGATTTGAAATCATGGCAAAAATTCTCCTGGTGTACAGTTTTTGTATTTGGAAGACTATAATCCTGGCTTCCCTACTGCTGCAACATCAGAAATATATTTCTTTAAACAGAGAAGGTAGCAGCCTGGACCTAAGGATACAGAAGTATTTGTTGTTTAAGGAAAAATCCCTGTTGAGTTCAAAGAGAAGCTGAGACCAAAAAAAGAAAAAAAGGAGGAGGTCAGAAAAGCAGAGGGAAAATAACATCTTTCTATTCTTTCTAATGCATTATTCTCCCTTGAGGGAGATATATTTTTTTCCCTTTAAAAATCAGATTTTCCTTCACTTTGCCAGGAGATAGAATTGGTTTGTGAACACTTTGTGCAGTAAAACTTTGCCTGGAGCTGAGTTTCTGTACTACAGAAGGGTCATGACAAATCTAGATACAAAGAGAATAAAAAACGAAAAAGAAAAAACCACGTGTCTAGTGCTGATGAAATCACAAACATAGTTCCCCATTTGAATGGGGTATCAGTTAAACGGTTGAAGTCTAAAACCAGCACAGCCCTTCCAAGGTCTTGGAGAATTTTGATAAATATTATATAGGCACCCGTCATCTCAACAATACATTTTCTGTAGAACACACAAGTAAATATTCTGTCCTTCACTTAAACTGCTCTGACAGGCTTCTCCAAATGCATCTTAAAAAATATCAACAGTTTTAACTATTTAGTGCTCACTTGCACTATTTTCCATTTTTTCTCCATTTAGAGTAACCAAAAATGATCCCTAAACTAAGATTAAAAAGTTATAACATATGCTTGAGAAAGTTTCCAAAAAGAAAAATCTTAGTCTTTGTTCTGCTTCTCCTGCTAAGTCATTTCAGTCATGTCCAACTCTGTGCGACCCCCTAGATGGCAGCCCACCAGGCTCCCCCGTCCCTGGGATTCTCCAGGCAAAAATTCTGGAGTGAGTTGCCGTTTCCTTCTCCAATTCATGAAAGTGGTAAGTGAAAGTGAAGTCACTCAGTCATGTCTGACTCTTAGTGACCCCATGGACGGCAGCCAACCAGGCTCCTCCATCCATGGGATTTTCCAGGCAAGAGTACTGGAGTGTGTGAGTGTGTGTGTGTGTGTGAGTGTGTGTGTGTGTGTGTGTGTGTGTGTGTGTGTGTGTGTGTGTGTGGTGGCTGTGCCACACAGTGTGAAGATCTTAGTTCGCTGATCATGAATCAAATCCATGCCCTCTGCAGTGGAAGCATGGAGTGATAACCATTGGACCACCAGGGAAGCCCCAGGAAAACAGATCTTGGCAGCAGGAAGGAACCTTGATATTAACCTAGGACTGATTCCCCACTAGGACCTCACTCTCATCATTATTTTGTATAGGGCCAGATCATTCTTTTTGTGTATTAAGTATATAAGGGTCATTTGAGTCTCCAAACAGATAAAGTTTTTGATTGACAAGAATTTGGGCTCTTTAGCAACTAGGTTTAAAATTGTACAACCACAATTGAAAAGTTCTAGAAGATTCTTGTAAAACTAAATTAAACTGGCCCATCAATTTCTCTCCTGGTTATTTATCCAAGAAAATAAGAACATATGTCCACACAAACACCCGTACAAAAATGTTCATATCAATTACAGTCATATAATCAAAATGTGGAACAGCCTGCATGTCTACTTACTGAAGAATGAACAAATAAATGCTATAAATTCATGTGATGGAATACTACTAAGCAGTAAAGATAAAAGTAACACATTACTGCAGATGCAAGAATATGAGGAACTCAAAAACATGCTAAGAGAAGGAAATCTTACACAAAGGAGCTCATAATATAGCTCCATTTATGTGACATTTTAGAAGAAACAAAGAGTCAAAACAATGGTTACTTGGGTGAGGAGGGATGGTTTACTGGGAAGGAATGGATGAAACTTCCTGGAATGATGGTTATACATTCTCTATTTCCATTGGGGTTGAGATTGTACAAATTAAGCATTGCTTGGAATTCATGAGGAAAAAAAAAATCTGTTCATTTCATTGTGTGTTAATTTTACCTGAAAAGAAAAAAGAACCATCAAGAAATATGAACTCTTACTGATGATAAGCATGCTCAAGTATTAGGAGGGGAAATACATATTTCAAATATACAAAAGATTTAAAAAGATGGATTGATGGATGGTACACTGGTTTCTTATTGCTGCTATGAGAAATGTAGTGGTTTAAAACAACACAAGTTTATTATCTTACTGATGATCAGAAGTCTGAAATGAATTTCACTGGGGTAAAAATCAAGTTGTAGGCAGGGCTGTGCTCCTCTGGGCACAGAGGCTCTGGGAGAGAATCCATTCTCCTGCCTTTTCCAGTTTCTAAATGCTGCCTGCATCCCTTGACTCATGGCCCCTTCATCTTCAAACTTCTGACTCTGCTTTCATTGTCTTTTTGGCTTCCCTACTCTTTAAAGAATCATTGCGATTACAATGAACCCAACTGGATAATAAAAGATAATCTCCCATCTCAAGTTCCTCAACAAAATCATATCTGTAAAATCTCTTTTGCTATGTAAGGTAACATACTCACAGGTTTCAATGACTAGACCATGACATCTTTGAGCTGACCAGTATTCTGCCTACCACAGAGGGATAGAGAAATGGATAAGTATTTGACAAAGCAAGTATAGTAAAATGTCAGTTATATAATCTTAGGATAAGGGCATGAGTGCTGAGTGTAAAATCCTTTATATTATTTTTGCTTGTTAGAAATTTTCCATAATAAAATATTGGAGGAAAAAGCTAAAGCTTAAGTTCTAACCATGAACAGTACCTTGGCAAAAGCTTTGTGTCCAGAGAAGGTGTCAAGAGAGTGAGTGGACCTAAACAGACCTCATGGTCAAGATAAGAAGAAAGAGGGCACACAATGCCAGTGTGAACTAAGAATTAGAGCAGCGGCAGACCAAGGCTGTGGAAATCTAACTGAGAGTTGTCTGAATACCAGCAGCCAAGGACACAGAGAATGAGCTATCTCTTCACCAAAGCCAGCAGCTACACTCTTCCCCCTACTCAACAGAATGCACTTCAACACATCTACCCCACCATCAACCCTGGGAAGAAGAGGAGAAGACCCAAAACTCTAAACTCATTATTTATATGTATAAGCAATGACAGATACGATACTACAGTACTCAAGTGGCAGGATTAAATTTTCTCAGCCAAGTGGTATTGGACCTTGAAAGGGCAAGTAACTTTTTATAGAAAAATAAAATGATTATCTATGAAAATCTCAATCTATGGCCTAGAAATTCCTATCTGAAACATTCATACCCATTCTATAATGGAAGAAAGAGGCCCAGAGAAACAAGCTTTCTCCTTTTTAAGTTCGGGTCCTTCTCACTGGAAAGGAATGAAGAAAGATGGAAAGAAAGGAGTAGAAGGGAGGTTGAGAATAAAGAGAGAGGTTTTTAATGATAAAGCAGAATAAACCAAACTGGTCTGCCTAAGAAAAGAGTACTATGAGAAGTTTTTCCAATTTATTGTTTTCAGTGTGAGATTTTATGTTTTCTCTGGAAATAGAAAAATCATGGCTGCCCTAAATCTTCTATTAATACATTGCCATTAGGAGTAAATTTCCTGAAGCAAAAACATAACTGCCCTATATTAACAGTGGCCCAAGAGCCTTTGACTTTATACCTTTCCTGATACAAGGAAAAATGATACAGTCAGGGATGATATTCAAAATATGCAACGTTCACTATGGCAGGGGAACACACCAATCAAAACAGATCCAACTATGGACAATACACTAACGGTACAGGTGCAAGCCAGTCAAATCTTAGTCCTGTAACCAGATTATTTCACATTCCATTAGGAGTCAGTACATAAACCCACTCTTAATCAGTGGGAAAACATTCAAATTGATAAGATAATGCATAAAATAATTAGAAATTAATAATAATATTCAAATAATTTAATCTAATCTTCCACTTGAGCACTCTCCTAAACCAATCTTAAGACAATGTGCATAGAAAGGATTTTTTTGGTAAACTATATGTTGGTATAAAATATCCTTGTTTTAATGCTATATTGTACTTAGCTGCAATCAGGAGTTCTATAAACAGGTGTTCAATAAATACTGTAGAATGAATGAAAAAAATGAATGAACCAAAATATCAATGTGTTTCTACTGCCTCAAGAAAATTCATTAATTCACTAAATACTGTCACCTTGAGAAAAACTTTTCATTGCAGCAAGGTTGCGTCTTTCATATAGGTAGACAGGAAACATAGTTTTTCCTCGAATGGAATAAGCTTAAAATGTAAGAAGATTAAGTTCATTCATGCAAAAAAAGTTGATTAGCCTTCTGAGACTGCTTAAAATCTCTCCAGCACGAAAAAGGAAAACTTAAAAAAAATAAAAGTAAGAAGTTACCATGCTGTAATATTTTCTGAAATGGGATGTTTAGGAGATAATCACGGGTTTGCAGCCTGGGAGAAAGAAGAGCTATGCCATTACTTATAAAGCTAAGTAGGATTCTGATGCTTTTATATTTAGTACTTAACAAAACACAACAGCTGCCAAACATATTAATTTGCTTCATTAGGTATTAAATTAATGAAGTTATAAAGTCAAATGACCTTTGTTACCACAATGTCAAGGTTCTAGTACCTAAGATTAATAAATACCCAGACTGATCTTAGGTTTCAAAAGAAAAGCTTCCTGCCTATTATCATCCTCTAAATTGCTTATTTTTTGAAAGGAGTTTTTTAAAAAAGAGTGAAATAAAACCTGTGGTCTTGCATCACTTCTCCACACTTTTAATACAGTATGGTATAGGATTTGTACCAATGTTATATAATGAAGAGTTTTCATTCAGATTTTTTCAGTGCAAACGAATCAGGTTATGATTTTTTTTTCCAACAATGATTTTTTAGTTTTTAAACACCACGGGTATTACTAGACTGTAAGGGGCAAGTGGTGAAGTCCAAAGCCAAAACTGTAAGACTCAGGGATGAGTTCCACTTCCTCCTTGCATGAATGAGTAAAACTAGCATCTGGAAGAAACTAAAGTTGTGGATAATGGATTACAAAGGAGTCCCGCATTATCCCTGAGAGCATCCAAATCTCCTTCCTCGTAAGGAAAAGTACTTTTCCCTTCCCTCTGGTGATAGACATGCCTCTTCCACAGTTCCCCAGCTTTTTCTTCTACCGGTGCTTCCCGTATCGATTAAAGCGTTTGTAGAGAAAGTTGATGCGTTTGTTCAGGTTGTGCAGGTCATCAACGAACATCCGATTTCCTACCATTCTCTTCTTTCAAATACAACGCTGCAGTTCATTCCCCTTCCAGCCTCGAAGCCACATTCGGCCCTTGATCAATTCTTTGGGGTGCTTTTCAAAATTTCCCAGGATCCCGATGTTGTCATATACCCCGAACATTGCCCTCTTCTCGTTCCAACGATCAACCACTTTGGGGGGCGGGAGGGTGACCCTTACATGGAACAATCTGGGACCACCCATTCTTGTTTCTTTGGGCGTCCCTCGATGGAGGGAGATGAAGGTCCAGAACGAGGAGCCCAGAGCTTCCTTTCTCCGTGCCCCACAGCAGTTTAGCGCTATAGCTGTTTTTATTCCCCCTATTCGACCGGGGAGTAAATCTGAGGCTGGGGGAGTGAAGTGAACTGCTGGACGTCACAGAGCAGAAGAGATGGCGGAAGCTGGACTAGAGCCTAAACCTTCTGTCGGCTCCTGTCCTGGGGGTGACTGAGTGGGTCACTGTCCCAGGGGCACAGCCTAGGAACTCGACACCTCCGGCAGACACCGTGGAAAAAGAGGACTTTGTAGGGAAGAAGGCGGCCGCGAGGGCGGCCCAGATTATGATTTTTTTAAAAAAGAATCCAGTTTATATCTTGCACACTCAGAAAACTGCTAGTATTTTGAATTCTTTAACACTTTGGTGAAAATTATTCTGATTGATATGGCAGAGGTGGGGGAGATTTTTAGTTTTCTTAGAGATTTTTGTTTTCATTTCCTTCACTTTATTTTTAAAATGTAGACATAAGACATATACACATATTTCAAGATTCAATCAATACCTTGACATTTCCTACCTAAGTTTCCTTTGGTTTTCAATATGTTAGGTTTTAACTGTTACTGAGCCTTTGACTCTTTCTGGTAAACATGCCTCAGGAGCACTTGACCAGCCTATCAAGGGCAAGTTAAAAAACTGGGATCCAAGCAAGGTTTCAATGTCACCAGATTTTGTCCAGGGCATTCCAAACACATTTCCAACACTCTGGTAGGAGGTGGGAGCAAATATACAAGTAATCTATTCAAAGTATAAGAAAGGAAGCTCTCCCTTGCCAACAGATACTTGAATCATTTGTATTTACAGTATAGTTTTTTTTTGTTTTTGGTAAGGACAAATTTTATTGAGTAATATACTACTGCAATAGGGAAAAAAGCCCAGCACAAACTCAGCTTGACTTATATAGAGGTGACTAGGCATTTGTAAGAGTGCGAGACCAGGAAATGTGTGAGTAGGGCCTCAGTAGAGGGCATCGGGAGGGATTGATATATGTGAGACCCATCTGGGTTTGCTGACTGGTGCTTACTGAAGTTACACTCCTACCCTTCCACGGAGGCTGGGAGACAGAGGCTCTATCTTCAGGTGATGGCTAAAATAAGCCGTAAACAGTGCTGTGATGAACACTGGGGTACATGTGTCTCTTTCAATTCCGGTTGAGACAGGGTGCTCAGGGCTGGTGCACTGGGATGACCCAGAGGGATTGCAGAGAATCCCTATAGTTTTTGAACTGCACTTCCCAAGACATTAGAGATTCCACAAAGCCCTTTAGGAGTCTCTGCAAGAACAGAAAGGTAAGGGGTTTTTGTAAGTTGGGCTGCCAGACCTTCACTGGAGGTGTGCATTGTTAAATTAAAAAAAAGTAGCTCTGGGAGTTAAATAAAAATAAGTTTGAAAACTGCAGTGGCAGAATAAGACGATAAAGAAAAACAAAAGTGGGAATCTTGATTACATAAAGACTTCTTTAGGTAGTCAGACCAAATAAAGAATGCAGAATGTCCTTGTGTGGGCTTCCCTTGTGGCTCTGAGGGTAAAGAATCTGCCTGCAATGCACAAGACCTGGGTTCGACCCCAGGGTCAGGAAGATCCCCTGGAGAAGGGAATGGCAACTGACTCCAGTATTCTTGCCTGGGAAACCCCATGGACAAAGGAGCCTGGCAGACTACGGCCCATGGGGTGGCAAAGAGTCAGACACAACTGACTGACTGACACTTTCAGTTGGTGTGTCATAAGAAGAAGATACATATTTGGTCTCTGCCCCTGGCTCCTGACACAGAGCTCCTAGATAACTTGGAATTTCCTGGGTAAAAGGAGGATCTTTTATTCTAATGAGAAAACTCTTGGTGGATTCCTGGATATCTTCAAGATGGGAGATGGTCACCAGAAAAACTAAGCTGTGATGAGAAACTTGGAACTTAAGCCCCACCCAATCCCATCCTCCAGGGAGGAAAGATGGCCTGGAGACTGAGTTAATCATCAACCATGCTTCCATGAGGAAACCTCCATGAAAAATTCTAAACTATGGGGTTCAGTGAGCGTCCAGGTTGGTGAACACACCCACATGCTGGGAGGGTAGTGCATTCCAACTACACAGACCAGGAGGACTTACCCTAGGTACCCTTCACCTGGCTATTCATCTGCACCCTTTGTCACATCTGTTATAATAAACTGGTTAACATGAGTGTTTCCCTGAATTCCGTGAGTCATTACAGCAAATTACTGAAGCTGAGGAGGGAGTTGTGGAAATCCCCGGTCTGGAGCCAAGTCAGAGGAAAGTGTAGGTACCCTGGGGACCCACTACTCGGTGGCGGTGTCTAAAGCAAAGGGAAGTCTTCTAGTACTGAGCTCTTAAGCCATGGGTTCTGACACTAACTCCACATGGTTAGTGTCAGAATAGAATAAAATTGCAGGACACTCAGCTGGTGTCTGAAGAACCTTGGAAATTGTCTTGGTGCGGAAAGCCCACACATTTGGTGTCATAAGTATTGCAAGTAGAAGAACAATTCTCCTTTTCGTTCTGATAATATTACTATTATCAAATGGTTGAGCCACTGCCTGGCTTTAAATAAATCTTACATCTTAAGATTATGTACAAAAAGACACAGATATTGACTGGGAATTCTTTACATGCTGGTATCCAATTAATACTCTTATTCTGAGAATATAACATCTGGACTCTGGCTTATTTTTTTATTAACTGGTATCAGATTCTCTCCAACCCCTGGTGAGACTGTCTGTGATCAGTTGGGTGCCCCAGATTCTATTCAAAGAAGTTCATTATGTGTTGATCAACTGGCTGAGTATCAATTCATGAAATGTTACGTAGAAGATTCCAGTAACATCTTATTGACTGTTGTCTTACTTAGAAAAATAGAAGAGTCTGAGCAGTTGCTTATTAAACTTTCTCACTCACCTCACAGTTTCAGTTTTCAATTTAAGTTCTCTAGTTTATGCATTAGGTGAAGTTCTAAAATTACTGCACTCAGCCTAACCAAAAGCATCTGAGTTTATATTTACTGGTGTAAATAGCAATTTAGCAGGGTGATGGTATTTGTTACACACAAGTAATTTGAATTCAGTCAATTTTCTTTGCAAAATTCAGATTACAGTTGGTATTAAATTCTCCACAAGAAATCAAACAAATAGAAGCAATATGTACTATGAAATGAAAGAAACCCAAACAAGCTCAGAGGCGGTTTGGCTCTGCCAGACGATGTCATTGAATTTGGCACTCTGAGAAAAGGGTTCAAAGAATACAGCCATCCAGGACTATTGGATTTTAACCAAGTGAAGTTGGAAGGATTAAGGGATCTAGCCAAGGAGACACAGAAGGGCAGCCCACAGGCATTCACCAGCATAAGGAGTAAGTGCTATTCCCAGCAGGCTATAGAGGGCCCCCTGAGTAAAACATCTTTGGGTTGGAATTTCTCTAAAAGAAACATGAATTTTTAGATGGATTCACCAAAGGGGGTTTATTCAAAGACCTGGGCAGAATACTATGCTAGCTAAACATGGAAGTAAAGTGGGGGAAGAGAGAGGTAGGAGTTACAGTGAGGCAACGGGCAGGCAGCCTAGGGCTGAATACATTCTGGGAAGCCAAGCAAGGAAATGTGTGCCCTCACAGGTTCTTACAGATGTACCAGGGAGACGGGGGAAACAAACACCAGACGGGAGTAGGAAGACCACTGAAGGAGGAAAAAGGTGAGGGAGTTATCCAAAGGAATCAAATGTAACACTGGCCTTTTCCCTGAGTTTTCTGTACCCTATTCCTGCTGATCTCCCATCAGTTCCTGAATATGACAAAGTTTCTCAGTGTGTGGCTGAGCTTTTACTGTTTACTCAGCCTACAGAGTTCTCCCGTATGAGACCAGCTACTAGTACATTCTCATTCGCTGGATTTAGGTTTCAATACCATGTCCTCCAGAAAGCATTTCTGGATCCTCAAGCCTCCATTATCCAACAATACTTTCATTTTGACACACATAACACATTAGTAAATAGCTGGGTTTTCTGAGAGAAAGATCTGTGAGCATAAAGACCATGTCTACCTTCCTGACTGTGATGACCTCAGTACCTAGAAGGTGCCTGGAACGGTGTTTCCTATTTCCTGAATGACTGCACAGAGGAGCTCATTTGACGCCTGTAGTATATTCAGGTATATGGTAGCTAGGCTCAACCTACGGCTAGGCTGCCTATGTCTATCTCTGCTACGCATTCCTTCACCCCACTGCTTCACTCTGACTTGTGGTTTAATTAATTAAGGGTCTGCTTTTGCAGTCATTGTAAAGTAACTAACACATTACCTATTTCCAAACCTCTTTTCCTTTCCCTTGCTTTCTGTATTAGGGCAGTTAGGCTATGCTTTGATAACTTCAAATTTCCATGACTTAACTAGAAGGCTTTATTTCCCACCTATGCAAGTGTGCTACACAGCCAAGCAGCTCTCAAGGGCTCAAGCAATGCCTCAGTGATGCAGAGCTGCTGCAGTCTGGTGGCAGCCTCATAGCAACAAGCATCTTTGCGCTTGCTGTGACACAGAAGGAAGCACCGAGACTCACATGATAGCTCCTGAATGCTTTGGCCTGAAAAATGACACCTGTTTTATATGCCATGGGGAAAACTACCTACATGGCTCTCAACGTCACAGGTAGGGAAGTGATCCTGGAGATAGAGGAGAACTGGATAACAGGAGACATTGGTGACATCTATAACATCTTCTACCCTAGAGGCTGGAAAGCTAAATGTTCATTTCTCAACCTCTCTTGCAGTTATGTGTAGCCATGTGACAAAGAGGAATTTTTTTTTTCTTTACACTTTCAAAAGTTCTGGAGGACTTTTTCTAACCTGACTTGGACCAATTACTGTGGTCCTTCAGTTGATCTGCTTGAATCAAGTATATTGTTTCAGCTTCAAGTAACAGAAAAACTATTACCAGCTTAAATTTAGGAATGAATCATAAAATGTTTTGCTTGGCCTCATAGAGTTACTGGGTCAGCTTTAGCATTGTCTATAGCTATAGTTCTTGTCATGTGAGACAAATAAGCCTCTAGACTCACTTAAGCCATTTCTTCCATATGGAAAGTTGAGAAGATATGAGCTCAGGATTTACTGGAAGATACAGTGCCAGTCTCAGTGACATAACCAGTTCCAGAGGAATGAAAAGCCCACAGAGAGAAGCGAAGACTAATGATACAGAGGGAAATGACAGAAAGAGACGTGAGAGATTTCCATCTCAGGGTTCTAAATGATACTGCATAGCACATTACACCCTTCAAATCACTTTCCCAGCCATTGTCTGATTTCAAACAATAATTTCAATGAGACAGGCAGGGAAAATTCCATTAGAAGAGTAAGTAGAGCATATGGAGACCTGGAAATACAAGGGCCAGTGCCAGATTTGTCACCCATTCATTGTTCAGGCTAAAGCATGTCCATAAAACAAGGAGTTTGAACTACATTGGCATGGCAAATGTGAATCCAGTCTTTTGACCACAGAAATGACTTGTAAAGCCTAGCTCATCCATTCATAGGCTGTATAACTTCTGGTAAACTTAGTTAAACCACTAGGTTTCCATTAATTCATTCAAAAAGATGGGATGATAACATATTCTGCACTTCAACAATTAAACAAAATAATTTAGAAGAAAGGATCTATCACAATGCTTGACCCACAGTAGATCCTCAATAAATATTTTTTTCCCCACCAGTACATTTTCTTCTCCCAAAGTTTCTTTTCTACCAAGAAATTACATTCCTGCTTTATAAATAATTTTATAGAGTCACCAAGGGGTTGAGGACCACTCAAATCAATCCAGCTAGCCAAGGTTTAAAATGGGGCACAGTTCTGAAATGCAATCAGAATCTATGCTTCTAGACTAACAGCCTGGCATTATTTCCATAATGCCCAAATCCCACAATCGTTCAATTCATCTAGCATTTATCAAGCACATACTTTGCAAAAGCAGATTGCTCACCATCCCTTAAGGCACAATGATCCTCCCATTGCCATAATCTCCCCATAGACACGGGATGTTTATAGTATCATATAATTTGAGGATTGGAAGAGACCTTAATGGTAATTTGCTTTAACTTCCTACTCAGAGCTGGAATTCCCTTTATAGCTCCCCTGATCTATGGCCAAGCTTCTGTTAGAACATTCCAACACAGATGCCACTGATGATGAAAATGCAGTGGCTCTGGTGGCATGGTTTTAGAAGTCAGTCCTCTTTTGGTTGCTGGTATCAGAAATTTCACTCCAACTACCCATGCCAAACAAACATATTTTTTTAATCTACTAATTTGTGGGTTTGGACCAGGCTTCAGGCATTTCTCAATTAAGGGTTTGACTACTACATCAGAATCTGATCTCATTGTTTCTTCTCTGATCTCTGTACCAGCCACAATATCACTGGGATGCAAACCTCTGACTTGCCAAGCCCAAGACTCATATCCAATCCTGTTATCAGAGGTAGGGGCGGTGCCACTAAACCCCCAGGTCTGAGGTGAGGGAGAAGCAGCTCCTCAGGAGAGATCAGGAAGGAGAAATGGAAATTGAGCACACAAGAACAACAAACCTCACCACAATGCCGCTGTAGTCCATACGCTGAGCTAGAAAAGGAAGTCAAGGATGTTGACTAATGTCTAAAACATTAAAAGTTAAAATAAAGTCAACAGCTGAAACATGACTTGCATTACACTGTCTGTTAGGAATTCTTTTGACTACAAATATCAAATAAGCAAATGCTGGCTTAATAGAAGATTGATTTTTCTTACAGAGAAGCTAAGAAATATTTAGCCTTTTTGGCCTTGATTCAGAAGTTTAGCAGTGCCAGGTTTCTGGATTGGTGACTTCCAGGTTCTCTTGGTATCTCCTGATGGCAGCAAAGGACGCTAAGTCCCACCAACTCTAAGTAACATACCTTAGAGGCAGGAAGCAGGAGGCAGTGTAGAGCAATCCATGTACTTCTTTTTGATCTAGAAGAAAACCCTCCTTCCCAGAAACCTTAAAAAAAAAAGAAAAAGAAAGAAACACTTCTCTTTACCTCTCATTGTCCAGGACTGGGTCACACGTCCACGTCCATCAGCAGGTTGTTGTTGTTCAGGTGCTCAGTCATGTCTTGATGCTTTGTGACCCCATGGACTACAGAATGTCAAGCATCCCTGTCCTTCACAATCTCCCAGAGTTTGCTCAAACTCATGTCCACTAAATGGTGATGCCATCCAACCATCTCAGCCTCTGTCGTCCCCTTCTCCTCCTCCCTTCAATCTTTCCCAGCATCAGTGTCTTTTCTAGTGAATCAGCTCTGTGCATCAGGTGGCCGAAGTACTGGAGCTTCAACTTCAGCAACAGTCCTTCCAATGAATATTCAGGATTGATTTCCTTTAGGATGGACTGGTTGGATCTCCTTGCAGTCCAAAGGACCGTCAAGAGTCTGCTCCAACACTACAGGTCCAAAGCACTCTTTATGTGCTTTAAGATAAATGCTTTAGCAGTCAATCTTCTTTATGGCCCAACTCTCACATCCATACATGACTACTGGAAAAACCAAAGCTATGACTATATGGACCTTTGTTGGCAAAGTAATGTGTCTGCTTTCATACATGCTATTTAGATTTGTCATAGCTTTTCTTTCAAGGAGCAAGCGTCTTTTAATTTCATGGCTGCAGTCACCATCTGCAGTGATTTTGGAGCCCAAGAAAATAAAATCTGTCACTCTTTCCATCAGCAGGAGACAATGACATCTGCTTCTCCAGGCTCTAGAGTGGGAGGAAGACAAAAAGGGGGTCATGGCTTTGAGTATCAACACAGTCTACTAAAACTTTCCTGGCAAGTGTGGGTTTTTTTTTCTTTCTCTTAATAATTTATTTATTTTTTTATTTACATTATCGTGTTGGTTTTGCCATACATTGACATGAAGTGTGTTTTTAATCCCCCTTCCACCCACCCAAACCAAATAAGGCAATCTGACTATTCTGAAGACAACAGTTCTTGATCCCATAATCTCAGGACCTCCAAGAGAGTCACTAGACCTTTTCAAAATAGCAATTGAATTATAAACTCTACAAGAGGAGAAATCAAAGCTTATATCTATATTCTACAGAAACTATCAAACTGCCTGGCCAATTACAGGCAACAAATATCTTCAAATAAATCAAAATGTCCTGTTCAGAAATAGTCATTTTTCTTTAGTAATCATATCATGTGTGTGTGTGTGTGTGTGTGTGTGTGTGTGTGTGTGTGTATTGGCTGTGCCCAGTCTTAGTTGAGGCATGTGGCATCAATTTCCTCAACCAGGGATTGAACCCAGGTCCCCTACATTGGGAGCACAGAGTCTTAACCACTGGACCCCCAGGGAAGTTCCTGCTATTGTTCAGTCGCTGTTGTGTCTGACTCTTTGAGACCCCAAGGACTACAGCATGCCAGGCTTTCTTGTCCTCCAGGCTCCTCTGTCCATGGAACTCTCCAGGCAATAATACTTAAGTGGATAAGCCATTCCCTTCTCCAAGAAATCTTCCTGACCTAGAGATTGAATCCAATTTCCTGCATGGCACACAGATTCTTGACTATCTGAGCCAACAGAGAATCCCAGGGAAATTCCTAGTAGTCTATATTAATCACAGATCAAGATGTATCTATTTTCTCTGTTTGTAACTTCGCTTTCAGTAGTACCTAGTTAGATCACATACAGGGGACCATTTTACTGGGTTTTGCTATATTGGTTTGCTTTTTGTTTCTCTACTCATTAGTAAAGCAGTCTTTCAGCAGAACAAATTTCATTAGCCACATGCTCTACTCCAGTGATTCCCAAACTTTCCATGGAGACACTATATCAAAATCACCCAGGAAGCTTTCATGTAGACATTCTAAATCCCCAGCCTCAGAATCTCAAATGCCAGGGATCCCAGGCGGGGCCAAGGTAACCTCATTTTTAAAAAGCTTCTGATTGCAGCTGAATTTGGAGCCACTGGGCAAAGCAACCAAACTAATCAAACCAAACAGACAAAAAGTTTTCCTCTCAGTTGCACTTTGTAGCCTGGTAGGCATTCTGTTGTCCAGCATATGCCCAACAATCCACGGAAGACTTTAGCCATTAAGAAACCTCACACAGTTGGAATTAATCTAAAAAATAAGGAATGACTTAATACTGGGGCCTTCTTGAGAAGGAAATTTTTATGCTTTCCCTGTACACATTAAAACTTGTCTAGTTTTGTGTCTTCCCAGAAACCACTCCAAAGACAATTTGCAAACCAAAGTCAACTGATTGCGCTTCCCCAGCAGGAATCTCCCATCCCCATTCCCTAAGACACACGATCCATATCAACGATGGGCACTAAAACATCATCTTGTCTCTATTTATGCTCAGTCAGATACATGAAAATTCCTTTTTGTTCTGATCCACTTAGATTTAATGTTTTACCCAGTTTTTCTAGCCCAATGGTCTGCAAAATCTTGGTATTATCATCCTGTATGAAGCTTTGTGGGTTCCCAGGTAGCACTAGCGGGAAAGAACCTGCCTGCCAATGCAGGAGACATAAGAAACATGGGTTCAATCCCTGGGTCAGGAAAATCCCCTGGAGGAGGGCTTGGCAACCCACTGCAGCCATTTTGCCTGGAAAATCCCATGGACAGAGAAGCCTGGCAGGTTACAGTCCCAGGCTGCAAAGCGTTGAACACAACCGAAGTGACTTAGCATGCACAAATGCACACATGATGCTTCACCCCACTTTAAATTGGAGGCCTAGTGACTCAGAATGTTGGAGTCCAGGATAACAATTTCATTCATTAAGCCAGCTAACAGATAATTTGTCTCAGGGTGCATTATTTTTCCACCTAATCCAGTGAACACAACAATGTACCACCAAAAAAAAAAAAAAGCAAATGTTTACTACAACCTACCTCTAAACCCCTGTGCACTAAAACACATCTTTATCTTGTCCATTTGAGTAAGGTTGTTTTAATCACAGCAGAATTGTCTGTGTCTAACATCTATCTCACTGAGAAAAGTCAGTATGTGGCTCTATCTTTCTATGAAACACACAAAGAATCCCCAAAGAGGAGCATCACCCAAGCAAGACAGGCAAATCTCCATGTTGTCAGGGCAATAGTGTTTTCAGCCTTTGTTACTTCCTCTTGAATAAGGAACAAAAAGCAGATTGATTTCCCCATTGAACAAATAATAGGTCTCCTCTCAGGGGCCCCTAGGCCCAGGGAGAGAGCAATTGTCAATAAGGAGGTAAATTCTGGCTATAGAATGCTCTGTTCACTTGTTCTCCCCTGTTCCTACCACTTTCAATAACAGGAACATCATGAAAATAATAATAATGCAGCAACACAGTATGGTTAACAAAATCTAATGGAAATACTTATCAGTCTCAGAGCAAGAAAACAATGCCCCCTGTATTTGATATTCCTCACATCTTCCTGGATATTCCTTTGGGTTACTCATTGAAAGAATAAAGGAATCTAGAGGTAAATGAATGGAACAATTAAGGATCAGGATCTATTATGGAAAACAGTTTCATAGTTCCAGGGTTTGAACAATCTGGGAAGCTGGGGAGGTGAGGGAAGGTAACAAAATAACACTTTCTAAATATGTGAAAAGCTGGTGATGGTGATAGACGAGGAAGCCTGGCATGCTGCAGTCCTTGGGTTCACAAAGAGTTAGACAGGACTGAGCAACTGAACTGACTGCACTGATCAGAGTGATATACATGGAGTTCTGAGCATAAGAAATAAGCTGGGTTATAATAATAGATATGGGAATTATACATTCTGAAAAATATTACAATATTAGTTAATGCTAGATATTGAGCACAATTACAATTATCTGAGAAAATAGGCTCAGAGACTTGCCCACGTTCTCATGTAATAATAAAGTCAGGATTTGAGCCCTGGGCTGGCAGATTCCAATGCACAGATCTTATACATTATTTCTTCTTGAAAGGCTGGGTTTGTTTGCAGAGAGACATAGAAAGACACAGTAAAAAATGACCTCAGTTCATTCTCTTTGGTGAAATTGACACTGTGATTTTATTTTAGATTCTACCCTCCCCAAGTCAGGATGGCCATGACTTTGCCACTATTTATACCAATTAGGCTTTCCAGGTGGCTCAGTTGGTAAAGAATCCACCTGCAATGCAGAAGACCTAGGTTTCACCCCTGGGTTGGGAGGATCCCCTGGAGAAGAGAATGGCAACCAACTCCAGTACTCTTGCCTGGAGAATCCCCAAGGATACAGGGTCCTGGCAGGCTGCAGTCTGTGGTGCCACAAAGAGTCGGACACGACTGAGTGACTGAGACAGAACACAGCACAGCATGGAATATCTATGTTATGGCTAGGCAATAGGAACATGGAACAGATAATATCATTGCAGGAAAAAATATTTGCTTCTGCCCCTGAGGTCCGCGCCTTTGCATGAAGACCAGATATCTTACTCCATTGACATTAGGTTTGTTCTGTGACTTGTATTACGCTTTCGTAAAGGTTTGTACACACCCATCCTGTTGAACTCAGGAGTTTCAATGTGAATTTCTCTGACCAGTGAAATGTGGGCAAAAATAACGCACATCAATTCCAAGTAAGAATTTTTAGGGTTAGCTCATGTTTACTATGTCTCATTTCCTTTTGCCACCAGCCTGTCAATGACCAAATACCAGCTGCTCTGCCAGCCTGAGGACAGAAATGATGACATCAAGTGGAATTAGAGACAACCCATGATGGACATGCAGCACAAGCACAAAGTAAACCTTTGCTGTTTGCTGGGTAGCTACTAAGATATCATGGTCACCTGTTGCTGCACCATAATTTCATGACCTTACTAATAAGAAAATCTGATCCTGATTTCTGTACTCAGAGGCCACTGAGAGACAGTCCAGAGACCAATGCGCCATACAGGATTGATGGCTACTTCATTGTGACTGCACCCAAACCCCTTGCTCTAAACTACTTCATCCAAATCCCTTCCTCCCAGTCTCACAAAATGAAGTCAGGAATGAAAAACACATTTTTTTAATCTACATACATAATGTCTCCATAGATTCTGTTTAAAAAAAAAACTAATAAAAATGCTGCCTAGAATTAGACACAATCCTTAAAAGCAAGCCCCTTGTTGCCAATTAGGCATGAATTCTAATCTACTGGCTACCAGATTTGAAATTTGAGACATAATATTTCCTGTCTCATATTATTTTCTGTCTCTTAAACCATGGTTTGCTTATTAGTAAAACAAGGACAACAACAGTATTATGAGAAGAGGTATTGGAGCAACATCACTCAGACTTAGAGAAATGCAAATCAAAACAATGAGATACGAGGAAACCAGAATTGAAAGAGCCACGTGTACCCCAATGTTCATCGCTGCATTGTTTACAATAGCCAAGACATGGAAGCAACCTAGATGCCCATCAACTGACGAATGGATAAGAAAGCTGTGGTACATATACACAATGGAATATTACTCAGCATTAAAAAAAAATTCATTTGAAGCAATTCTACTCAGATGGACGAAACTGGAGCCCATTATCCAGAGTGAAGTAAGCCAGAAGCAAAAACAACAATACAGTATATTAACGCATATATATGGAATTTAGAAAGATGGTAACGAGAACCCAACATGCGAGACAGCAAAAGGAACGCAGATGTATAGAATAGACTCGTGGACTTTGTGGATGAGGGTAAGGGTGGGATGATATGGGAGAAGGGCATTGAAGCATGTTAATTGTCATGTGTCTAATCAATCGCCAGCCCAGGATTGGTGCTCGGGACTGGTGCAGCGAGATTTCCCGGGGGGAAGGGAGGAGGGAGGGGGGTTCCGGAGGGGAAGCATATGTAAACCCATGGTGATATCATGACAATGTATGGCAAAAACAATAAAAAAAAAATTCAAACACACACACACACAAAAACAATGAGATATACCTCACACTGCTAAGATGTCTACTACCAAAAAACAAATAATAACAAGTATTGGTGAGGTTGTAGAGAAAGGAGAATCCGCATATACTGTTGATAGGAAGGTAAATGGGTATGGCCTCGAGGGAAAACAATATGGAGTTTCCTCAAAAAATTTAAAAGAGAACTACCATATGATTCAGCAATTTCACTTCTGGGTAATTAGACAAGGAAAACTATTTCTAAGACACATGTGCATAACAGCCAAGACATGTAACCAACTGAAGTGCCCAATGATGGATGAACAGATAAAGACAATGTGATATATATGACATATATGCAAAACTGGATATTATTTAGCCATAAAAAAGAAGGAAATCCTGCCATTTACAACACAGATGGAACTTTAGAGCATTATGCTAAGTGAAATAAGTCAGACATAGACAGACAAATACTGTATGATCCCACTTACATGTGGTATCCAAAAATACTGAAATGGAAACAGAACAGATTTATGGTTGACATTGGCTAGGAGGGGGCGGAGGGCGGCTGTTGGGAAAAGAGTCAAGAAGGTCAAAGACACAAACTTTGTTTTTAAGATAAAGAAGTTCTGGGGATTTAATATACAGCATAATGACTATAGTTAACAATATTATATACTGAGATATATAGTATTTGAAAGTTGATAAGGGAGTAGATCTTAAAAGTCTTCATTATAAGAAATAAAGTTTTATAACTATGTGAGGTGGTGGATATTAACTAAACTTATTGTGATAGACTCTCCAGGTGGCACTAGTGGTAGAGAATCTGCCTGCAAATGCAGGAGACCCAAGAGAAGCAGGTTCAATTCCTGGGTCAGGAAGATTACCTAGAGTAGGAAATCGCAATCAGCTCCAATATTTTTGCCTGGAAAATTCCATGGACAGAGGAGCCTGGAGGGCTACAGTTCATGGGACTGCAGAGAGTAGGACATGACTGAACAACTAAACAAACACACACACACACACACACACACACACACACACACATTGTGACAAATGTATCACAATACATCAAATCCTCATGTTGTATATCTTAAACTTACATACTGTGACATACTGATGATACCTCAATAAAAACGGGGAAAAAATTTAAAAGCTTTAAAATGAAATGAATAAAACATGGATATTATGGGGATACAATGAGACAAAGTTCCTAAAAGCTGTGGCCATACCTGCCACACAGTAAAAGCACTCAACAATTATTTGTTACTTTTATGAACAAGGCACTGTGAGAGATAAAAGGATCACCATCTAACAGGGATGATGAAATATAATCATAAATAACAATACTGAAGGAAAAGTGTTATAAATGCTTTAAATGCATGACAGATAAAGTGCTATAAAAGAACAAAGGATCAAAGAGAAAATAATTATAACTGGAAAGGGAGGGGAAAAAATCAGAGAAGACTTCATAGGAAAGGTACTATTTGAATTAGGCCACTTATTACAGATCCTTTAAATATAGATCAACACTCTATAACTATTATCTTTCCACAAGGGAAGCCCAAGAATACTGGAGAGGGTAGCCTATACCTTCTCCAGCGCATCTTCCTGACCCAGGAATCAAACCAGGGCCTCCTGCATTGCAGGTGGATTCTTTACCAACTGAGCTATCAGGGAAGCCTTAAGTATGGGACAACACTCTATAAACTTCATAGGTATCACTGCAAGAAAATTTTTAATTCTTCAATAGGAAGTGAGGACTTCCCTGGCTGTCCAGTGGTTAAAAATCCACCTGCCAATGCAAGAGACATGGGTTCAAACCCTGGTCCAGGAAGATCCCACATGCTGCTGGGCAGCTAAACCAGTGCATCAAAACTATTAAGCCTGTGTTCTCCTGCCATACTTCCTTCTTTGCATTTAAATATTAGAAATATTTGAACAAATATAATATTGATTTGAGAAATCATCTCAGGCTTTGGTCTCTCTTCTCTCCTTTAAGGCTTCTGATTTTTCTTTTGATCATTTTTTACTACATTTTGTGCAAATTTTATATGCTTCTGGTATATGTTTTAAATAAATATATCTTTTACTTTTCTCCTCATCTTTCTTTTGGAGAAGAAATGGCAACCCACTCCAGTATTCTTGCCTGGAGAATCCCATGGACAGAGGATCCTGGCAGGCTGCAGTCCATGGGGTCACAAAGAACTGGACACAGCTAAGCAACTAACACACACACACACACACACACACACACACACACAATCTTTCTTTAATCTTTTATTTTGGTAACTTGTGGCAGGATTGGGAAAGAGACTATTCATTATTGTGTGGCTGACACAGAACTTGATTGAATGGACAGTAAGAATGATCAAATCAGGTTGGTACCCTACACGATGGTGTCAGAAATTATAGAGTACTAAGTGCTGATTTTCAACTTAGATTCAATTAGCATCATTTCTCACCTCTGAAAAAAAGAAAATCAGTGTAACTGAAAGGCATATCACTCGTACTCAGCTAAACAGCAGTTTTAAATTAAATGGCATGTTTTAGGTTGGGGGAAGTACCTGTAGGAACACCATCTTAGTTCTCTAAAAGGACGGCCATTTTTTTCCCAAGTCAAACTAATAAAATAATCTCACATAATTCAACAACAAAAGAACTTGATGCCTTTAAATAAGAGAAAACTCCAGTTTTCTTTTCTATAGAAAAGTAGGAGAGAAATCAAGAACTTAGAGAAGACTGTGTATAAGAGTAAGTGAAAACTCAAATGTTTTGCATTTACTCATCCAGAACAAACAACCATTTCAGAATTCTTCTAAGGGGCATAATTAAATTGATTTTACATCGTCTTAAGTAAAATAAGCAATGCTGTAACATATAGATGGTAAACCACCATGAGCATTTTTGTCAGTTGATTGAAAAGCAGTTCACATAAGAACATATTATCAGGGAAACAAGAACCCAACAAACTTATTTGTATGAATTGGCCATTTGAAGCTCTAAATTATTAATTTCATTGCAGTCATTGATGCAATGCCCTTCCATAAACCCTAAAGAAAACATCTAAGAGGCTTTTAAAATCTAAAACAGCCAACCTGCTAATCATATCTATAAGCAGTTGTTAACAGAGTGGCAAAATAATGCAAACTTATCAAAATGCATCAAAATTAAACTGTCATTCAAAATAAGAAAGAACTGCAGAGAAAGCTCCCTGTTTATTGAAACACAATGTGTTTTCTGTAGCAAGAAACTATTCTCTGGTAAAAAGAAATTGGACAGCAGTGCACTGGTGAGTGGCTCGTTTTTTCAGAAATTTTTATGGAAAATGGCACATTTTTCTTATATAACTTAAGATTTGCAGTAATATAATGCCATGTCCATTTCATAATTCACCTTTGCTAATACTTGTTTATATAGACAAATATAAAATAAAGAGGGAAGTGAAAATACATAAAGAAGGAAACCAAGAATATGCCTATCTCCCAAAGAAAACTGTTTTGATCTTTGGTTTATTTTCCCTGATTTATTATCATCATCATACACACTGTTTTATAAGCTACTTAAACCATGTTCACTAAAATGTATTTTATGAACCGTTTCTATATCATTACATCATCATTTTCCACTACTATATGGAAATCTATTATTTAAATTTAACATAATATATTCAATAAATCTTTTAAAACTATATCTTGGACACTTCACCAGCTTCTCTGGATATCATAGCACAATTATTTTTCCAAATGTAACTGCTTCCTCCTGATAATTTCCTCTAAGTGGAATTTTCTCCATCAAAGAGAAAGCACATATTTAAGGCTTTTGATACAATTTGCCAATTGTCCTAAAAAGGCTATACCTATTTACACCTTACTAGCAATAAAAGAAAGTATTGTCCTTTGTGCTCTCTAGCACTGGATATTATGATTTTTCCTTTTTAAATCTTGGATCTTATAATACTTGGGTTTTAATTTCTGAGTAAGTTTTTCTCAACTAAAGATTAGAGTGGATCTGTACATGTGGTTTATCCAAGAACTCTCTCAGACCTAGTAGCTTACAGTGCAGAAAGTATTTTTCATGAGTGAGAATGCAAGTACCAGTCAATGCCTTTCATCATAAGCTTATTAACCTGACATTACTGCTAAGTTGCCTAACTCATTCCTGGGATATCTGAATACACAGCATATTCCCTATAGTTTGAGTAGATTACTAGGCAGACTTCTGTTCTTCCAGGCCCCTAGAGTAAATTGCTGCTTCACAGAACTAAATGATACCCAAGCATCTATAACTTACTTAGTATCCTGATGTCAGAAGGTTGAAGCACTCCACCATAAAGTGCTGTAAAGGAAGAATCTTATTCACCCCTGTGATTTGGAAGAGAAGAACTTAACCTTTATGTTTAAGTACTTCTGATGCATAAATTAAGAGGAAACCAGTTACAATTATAAATGAGCACTGTTAAATATAAATTGTGAATGTCAGAGCTGAAAACCATTTAAACCAACTATGAATATTTCCACCCTTCTAAAGGTATTAACTAAACCCTTTCTTTACCATGATTAGAGGTCATCAAGCAAACAGATTTACCTTGATTCTATAATGCTACAACAAAAAGCCCCACTAGGTTTTTGTAACAAAGAAAATGGGAAATGGGAAGTATGCCCTTTAAATACCAACTCTTAATTGCAAAGATGTGAATATGCAAATCTAATTACATACATTTAAAGATTAGGTATTAATTGAATCTGCCTGATATAAATTGCACAACCAATTCTTTTATTAGAAGTGATCATCACTTTCCATTTTGGCACTTGGTAATAACTGACAAAATATCACAGGTTCTCCCTTGCTCCAAGATTTCCCAAGATGACATTACAGCTTGCAAAGATTAAATATCTTTGTCCTGCACTCTAGAGCCATAAGAATATGTGCTGATACTTTACTTGAAAGGAATGAAAAAGTGATCAAATTAATATGACCTCTTAATCACTGGGCACTTAAATAGACTCAGGGCTACACATCCTAACTGACTAACAGGCAGTAAGAAATGATCAGATGGCATAAGAGTTCTTTCATATAAAAATTACAGAATTTTTTTTGGAGACTTGCACATCTTTATTTCTGCTTCACTGATACCATACACAAGTATCTGAGACTTCTTGGCATCCTTCTACACTCTCCAATACCTGTTCTTACAGTGAATTTTTGATACCAACTGTGATGGTTAATTCTATATGTCAACTTGACAGGGCTAAGCAATGCTGGTAAAACATTATTTCTGGGTGAGTCTGTCAAAGTGTTTCTGAAAGAGATAAGCACTTTAATTGGTGACTTGAGGTGAGCAGATAGCCCACCCCAAGGTGGATGGGCAGCATCCACTCTATCAAGGGCCCAAAGAGAACAAACAGGAGGAGGGAGAACAAATTCATCTTCTCTCTCACTTTCTCCTGCCCTCCAACATTGGCAATCCTGATTCTTGGTCCTTGGGACTTAGATTTAATTATGCCAGTAGTTTTCCTGTTTATCCAGCTTGCAAACAGCAGACTACAGAACTTCTTAGCTTCCATAGTCACATGAGCCAATTCCTATAGTAATTATCTCTCCAGGATAGATGGATACATGCATACATAGATATATAGAAAGAGATCAAGATCCTATTGAGATGTTGATATATCACATAGAGAGAGAGAAGATAGATGCAGACATAGACATAGATCCTATCAATTCTGTTCCTCTGGAAAATCCTATCCTAACATACAGGCTTACTCTTAGTTCAACATAACATACTCTACCTTACAAGGAGTAAAGAACACTCTACAGATAGTCACTCTGTGGGGCAAGGTGCAGTAGAAGATGCCAAAATCTGGAACTTGACAGATCTGAATTTTAATTTTGGCTCTGAAATCTATTAGCTGTATGATCCAGAAATCTACCTCACCCCCTCAAACTTCATGCTCTGGTCTGTGAAGTCAGCAAGCAAGCACACCACATGATGGAATGATTAAATGAGACAGTTTATGTAAAACATTTCAGGCACAGAAAGGGTGTGCTAGTGACACCTCACCTTTGTGGTCCTCAAGGAGCTTCAATCTGGGGGGTGGGGGGGGATGCTGAAGAGAAAAGCTGGGAAATAAGACATGTTCTTAAGTAAATATGGCTGTAATTGAACTCAAATTACACTCAGATGAGCAAAGAAAAAAGAAGCTTTGTTTTCTCTGATGAACCCCACAAGTCTCCTACCCATCAGGGTAACAAGGACAAAAGGAAAATGAAAGCTAAACTTGATCATTTACAGTGGGCCAATCCCTTCAGGTTTAATTTGTGTCTTTGAATGCCTTGGTCTCTTTAACACAGATACTTCCCTTCTACCTGCCATTCTTCTCCTCACCGTGACATGAGAGTCAGGTCCACATGACTTCATGGTGGTGGAGGGGAGGTAGTGGCCTCAGAGCCTTCCCACGTCCTTCAGATCTTGGCAAGTCTCTGCTTCAGAGTATGGTCTACACTGCCTCCTGGATCATCAAGACATGATCAGACCCTTATGGTCATTTGAGCACTGTAGTGCCATCCACTCACCTTTAGAGTCCTTATTGCTATCATTTTTTTAAATTTATTTATTTTCCTTACATTATCATGTTGGTTTTGCCATACATTGACATGAATCCGCCATGGGTATACATGTGTTCCCCTTATTGCTATCATTTGACTCAGCCACGCAATGTCCTTACCAGTAGCCTCTTGTTCTGACTCCAGACCTTGACTGGTTCAGCATTTCTTGGTCCACAAGCTCCCTCAATGGAGTGAATGGACTTTCTGTCCATTTGCACCCTCTTCACATGTCATCCCCTATAATGAAAAGGACATCTTTTTTGGGTCTTAGTTCCAGAAGATCTTGTAGGTCTTCATAGAACCGTTCAACTTCAGCTTCTTCAGCATTACTGGCCTGGGCATAGGCTTGGATTACCATGATATTGAATGGTTTGCCTTGGAAGCAAACAGAGGGCATTCTGTCGTTTTTGAGACTGCATCCAAGTACTGCATTTCAGACTCTTTTGTTGACTATGAGGGTTACTCCATTTCTTCCAAGGGATTCTTGCCCACAGTAGTAGATATAATGGTCATCTGAGTAAAACTGACCCATTCCAGTCAATTTTAGTTTGCTGATTCCTAAAATGTCAATGTTCACTCTTGTGATCTCTTGTTTGACCACTTCCAATTTGCCTTGATTCATGGGACCTAGAATTACAGGTTCCTATGCAACATTGCTCTTTACAGCATTAGACTTTACTTCCAGTCACATCCACAACTGGGTGTCGTTTTTGCTTTGGCTCCATCTTTTCATTCTTTCTGGAGTTACTTCTCCACTGATCAGTAGTATATTGGGCACCTACCAACCTGGGGAGTTCATCTTTCACCGTGCTATTCTTTTTGCCTTTCCAAATTGTCCTTTTTATTATAGGGGACTGGAATGCAAAAATAGGAAGTCGAGAAATACCTGGACTAACAGGAAAATTTGGCCTTGGAGTACAGAACGAAGCAGGGCAAAGGCTAATAGAGTTTTGCCAAGAGAACACACTGGTAATAGCAAACACCTTCTTCCAACAACAAAAGAGAAGACTCTATACGTGGATGTCACGAGATGGTCAACACCAAAATCAGATTGATTATATTCTTTGCAGCCAAAGATGGAGAAGCTCTATACGGTCAGCAAAAACAAGATCAGAAGCTGACTGTGGCTCAGGTCATGAACTCCTTATTGCCAAATTTAGTCTTAAATTGAAGAAAGAGGGAAACCACTAGACCATTCAGGTATGACCTAAATCAAACCTCTTACAATTATACAGTGGAAGTAACAAATAGATTCAAGGGATTAGATCTGATAGACAGAGTGCCTGATGAACTATGAACAGAGGTTCATGACACTGTACAGGAGGCAGCGACCAAGATCATGCCCAAGAAAAAGAAATGCAAAAAGGCCAAATGGTTGTCTGAGAGGCCTTACAAATAGCTGTGCAAAGAAGAGAAGCAAAAGGCAAAGGAGAAAAGTAAAGATATTCCCATTTGAATGCAGAGTTCCAAAGAATAGCAAGGAGAGATGAGAAAGCCTTCCTCAGCAATCAGTGCAAAGAAACAGAGGAAAACAATAGAATGGGAAAGACTAGAGGTCTCTTCCAGAAAATTAGAGATACCAAGGGAACATTTCATGCAAAGATGGGTCAATAAAGGACAGAAATGGTATGGACCTAACAGAAGCAGAAGATATTAAGAAGAGGTGGCAAGAATACACAGAAGTATACAAAAAAAGACCTTCAGGACCCAGATAATCATGATAGTGTGATCACTCACCTAGAGCCAGACATCCTGGAATGCAAAGTCAAGTGGGTCTTCGAAGCATCACTATGAACAAAGCTAGAGGAGGTGATGAAATTCCAGTTGAGCTCTTGCAAATCCTAAAAGATAATGCTATGAAAGTGCTGCACTCAATATGCCAGCAAATTTTAAAAACTCAGCAGTGGCCACAGGACTGGAAAACGTCAGTTTTTATTCCAATCACAAAGAAAGGCAATGCCAAAGAATGTTCAAACTACCATACAATTGCAGTCATCTCACACACTAGCAAAGTAAAGTTCAAAATTCTCCAAGTGAGGCTTCAACAGTATGTGAACCATGAGCTTCCAGATATTCAAGTTGGATTTAGAAAAGGCAGAGGAACCAGAGGTCAAATTGCCAACATCTGTTGGATCATTGAAAAAGCAAGAGAATTCCAGAAAAACATCTACTTCTGCTTTATTGACTATGCCAAAGCCTTTGACTGTGTGGATCACAACAAACTGTGGAAAATTCTTCAAGAGATGGCAACACCAGACCACCTGACCTGCCTCCTGAGAAATGTGTATGCAGGTCAGGAAGCAACAGTTAGAACTGGACATGGAACAACAAACTATTTCCAAATAGGGAAAGGAGTATGTCAAGGCTGTATATTGTCACCCTGCTTATTTAACTTATATACAGACTACATCATGAGAAATGCTGGACTGGATGAAGCACAAGCTGGAATCAAGATTGCTGGGAGAAATATCAATAACCTCAGATATGCAGATGACACCACACTTATAGTAGAAAGTGAAGAAGAACTAAAGCGCCTCTTGATGAAAGTGAAAGAAGAGAGTGGAAAAGTTGGCTTAAAACTCAACATTCAGAAAAGTAAGATCATGGCATCTGGACCCATTGTTTCATGGCAAATAGATGGGGAAACAACAGAAACAGTAAGAGACTTTATTTTGGGGGTGTCCAAAATCAGTGCAGATGGTGACTGCAGCCATGAAATTAAAAGATGCTTGCTCCTTGGAAGAAAAGATATGACCAACCTGACAGCATATTAAAAAACAGAGATATTGCTTTACCAACTAAGGTCCACCTAGTCAAAGCTATGGTTTTTCCATTGGTCATGTAGGGATGTGAGAGTTGGACTATAAAGAAAGCTGAGGGCCAAAGAACTGATGCTTTCGAACTGTGGTGTTGGAGAAGGCTCTTGAGAGTCTCTTGGACAGCAAGAAGATCCAATCAGTCCATCCTACAGGAAATCAGTCTTGGATGTTCATTGGAAGGACTGATGCTGAAGTTGAAACTCTAATACTTTGGCCACCTGATGGGAAGAGCTGACTCATTGGAAAAGACCCTGATGCTGGGAGAGACTGAAGGTAGGAGGAGAAGGGGACAACAGAGGATGAGATGGTTGGATGGCATCATGGACTGAATGGACATGAGTTTGAGTAAGCTCTGGGAGTTAGTGATGGACAGGGAAGCCTGGCATGCTACAGTCCATGGGGCCGCAGAGTTGGACACAACTGAGGGACTAAAATTAACTGAACACATGCCATGGGGATCCAGAAGCCTCAGCTCAGGCTTATCTGCATAGCTCACTTCATCTGCAAGTGGTGTTCTGCCCTCTGAAATGCCTGAGGTTCATGGCCAATAAAAGGCTTCCCCTTGGAGTTGGGGAAGTAATGCCAATAATCCATTCTCAGTGACTTAGCATCCATAAGGTTCTCAGAAATATTCATAAACCCCTTTTGGATGTTATTACCCTCCCTCTGTACCCTTTACCCTCCCAGGATTCTATCCTGAGAAGGAGAAGACAAGGTGATCAAAGTCTGACCTCAGTGCCCTACCTCTACTTTCTCTTCTCTTTCCAAAATACAGATAGAGGAATCCAGCTTTTCTTGCATCATCCTGTTTGGTAGGATCTCTTTTACATCAGGAGAAGGGGATGACAGAGGATGAGATGGTTGGATTATATCACCAACTTGGTGGACATGAGTTTGATCAAGCTCTGGGAATTGGTGATGGACAGGGATGCCTGGTATGCTGCAGTCCATGGGGTTGCAAAGAATTGGACTCAACAGAGCAACTGAACTGAACTAAACTTCCTTCTTCCCTTTCTTTAGGAACTTAATAGTCAGTAGGATAAAGGGATAGAAGCTGATCTGCCAATAAGGGAATGCAAGTCAGAAGCTATTTAGAAAATAGTTTGGTGTTGGAGTAGTAATAATAATAAAAAGTATAATGTGTTAAGTGTGGTATGATAAACAGAAATCTAGAGTTCAGAAATCAGTGGTAATTTTAGGCACATTGCAAACACTGCAAATATTATATCGCAGGTAACCAGACACATAGAGACTATCTCCGTCCATCTTTGAAAATAAATATGTCCCATTTAGAAAGCCCCAAGCTCTAGCTACTCATTTCCCATATTTAAGCCAAATATGCCCTGGGCCAGATCCAGTTCTTTTGGTTGTGTGGTTTAACTGTGCTTACCAAATAGTGCATTTCCTAAAAATTGAAGGTTTGTAGCAATTGTGTTCAGCAAGTCTATAGGCACCTTTTTTCCAATAATATAATTTTTTCATTAAGACATATACCTTTTTTTTTAGATAATGCTATTATGTACTTAATAGACTACAGTAGAGTGTAGAAATAACTTTTAACTTTTACATGCATTGGGAAATCAAAAAATTGTGTGACTCACTCTATTGCAATACTCACTTCATTGTAGCAGTCTGGAACCAAACCTGCAATATCTCTGAGGTATGACTGCATTGTGAAGAATCACACTTGTCCTAATCTGCTTCTACCTTTGGTCAGGGTCTCTATTCCCAAGAGTCACCATGCAATTCCAATTCAGGAAAGAGTAGCTCTTGTCTGCAAACTCAGATCCTACAGTAAACAACCAAGTAACTAACCACAGCGATGAATAGCTTTTTTTCTATCCATAAGATTCTTGACTCTGTTCCCTTTTCTCTTTACCCAGCTATCTTCAGCCTCCGATCGTTGCCTGTGTTCCTCTTTACATCTAATAAGCTTGAATTTATAATCGTTCTCTCTATAATTAAATGAAGGTTAATACTGTTTTGACAAGAGAAACTCAACCACAGCTACAATATTTCACCATTCATCCCTTCATTTAACAAATATTTATTAAGAGTCTACTCTATGCCAGGCACTGTTTTGGGTGGTTAATAATATCCTAACCTTTCTGAGCTTATTCTCTTGTAGGCAGAAGAGTAACTTATTTCTATATTTATCCAAATAAAACCTCTTTAGTAGTAATGTTATGCTAGAACTAGGTTTTTTTTATCTATACAATTTAATTGTGGCAAGTAACCACATTTCAGAATTCTGATTTTCTCTTTACTGTATTTAAAGTATTTAATCATACAGTAAGAATATTGACTTATGTATCACTTTCTGCTTAAATGAACGTCTCTGGGGTAACTTAGTAGAAAACATTTATTGAAAACATAGGATGAAGGTATAATGCCTATATTCTGTAGGCAATCAAAGACTAAGTATTTACTTTTATTTTCAACTTTTTAAAATTCTTGACAGAAAAAAAATGGAAACTTTCCTCCAAACATCAGTATTAAGATAAGCATGCTCACTTTCACCACTAGTATTCAATATTTTCCTGGAAATTCTAGCCAGAGCAATTAGATAAGAAAAAAAATAAAAGGCATCCAATTGAAAAAAAAAGAAATAAAACCATCTCTATTTGCAGATGACTTCATCCTCTTGATCCTACATAGAGAGACTCCTAAAGAATGCACAAGAAGCTATTAGTACTAATAAACAAAGTCAGCAAAATTACAAGGTATAAGATCAATACACAAAAATCCATGTGTTTCTAAACATCTGCCATGAACAATATGAAAGAACTTAAAGAGGCAATTCTATTTATAGTATGAATAAATCTTTCCTGGTTTCCCTGGTGCCTCAGAGGGTAAAGCGTTTGCGTGCAATGCCGGAGACCTGGGCTCAATCCCTGGATGGGGAAGATCCCCTGGAGAAGGAAATGGCAATCCACTCCAGTATTCTTGCCTAGAAAATCCCATGGATGGAGAAGCCTGGTAGGCTACAGTCCATGGGGTCGCAAAGAGTTGGACACAACTGAGCAACTTCACTTCTTCATTTCAACCTTTCTGGAGCTTACTTTCTAGTGAAGGGAAGCAAACAATAAATAAGCAGATAAATGACTGACTGGTTGATAGATGATTAGGCAGCTCTCAGTGCCATAATGGAAAGTAAGGGCCAAGGAAAAAGAATGACAGAGTCAGGATGGAGGTTTTACTTGGTTTTGGACAAGACAGTCTTGGAAGACCTTTATGATATGGGATATTGAGCAGAGGCTTTAAAAGATAATAGAACAAGTCAAGTGATTATCTTGGGGAAATACACACTGGCAAAGGAGGAGCAGCTGCCAAGACCTTGAGGAGGAAAAGGTTTGGTATGTTCTAGAAATGGAAAGAGTATCAATATATCTAGAGCAGGAGGAAGAAGCAGGAAGAGTGGAAGGAAATACAGTCAGAGAGGTAATGAGGGGGAGACCACATCAGTTCTCAAAGGCTGTGGTAAGGAAATTATTCCAAGTTACCTGTCCATTTGGAAAGTTTTGAGAGGATTTGACTTTTATGTTTTTAAAAAATTACTCTATAGTTTCTGAGCTGAAAATAGACAATCAAGAGGCTAAGAGTGTAAACAAAAAGGCAATTAAGAGGCAGAACTGGATGGAGCTGTCCAGGCAAGATATGTTGGTTGGGACTTGGGCAGAAGTAGAGGACAGAGGCAAAGTATTTGTTGACCTGGAATGTGATCAAAAGAGAGAAACCAAAAGTGACTTCTGGGTTTTGGGCCTGAGCAACTAGAGGAGTGAATTGTCATTTACCAAGAGGGAAAGCTAGAGAGAAGTTGGTTGGGAAATTCATTTTTTAAGATATTTCAATTTATGATATTAAAAAGGAGAGACATTACTTTGCTGACAAAAGTCTGCATAAAGTTATGGTTTTTCCAGTAGTCATGTATGGATGTGAGAGTTGGACCATAAAGAAGGCTGAGCATCAAAGAATTGATGCTTTTGAACTGTAGTGCTGGAGAAGACTCTTGAGAATCCCTTGCACTGCAAGGAGATCCAGCCAGTCAATCTTAAAGGAAATCAATCCTGAATATTCATTGGAAGGACTGTTGCCGAAGCTGAAGCTCCAATACTTTGGCCACCTGATGTGAAGAGCCAACTCATTAGAAAATACCCTGATGCTCGGAAAGATTGAAGGCAGGAGGAAAATGGGATGACAGAGGACGAGATGGTTGGATGGCATCACTATTCAATGGACATGAGTTTGAGCAATCTCCAGGAGATGATGAAGGACAGGGAAGCCTGGCATGCTGCAGTCCATGGGGTCGCAAAGAGTTGGACACGACTGAGCAACTGAACAACAACTGCTCTCCCTGGTGGCTCAGATGGTAAAGAATCCACCTTCAGTGCAGGAGACCTGGGTTTGATCCCTAGGTCGGGAAGATACCCTAGGGAAGGAAATGACTACCCACTCTAGTATTCTTGCCTAGAGAATCCCATGGACAGAGGAGCCTGATGGGCTACAGTCCATGGGATTCCAAAGAGCCAGTCACGACTGAGCAACTAAGCACACACTCACCGCTCTCCAAGGCACTACTATTGAATAGATATACTGAGTACTTCCTTCTAATATTTACATCCTGTGTACTCCCTCTCTCCTTGATTATGGACTGGACCTAGTGATATGCTTATAATAAATAAAATATTACAAAAGAAATTATGAGGTTAAGTTATAAAAGACAGATTTTTATCTTGCTAACCTTCTCTCTCTAGTGCTCCTTACATGCTTCCCTAGATGAGGAGGGCCACTTGGCAAGGAACCAAAAGTGACCTCTAGCCAACCAGTCAGTGAAGAACTAAGACTCTCAGTCCAGCTGTCCTTGAGTAAACAATTTATTCAATAACTGTGTGAGTTAACTTGAAAGCAAATCCTTCCCCAGTCGAATTTTCCAGTAAGACCATAAATGTGAGATCAACACTTCGATTGCAGTTTCTGAGGGACTATGAACCAGAGGACCCAAAGAGGCCATAACTAGATTCCTGATCCATAGAAACTATGAAATGCTGTGTTGTTGTTTTTTTAAGCCACTAAATTTTGGGTCATTTGTTACTCAGAATTAGATGGCAAACACAGTAGGAAAATAAGATAATATAGAAATCACCACAGTACAAATCACCACTTACTGAGGTTCCCTTCTTCTACCCCTGTTTTGGGAATCTATGAAAAGCACTTGGTATGAATTATATTGTCCTTGAGTTAACTTTCCTCTGGTATAGCTATAGTTTGAGTCTTATCTAAAATTGAAGAAAGAAAACAATTAGTGAACAAGTCATAAAAAATTTCTGGATAAAAAGACTTTCCTGGCACCTCTGAATTAACACTGCAGAAGATAGCCAAAAATTCTGGCCCTGGTTTAAGTACTTTAAATCATCTGTTTTGAAACTCCTCTTTCTCTCCTGCTGACTTTCCAGCAATTCCATCCCCACCTTGGTGACATAACTCTAATTTAAGCTTCTTTCAAAACCCATTATGATTTCTGCTCCACTGCCCTTGAATGCTGTTGAATTAAGATACCAGCATAATTAATGGGCAACCTTACTAACACTATTTCTTCTTCACATCACAGAGGATGTGATGTCCAGTCATATTTCCTTTGAAAATTAAGACTGCTATCAGAATTCACTGTCATTTATAAATTAGTTAAGAAATAACAGACATACAGAAATAGTTAAAAATATTTGTTCACATAATAGGCTTTAAATATTTTCCTTTAAAAAATATTTAAATGGGCTGTGATGATTAACTTTATGTGTCAACCTGACTGGGCTAAGGGGTGGTCAAATAGCTGATATTTCTGGGTGTGTCTGAGAGGGTATTTCCAGAAGAGATTAACTATGACAAATAACCAAAAACTTGGTAGCTTAAAATATCAGAAATTTATTTTCTCACAATTCTGAAGGCCAGAAGTCTGAAATCAAGGTGTCAGCAGGTAACACTGCACTCCTTTAGGAAGTTTTAGGGGAGAATCTGTTCTCTGCCTCCTTCCACTTCTGATGACTGCAGATTTCCCTTAGCTTACAGACACATCACTCCAGTCTCTGCCTCCATCTTCACACTACTTTCTCCTCTGTGCGTCTAAGCCTTCTTTAATGTCATTCTCGAATCTCCCTCTTCTCTCTTATAAGAACATCAGTCAATAGAGCCTACCCAGTACCTAAGATGACCACCTCATCTCAAAATCCTTAACTACATCTGCAGAGATATTTTTCCCAAAATAAGATAATATTTACAGGTTCCAGGGATTAGGATGTATGTGTATATACATATATATATACATACATCCTGGGGCCATTATTCAGCCCACATACTGTGGTCTTAATCTACCCGAGCTGGACCTGGAAAGACAAGTCTACTTAAAGTAAGGATCCCTACAGCATGACCGACTCTGCCAAAAAAAAAAAAAAGCAGGAGGGTAGATTAGAAAAAGAGCACCCAGGGGCCAAAAAGTAACAAGAAAGTTTACTGTCCACTTCAGGCTATTGGCAGGGGAAAGATAAAAGCTTCCTAAGAGAAATATGAAAAATACAAACCCAAGGGTATATACCACATGTGGGTGTGATATCCAAATGTATGCTTAGCAGATGGTATGAATTTCAAGCCTGGAAGTTAACACAATTCTTTCAGAACCCATGAAAACCCTGGGTCACTACAGAAGCAAGTGTAAAATCACTTTCTAAGGGCACATCCACAAGACAAGGAACATGGAAACTGTTTTACTTTAAGGAAACTGGAAGACCTAGGTTCTAGTAGCAAGTGTATACCTGATCTGAGATATTTCTAAGCAGTGTGGGCCCTGGCTCTCATCTTTTTTTTTTTATTATTAGTTTTGCCATACAATGACATGATATCGCCATGGGTGTACATATGCTCCCCCTCCAGAACCCCCCTCCCTCCTCCCTCCCTCCTCCCTCCCCCGGGGAAATTTCGATGCACCAGCCCCAAGCATCAATCCTGGGCTGGCAATTGATTTCACATATGATAATTAACATGTTTCAATGCCATTCTCCCATATCATCCCACCCTTGCCCTCATCCACAGAGTCCACGAGTCTGTTCTATACATCTGCGTTCCTTTTGCTGTCTCGCATGCTGGGTTCTCGTTACCGTCTTTCTAAATTCCATATATATGCGTTAATATACTGTATTGTTGTTTTTCCTTCTGGCTTACTTCACTCTGGATAATGGGCTCCAATTTCGTCCATCTGAGTACAATTGCTTCAAATGAATTTTTTTTTAATGCTGAGTAATATTCCATTGTGTATATGTACCACAGCTTTCTTATCCATTCGTCAGTTGATGGGCATCTAGGTTGCTTCCATGTCCTGGCTATTGTAAACAATGCAGCGATGAGCATTGGGGTACACCTGGCTCTTTCAATTCTGGTTTCCTCAGTGTATATGCCCAGCAGTGGGATTGCTGGGTCATATGGCAGGTCTATTTGCAGCTTTTTAAGGAATCTCCACACTGTTCTCCATAGTGGCTGTACTAGTTTGCATTCCCACCAACGGTGTAAGAGGGTTCCCTTTTCTCCACATCCTCTCCAGCATTTATTGCTTGTAGACTTTTGGATGGCAGCCATTCTGACTGGTGTAAAGTGGTACCTCATTGTGGTTTTGATTTGCATTTCTCTGATAATGAGTGATGTTGAGCATCTTTTCATGTGTTTGTTAGCCATTTTTATATCTTCTTTGGAGAAATGTCTGTTAAGTTCTTTGGCCCACTTTTTGATTGGGTCGTTTATTTTTCTAGAATGGAGCTGCAGGAGTTGTTTGTATATTTTTGAGATTAATTGTTTGTCCGTTGTTTCATTGGCTATTATTTTCTCCCATTCTGAAGGCTGTCTTTTCACCTTGCTTATAGTTTCCTTTGTTGTGCAGAAGCTTTTAATTTTAATTAGGTCCCATTTGTTTATTCGTGCTTTTATTTCCAATATTCTGGGAGGTGGGTCATGGAGGATCCCACTTTGGTTTATGTCAGAGAGTGTTTTGCCTATGTTATCCTCCAGAATTTGGTGCTTCTCTGGCTCCCATCTTTTATAGCAGACGGTCTACCATTGCCCCAGGAAAGGCACTTTAGGAATACCATGAGAAATCAGAAGGCTATGATCATTTACATATATACAAATAAAAATACATAATGCATAAAATGAACAAATATCCCTGCACATATTTTTTTTAGTCCAACACATGCAACTGAAAAAAAGTTGAAACCTTCTTCTGAATAACTTATCAAGTTCAGATACATCCAGATAAGATTTTTCTGTGCCATAGGAAGCAAGGACAGAAATATAAATGTGAGCATTTGTCACCTTTAAGCATGGAATGAAAAAAATTTTAATATTTAGAAACTCACTGACATTCTGCCTAGAAAGTCATCTCAAAATACCCTTTAAAAAGTGAATGTGTGATGGAAATTTTGAGTTTCCTATTCACAGCTCATGCCACTGTGTTTCCTTACTTTTGAAAAATCAATAGAGGCTATTAATCATTTCTCTCAAATACCCAGGAACTTCAGATGCTTTAAAGGTGAACTGCTAAAGTTTAGCAGGAGTATTCAAGGAAGAATGTGACTGTCATTGTAAAAGTAAAAAAAAAAAAATTACCCCATGAGTTATAGATAATCACAGGCATCGTTCGTTATTAAATGATTATAGTCATGCTTCCTGGGGCTCCAGGTAGAAACCTCAGCCTCAGAAGTGTCACAGTAAACCAATATAACCCTCAAATAAGAGACAATGAAATAATTTCAACCTAAGCTCTTTAAATAAGGATGTTGCCTCTGAATCATAGCTCAGGGTTTATTGCTCCTGAGTATAATAGGGTTTATTCCTCCTACCCTTAATGATTTTTTCACACTGTCGTCATCAGGAAGCAAGGAAAGTGCCACCAACAGAAGAGTGGTGAGTCATGAGAAGCATTCTGACTGGGATGTGTTCTTTACCCTGGGGAGATCAGGAAGAGCATTCAAGAGAACCTCTGCAAGACAGCATCCACTTTATTTTAGAGAGGTCCTTGTCTCGTACACATTTATATTTCAATGTATTTAGAAGCATGAAACACAGAAAGGTCTACTGAAGCTGATGAATTTAGTTTTAGAAAAGTGATTCTCAAATTTTAGCTTCCATCGGAATCTTCTGGAAGACTAGATAAAATGCAGATTGCTGGACCCATGCCCAGAGTCTCTGATTCAGTCTGCCTGGGGCAGGGCTTAACTCAGTAAGTCTGGGGTGGGGTAATAATTTACGTTTCTTTCAAGTTCCCAGGTGGTGCTGATGCTATAAATCCAAGGACCACACTTTGAGGACCACTGGTTTAGAACAACAAATTTTGATGCTGGGAAAGATTGAGGAGGAGGAGAAGGGGATGACAGGATAAAATGGCTGGATGGCATCACCGACTCAAGGGACATGGGTTTGGGTGGACTCTGGGAGTTGGTGATGGACAGGGAGGCCTCGCATGCTGCTGTTCATGGGGTCGCAAAGAGTCGGACACAACTGAGTGGCTGAACTGAATTATAATAATTATTTAGAACAAATATTTATTCTGTTGTTCTCAATAAAACCACCGTTTGATTAAAGACTTCAGTAGGGCTCAAGTACCCAGATAGTGAAGAATAAATGTAGGCAAGGATTACAAAGACAATAATAGTGACGATAATAACAACTAACACATATTATAAAGTATGCATTTTCTCTAATCCTCACACAGCAACACTTTGAGGTTTATATCATCTATCCCATTTTTCAGATAAAGAAACTAAAGCTCAGATTTTTCTGAGCACAACACTTGTATTTTTTCTATTCCCCTTCACTGGTAAGAAATAACAAGATCATGGCCAGTGGCCCTAGCTCAACATTTTATAAGTCAAGTTTCCTACTGACAAGATATTGTTGTTTCCCCTAAAATAGCACAAAAAGGAATACCAGTATTTGATACTTAATATTGATTGTTGGCAGGCTAAAACAGTTTGATACCCCTGTCTAAAGTTACCCCCAATATGCTGTCTTTTCCCCCCCTTTTCTAATCTTTTTTTCCCCCTTTTCTAATCTTTTTAGTTTCTAAATTTTTTAAATTTCAAGCTAAAAAACTCTCTGAAAAGTGCTAAAGACCTGAACAATATCACAGGCTCAATCCAGGAGGCCCTGTGAAGGATTACCTTTGTTGGGGTAGACCCAATAATTAGGTCTTTATAAAAATCTGTGTCCTACAGTACTTAGTTCTGTCTGAGTCAGTTATAAAAACCATGCTTGTCTCTACTGAAAGCAGCGTCTGCAGATTCAGGAAATGAAGTGAAGTCAGCTCTAACTAAAGCGTAAAGCTTTTTCTTTCTTCTCATTTATGCTCATGGACAGAAGCAATCAGAATTACTGAACTCGAGCCAGACTATGGTTGACTAAAGACAGCTGTCTTTCTCCAGTGCTAATCAGTAGAGATAAACACACAGCCAGCCCAGGATCAGATGAGGCAGTTGGACACATTCTGAAGAAAACGCCTTGGCACAAGTTCCACACAGCACGGTGTGGGGAAGGAAGGACGGACTACAAGGCAAGTGCAGAAGGCACAGGTAATAGAAGTCCTGTTGGACTGGAAATTCTCTTATTAGCCTGGGTTTTTGAGGGTAACCCTTAAGAAGCATCAAGTGCTATAATGAAGAGCCATTCTTTGGTAGATGAAGGAAAACAGGATGAGAACAGGCATAGACTCTCCAGTGTGAATTAATTTATTCAGCTGAGAGGGAAATATCACCTCCAACTAGGGCAGCTTCAAGTTGTAATTAAGAGTAACTCTCCATGCTGTAGGCTGAGTGACATCTGGTGCCTGTCCTGGAATCCAAACCAGTCATCAGTAAGACACTTTAATCAGTGCACAGACTCCACACTCTGATGGCATTGCCGGATACCAGAATAGGGCAAGAGGCCAGATTTTGATGCTTGCCCCCTTTCTCAAACTTAAAGAGCATGCTACTCCTCCTCCCCTCAAAAAAGTTGTAATATTCCCTTTTCTCTTTGGGTACCATGCCAGATAAAAGCTTTCACATTTCAAATAGTTATTGATCCAACTGATTTCTGAATAAAAGGAGACAGAGGCAAGTTATTAGATGGCTTTTGCTCCTGCTGGTTATTATTTGATTTGAAAATGCTTTTGCAGCTTAACCAAAGCAGTTCAAGCCTGCCCTCTAAAGTAGGGACCAATTTTGTGGAAGACGATTTTTCCACAGACTTGGTAGGGGAGGGATGGTTTCGGGATGATTCAAATGCATTACATTTACTGTGCACTGTATTTCAATTACTATTACATCAGCTCCATCTCAGATCCTCAGGCATTAGATCCTGGAGGTTGGGGACCCCTACTCTAGAGCCAGTCTCTTCCTCCACTAAAAAAGAAAACCCACCAGTTCCCTCTGAGCCCCATCACACTAGAGCTCTAAGCAGAAGGAGGAGACACTGCTTCCTGGGCCATCCCCAAGTGAAAAAATCAAGGACAAAGTGACACACTTTACATGCAGCTGAGTCTCATTTCTAGGAAAATTTTCAGATTTAAGACTGAAGAGATACCATTAACCTGTTGAGGAAAATTGTGTAGGCTAGGAGTCGGGGCACTTGGGCTATAAGAGGCAGCTCCACCACTCACTATTTACTGCACTAATATATACCAAGCCTGATTTGAAAAAGATTTGAGGCAGCAGCCAGCAACTCATTACATGTGTGTCTTGGACAGTGCTTTTCAGGCCTCAGGTTCTTTATCAGTCCATGTGACCAGTTGGAACATGCTACCAGGCACTTCCAACATTAAATCTCTATGATCACTGATCAGCATCACCAATAATGATATATAGGCTTAGCAATTTGGAATTTAATTTTCACACATATCATCCCTTTGATATGACCGTTAGAACTGTCTTAGGTGGCAACCAGAACAGATGAGAAAAGAGACTGTCAAAAATGTCAATAACAAGCTATTATTATTTGTTCTGAGCCAAAATATTTTAGTCTCTTCCAGGTTTACCACTGTATAAATTTATGAAATTTCTCGTCTATCATGTAATGCCCTGATGCTGCCCTCACTTTAGCCTTTGGTCATTGTAGTTCTCTGGGCATAATCTGCTCTTTCCTTGGCTCTACTTGTAAAAACTTCCCATTGTGAAGTCTCAGCTCAAATGTCTTCTCCACTAGGAAACCTTTCATTAACTGTCATCTACCACTCTTTGTTTATAAAGAATTGATACGTCCCTCTTCTGTCCACCCAGATCACTTTCTATGTATCATTTCTTAATCTCTTGTCACCTGCTGCCCACACTATAATTATCTGAGGACCTGCCAAGTCACTTTTCACCAGATTTGATGATGTAAGTGTTGATGTTTGCATTTTCCTTAGGGTCTTAGACCGGGCCTCACATGTCCATGTTAATAAACATGTACTGAGGTAGGCTATCTTTTATTATATATTATTTATACATGATGAGCTTTATTTTTTTTTCTCATATTAATAACAAGTACTTGAAGAGATGGGCAACATTTTTTCAAAAACAGAGGGGAGTTGGGTGCTCTTTTCATTTTACTAGATCTTGCCTGAAAACCATTTTTATGAATAGCTCTGAAGGGAGCACTGATGGAAACGCCTAGCACCCACATATCATACATTTTCTAGGCCAACCTTTAACATAGTAGACAGATTTCATTTCTTCATCTCTTGAAATTGTCAATGATGGGATATAGTGCTTTAGGCTGCTATTTTAGAAAGTGAAACTGAACAGAGAAAGTGACCTGAACAGTTTTCCTTCACTGGAGGCAAAGGGTAAAAGTGGCTCCTCTCTGAACAGTTAGCCCGAGAGTAATTTATGGCAGTTAATTAAACCAAAGCCTGATATTTCCTATTTTCAAAGGGGCAACCAATTATTTACTCATTCATTTCTCTTGATGTGCTTTGGAGCAGTTTTAAGTACATCGTTAAATGTCAAACAGAGGTGAGTGGCAACCTGGAATTAAAGCAGCCACCAATCTGTGCCTTGGGCTCTGCTTCTCTTGGTCCACTGAGCACTATGACTTAGAAATGAAACTGTTACACTCTAATGCTCTGCACGTTTTTTCAGATTTCATTTTAATAACTTTATTGACATGTCAAGGTAGACAAAGTTGTCAAAGGTGGTATCAAATGGCCAAATAAATCAAAGCTTGATCTATCCTCATATCCCATTACTTTACTGTCTCTATCCAACACAATCAGAGTGCGTTCACAAATCTCTGATGCTTTGCAAATGTCAGACGGACTTTCAGTTTCTCCTTGAAGATTCTATCAAGTTATGGAACAGACATCTCTGTTATTTTCTATCTGGGAATCTGACTGGTCTTTAAACACTAGTTTGTAATGAAATTCATTCAGTATTTTGACTTAGTTTCTTATACAGTTGTGCATGGAAATGTTTAAAGTTTGAAAATGTGGGTGACCACTTTCTACTCCTACCATCATGGCAGGCATTGCTAACTAATCACAACCTTTGTATTAGTCAGTGTTCTCCAGAGAAACAGGGTCTTCCCTGGTAGCTCAACTGGTAAAGAACCCACCTGCTATATGGGAGACCTTGGTTCGATCCCCTGGATTGGGTTGGGAAGATCACCTGGAGGGTCACAGAGAGTCAAACATGACTGAGCAATTAAGCACAGCACAGCACTCCAGAGAAACAGAACTAATAGGAGATAGGTATGTGCAAACAGACGCATTATAAGGAATTGACTCACACAACTATGGAGGCAAGAAGTCCCAATGTAACAGAATGAGACCCAGAGGAGCCAATGGTTTAGTCTCAATGTGACTTAAAATGCTTGAGAATCAGGAGAGGTAATGGTATAGTTCCAGTACTAATCTCTGAACTCAAGAAGAGCCAATATTTTTTTCATGTCCAAAAGCAGGAAAAAAGCTAATGTCCCAGTTCCAAGGCACTCACACAGGAGGCATCCTCTCTACTCAGGAGATGGTCAGCCTTTCTGTTCTACTCAGGCCTTCAACTAATTCAATGGGGCCCTCTCACAACAGGGAGGACAATCCACATTATTCAGTCTTCAAGTTTAAGCATTAATCTCATCCAAAAACACCCTCCCAGAAACACCTGGAATAAAGTTTGCCCAAATATCCAGACAGCCCACTGCCAAGTCAAGTAGACACATAAAATTACCATCACAGTCCTCTCTCCCATTGAGCCCAAACATGCTTCAACATTCATTAGGAGTGTGCCCCGGTCAGTCACTCCCAATCAACCAGTGTAGGAACAAGAGCTGAAACCTATTTTCTATGTTAGAGTCTAGTAAAAAGTCGTACTGGGTCACTGTAAAGAATCATAAGAGTGCTAGAGCTGGTTGGATCTATGGTTCATTAAGCTCAATATCCTATTAAAGCAGCAGCTACCAAGGAAGAACTGAGGGAGGGATCCGTGTCCTCTTTGACATCAACCTTAAAAGTTCTCTTCCCTTAGTACATGTAATGGATCTACAGGTCATAAAATTTACCCAAGGCCATTTTGAATTCTAGTTTTGCAAATGAGCAATAACTAAGCCAGCAAATGTCTTTAGGCATGGGGAAGGGCAGGGCTGGCTCTTGGCAACTGATTGACAGACATTTCATTGAGACTTCTTAACACTCTCAGTGGTACAAGTTTGAGACAATTGGTGCTTTCATTTGGCTTAAGACTTTTATTTACAAAACTATGCTTTCTGTATTCATAATTCCCCTTACAGAGCCTTCAAATACATCATGGTTTTGTTCCTTCATAATTAACTACCAGTTATTCAATACCTGCCAGGAGTAATATATGTTATTTCATTTGTGACTCCCCTGTACACACCACACTAATATAAAACACATAAGGAGTCTCATTCTATCTCAGGAAAGCCTTGTGACTCCTGTCTCAGTTACTCTGGACTGGTCTTCACTAAATTACTACCTTCTAGGGAGGACTTTTGAATCACTATGGCTAAAAGTACAAATTTTCCTTCCCATCCCTAATGATTTTTTTTTTCTTTCCTGCTTTATTTTTCTCTTTGGCACCATCTATTCTACCTATTTTTCTTATCTATTGTTTTCATCCCCACTACAGTGTAAGAGGGTAGGGATTTTTGTCTGCTTTGCTCATTGCTGCATTTCTAGCACTTAAAAAAACATCTAACACATAGTAAGTATTTAGCATATTTGTGGAATAAATGGATGGATAATCACTCTGAGGGAGGCATAATTATTACCATTTTACTGATAAAGACAGGCAATTTGGTTCAGTTGCTCAGTTGTGTCTGACTCTTTGTGACCCCATGGACTGCAGCATACCAAATCTCTAGGTAGGTCACCAACTCCTGGACTTTACTCAAACTTATGTCCACTGAGTTGGTGATGCCATCCTACCATCTCATCCTCTGTCATCCCATCTCCTCCTGCCTTCTATCTTTCCCAGCATCAGGGTCTTTTCAAATGAGTTAGTTCTTCGCATCAGGTGGCCAAAGTATTGGACTTTCAGCTTTAGCATCAGTCCTTCAAGTGAATATTCAGGACTGATTTCCTTTAGGATCAACCGGTTGGATCTTCTTGCAGTCCAAGGGACTATTAAGAGTCTTCTCCAACACCACAGTTCAAAAGCATCAATTCTTCAGCACTCAGCTTTCTTTATAGTCCAGCTCTCACATCCATACATGACTACTGGAAAAACCATAGCTTTGAACAGACAGACCTTTGTTGGCCAAGAAATGTCTCTGCTTTTTAATATGCTGTCTAGGTTGGTCGTAACTTTCCTTCCAAGGAGTAAGCGTCTTTTTAATTTAATGGCTGCAGTCACCATCTGCAGTGATTTTGGAGCCCAGATAAATTAAGTCTGTCACTGTTTCCACTGTTTTCCCATCTATTTGCCATGAAGTGATGGGACCAGATGCCATGAACTTAGTTTTCTGAATTCTGAGTTATAAGCTAACTTTTTCACTCTCCTCTTTTACTTTCATCTAGAGGCTCTTTAGTTCTTCTTCCCTTTCTACCATAAGAATGGTATCATCTCCATATCTGAGGTTATTGACATTTCTTCCAGCAACCTTGATTCCAGCTTGTGCTTCATCCAGTCCAGCATTTCTCATGATGTACTCCGCATATAAGTTAAATAAGCAGGGTGACAATATACAGCCTTGACATACTCCTTTCCCTATTTGGAACCAGTCGGTTGTTCCATGTCCAGTTCTAACTGTTGCTTTCTGACCTGCATACAGATTTTTCTGGAGGCAGGTCAGGTGGTCTGGTATTCCCATCTCTTGAAGAATTTTCCACAGTTTGTTGTGATCCACACAGTCAAAGGTTTTGGCACAGTCAATAAAGCAGAAGTAGATGTTTTTCTGGAACTCTCTTGCTTTTTCGATGATCCAACGGATGTTGGGAATTTGATCTGTGGTTCCTCTGCCTTTTCTAAATCTAGCTTGAACGTATGGAAGTTCATGGTTCATGTATTGATGAAGCCTGGCTTGGAGAATTTTGAGCATTACTTTGCTAGTGTGTGAGATGAGTACATTTGTGCAGTAGTTTGAGCATTCTTTGGCATTGCCTGTTTTGGGGGACTGGAATAAAAATTGACCTTTTTCAGTCTTGTGGTCACTGCTGAGTTTTCCAAATTTTCTGGCATATAGAGTACAGCACTTTCACAGCATCATCTTTCAGGATTTGAAATAGCTCAAATGGAATTCCATCACCTGTACTAGTTTTGTTTGTAGTGATGCCTCCTAAAGCCCACTTGTCAAGCAAGTGCATGAGACTTCCCTGGTGGTCCACTGGTTAAGAATCTGCCTTTCAATGCAGGGGACATGGGTTCAATCCCTGGTCAGGGAACTAAGATCCCACATGCCAAGGGGCAACTAAGCCCATGAGCCACAACTGCTGAGCGCACACACTCTAGGGCCTGCATGCCACAGTTAGAGAGAAGCCCACACACCAGAATGAAAAGCCCACATGATGCAGCCAAGACCTGATGCAACCAATAAACAAATAAACAATGACAAGCAAATACAGATAAATCAAGTAACTTGCTCAAGGTCATAATCAAAAATGAAATGACAGAAAAAGAGAAAAAATTACCCTAAAAATTGGTGTATTGATTTGGAGACTGCTTCAGTTAGTGAACCATACATGCCTGTACTGTTCTTGCATGCAACAAGCATGTAGAATCTCTGTCCCTGTGTTTAGCGTGTGTTTCTGGGTCTGTGTTAAATCTTTAGTCACTAGCAGTGCATCTCCAAGTGTCTCTCTCTAACACTGTGCCTGAACAAAAAGGCAGCAGCAAATATATTCCAGGTAAGTAAAATCATCTAATTTCATTCAATTCCATAACAATGACTTGCATTTGTAAAACTCTTGACTCTTTTTTCATTGAGCTTTCATACAGATTTCATTTAACATCACTCTTGTGAAGTGGACTGGACTTGTAGTAGTATCTCTATTTTACAATAGAGAAATTGAAAAATCAGAATAGCCACATGATTGGCTCAAGATCATCCACCAAATGACAGATAGCCCTGAAGTTGGAATTGGGCAGACCAGGGACTCAAATCAGACAGGCCTGGCATCAAACCCTTATCTTGTCTTTTCTAGCTGGGTGACTGAGGGAGGTTACTTAAATTCTCTGAATCTCTTGTCTCTTTATCCGCAAAACAGGGACCCTTACCCATCACAAGGTGGTTGTGGAAAGTAAATGATGTGATGTGTATAATTCAGTGAGCCCAGAGACAGGGACATAAAAGGAACACTCACTCCCACCCCTGCCCTGATCCCTGCTCTCCTCCCTGCCTCCTAGCCCAGTACTCGTCCAACCAGAACAATTAGAGAACTCTGGATGGAGACATATTTGTTATGGACTTATTTTAAAGGCTGGTACACATTTCAGTGAATTTATTAGTAACTCAGTCAGAGAATTCAAGACCCGGTAGGGCATTTCACAATCTAAATGCCAGATGTACTTATAGGAGACCAAAGCATGTGTGAATAGGATTGGGAGCAGCTCCTGACTTTCTCAATAAAATCTAAGGTATTGTGGTTTCACTGAAGGCCTCCTGTGAGAAGTATTTTTTCACTATAAAAATGCAGTGCTTTGGTAGCAGGTTATCATAGTGTGCTCCAAAAGAACTGTCCCTGAACAGATTCATTTTGATATTAATTGACGTTTTCTCATGTTTCACCTACAGTATTTATACGCACAGCATCCCCTTCAATAAAACATGCCTAAAAACAGAGATCTGATACCACAGCATTGGTGACAATATTTAGTTAAAAGCATGGCGTCTGGGAACTCCCTGGTCGCCCGGTGGTTAAGACTCTGAGCTTCCAACACAGGGGGCCTGGGTTCAATCCCTGGTCAAGGAACTAGATCCCATGTGCCACAAGTAAGAGTTTGCAATGCCGCAACAAAGGTCCATTGCAGCCAAATAAATAAATAAAAATAAACATTTTTTTAAAAAGGCATGGAGTTTTCCATAAACACACAACATTATTGGGTGGTGAAAACTGAGACCATTTCGAGAAGCTAAAAGACTCCCCTGATGGTTTCCAAACTCCAATTCCACTGCTGAATTCCAGGGAATGCCTTGTCTTCACACTATGCAAACCACTAGATATACACAGTGCATACTTGACATCTACTGACAGCATTGGAAGGGACTTTGCTATCATTGGTAAAGTTGTAGTCAATAGACATAACCAACAAACTAGCATTTTTACTGTTCTAGTCGATCACTCTTAATACGGCAGCATATAAAACCACAAAGGGAACAATTATATTAAGAAAGGAAACATAAGCCGTCAGTTGCTTCACAGTTAAACCTTAACTTCCGCTTATGAACAGTGACAAGGCTAATGAAGCTTTGTACTTGACATGACTTTAAGCTGGTTTGCCCAACACAGACAGCCAGGCCCAGAACTCCCTCTCTGTCACTCCCGTGCTCCATCTCAGACTCACACCAACCCCATGTGCCTGAGCACATTTCCTGCCATGACTTGCCCTCTGTCGAGCAGTGTGTTGAGCTTTAAGAGCCCCTGGCAGTGTTTAGCATCAGCCCCCTCCTCTTCTTCTGGTCACCTTCTCCCCTCCCTTTTATCTATGCATACTGAAGCTTACTCAGCTACCCTTTCCTAAAATTCATCTGGCTGGGCCATTTATCTTCTTATTGCAATAGTCCCCTTAGTAAATTTTTTTCTTACTAATGTCCAGACTGCTTTTTTTCTCACTTTGAAAACAGTTGTACCTGACTAGAGTCTCCAATCCTGACTGAAGAGCTCAGCTTCCTAGAATACACAGTACAAAGTGAGCAGGAGGCACTCGTTGCTCTGCTGTTAGGATTTACATCTTGGATTCACCACCAGCCTCTAAGCTACCTGAGAGCAGAAGCCAGAGCTGACTTTCTTCGTCATCTTACATCAGCACCTAGCATAGTGCCAACACAAAGCAGATATTCAATTGGTGCCTGTTGGATGAATTAGCAAATTCTTCTCAATCAATAATATTTATGCACTGTGTGTCATGTACTGGGCATTGCTTTTGTGCTTGAGATACCTCATAAACCAAAGAAGCAAAAATGCCTGCCCTAGTGGAGCACATACTATATAACAAAGATAAAAAAGAAAATCTTGTGTTATTTAAATGTTGCATACTATGGGAGGGGGGAGAAGCCAGAATGAGAAGAATCAGGAATTGGGGCATGGGAAGGGCATGAGTTGCCATTTTTTTTTTTTACTGTAGTTGCTTTACAAGGTTGCATCATTTTCTGCTGTACAGGAAAGTGAATCCACCATAGGTATACATACACCCCCCCTTTTTTGGATTTCCTTCTCATTTAGGTCACCATCTGGCATTAAGTAGAGTTCCTTGCGCTATACAGTAGGTTCTCAGTAGTTATCTGTTTTCTACATGGTACCAATAGTACATATAAGTCAAGCTCAATCTCCCAATTCATCTCACGTCCACCTCAACTACAAACAATACCATTTTTAATAGGGTAATCTGGAGGGAAAAGTTTAAATTAAACAAAGACTGGAAGAAGATGAGGAAATCAGCTGCCCAAATATCTGGTGGAAAACTGCTCCACAGTGGAGGGACTGCTGACACAAAGGCCCTGAGGTGAGAGTGTCCCCAAGGTATCTGAAGAACTGGAAGAAGACTGACTGGCATGGATGAAGCAGAATTTGGAGAGAGTGGTAGGAGGCAAGACATAACAAAAGGGTGGATCCCAGAAGGCCTCTGAAATCATCATAAGATGATGCTTCTTCCTCAGAATGAAATAGGGAGCTAGTGTAGTTCTTGTGCAGAGGAATGATGTGATCTGACTTGTGTTTTCAAAGGACCACCTTGGCTGCTGTGTTGAGAATGAGCTGGAGGTAAAAAATCGAAAAAGGGGGGAGGTTGAGGGGGACAGTAGCAGCAGGAAATCTACTGCAGAGGCTTCTGTAATAAGCCAAGCGAGCTATGGTGTGGCTCTGGCCAAGGTGACAGCTACAGAGTAGAGATACATGGTGAGGTTCTAGAAAGAACCAATGCATTTTTGGATGCTTGCACTCGGTACTTGTTACCTGGTTAATACTTACTGATACTTGTATTAACTTACTAATATTTATGTTAATATTGATACTAATATGTATAGATTCATGATTATCACTGTGGTAACAAGCTTTTTCATCATATTCCAACTTGAGACGAGAAAGGGTTAGCATTAACTGGAAACTGCCATAAAATCATGGCTATGCCTACAAGATTGGAGAAGGAAATGGCACCCCACTCCAATCCTCTTGCCTAGAAAATCCCAGGGACGGAGGGGCCTGGTAGGCTGCAGTCCACGGGGTCACTAAGAGTCGGACACGACTAAGCAACTTCACTTTCACTTTTCACTTCCATGCATTGGAGAAGGAAATGGAAACCCACTCCAGTGTTCTTGCCTGGAGAAGCCCAGGGACGGAGGAGCCTGGTGGGCTGCCGTCTATGGGATTGCAGAGTTGGACACGACTGAAGTGACTTAGCAGCAGCAGCATGCCTACAAGAATGTGCTGAGCATGTGCATATCATCCAAGATGCATGTCAAGGCGGGTAGAAAACGTTCATAAAGGTTGAGAACATCACTACTGAACAGTGCACTAAAGGTTGTAGGTATTTGGGCTGAGCTCAGCTTGTGTTCCCACAGCCAAATTATTTGAGTTCCCTTGGGTAATTTCCCCCTTTGGATTGCGGTCTTGGCAGTATCCACAATTTTACCTCATCAGAGGCTTCACTGTTCCTCCTTTGTCTCTTACTTGGGGCTCATCAATATACTCTGAACGTCTGTAATGCCCAATTTGGGATTCACGTTTGGCTTCATTTTCAGTATCCTATATTAAGGGAGCTCCTCTATGAAAAATCCAACCACATATATTTTAATTTACTAAATATCACAGGCAACTGGAAATACGTTTAGGATGGGAGGGGAGAGTAGGAGGTTAGAACAGTAAGAAAAATGCCTTCTCTTTGGTATCTCTTCAAAAGGGCCCTGCGACCGGGCTACTCTGTGTTAGGCTCCACTTCCACCCAGGCTCGGACCTTTCTGGGCTGGGAGGGCTACTGGAGAACGACTTCAGGTAATCAATGAATTCAGAGTCTCTTCTTTAAGAAATGAGCCAACAGAAGATTTCCAGTTCTGAGATTTATGCTGGTGGGAAATAGTAATGCATTTCAATGAGGAATGATATATCCCAAAACATCACTTTTTTCATTACACTGGGTACAAAGTTACTCTATTTATTAGATCTTTTAAAAGTCATAAACCATTTAGAGCCATTATCTTACAGACAGATTTAGAAATGTCATACAAGGCTTTCATAGGTATAAATTAATACTCAATCTTCACTTCAAATGAAACTTTTAGGCTCCCCAGTGAGAACCAAAGTCGTATTTTAACAGAACACTACATAGATTTCAAAGTGTCTTCGTTTTTGCTCGCTGGCATTGCAATTTTTCACCCAGAATAAAACATAATTCTTTGACAACAGAGGGACAACAAGCTTAGTCTCTCTGTATACTCTTTTATAATGTATGTATGCAGTATGGCCATTTGGAATAAAAATCAAATTGTATGTGTGCTCAGTTGTGTCTGACTCTTCATGACCCCATGAACTATAGCCCTTCAGGCTCCTCTTTTTCTAGGCAAGAATACTGGAGTGGGTTGCCATTTCCTTCTTCAACAAAACTGTATAAACTACAATATATTTATATAAATTTATGGTTGACAAAATATTTTCACTTGTAATGTTTCACATAATCTTTGCAACAACTCTGTCATGTAGGTATGATTACTCCCATTTTGCAGGTGAAGAAACTGAGGCTGAGAAAATCTGTGACTTGCTGAAGAGTCCATAAGAGATAATAAGGCACTCTGGAGAGCCCAAGTAGAACCCAAGTCTGTCAGACTCTAAACCAGTCATCCAGTTCTGTATGGTGGTTCAGGACTCAATACATTTTTGTAATAAACATCTTGTAATACATCACATAAAATACCTCAACACACCTACTTTGGCTACACTCGGAGCTGAGAACCTCTAAGAGAGGAAGAAGGGTGCCTTCTATCTGTCTTTCCAGATTCCTCTCCACCGTTTTCCACTCTGCTCTGAGCCCTGAGACACTGAGCTGCATAGACTGAGTCCTCAGGCCCCCTTGCTCGCTAGCTTTCTGCTGAGTCTGACCAGCGAGGAACACAAGAAACCAGAGGGAGAAAAGAGGATGTAGCTAGGTGATCGGCTCCTTCAGCTCCTTCCCTGCAGAGTCGCCACAGGTGGTCTTTGCCCTTCAAATGGAGGGGACAGCTCCTGACAGGAAGCTCTCACAGTCTCTAGATACTGACAAGCTCTTCCACTGATAAGCTCTTCAAAGTCAGAGTGGGAAGAGTATTGGCAGTTACTGGTCCTAGGGTTCTGTATTACCCTTAGTAGATTCTCTACATTCTGGTGCCACTTTTCTAAATCATTCCTTTATTAAACTCTCCATAAATTATCCAATTTGAGTATGCCATCTGTTGCCTGCTGAGACCCTGGCACAGGGGGCCTTCCTAGTGATTTTGCTATCATAAAAGGAATCAGTGGTTAAATTCCTCTGGAAAATAATTCCTAAGCAAATGTTCCATTAATGATAAAATCAAGCTGGTGGTGATGCAGAGGAAATGAAGACAAATGGAGAGCAGTAACATGAGCTTCACATGTGGTGGATCCTTCCAGGGTGATACTGACAGGGCATGGTAGTCATTTATGAGACAACCAACTTTTAAGAAGAGCAGAAAGACCCATAAATCCGTATCTGCCTCTCAGGCTGGCCTCACCCACATGCCCAGGACAGCTAGTCAATAGCTCCTATTAGGAGACAGAAAACCTCAGAGTAATAATATGTGTATGAATAATAACTACAGTAGCCCTCTCATGTACCTCATAACTAGCATAATTTATAGACAGCAAATTTGAGTATCTGAGAGGTTAGGTAATTCAATCACAGTCACACAGCTAGCAAGTAGAAGAGCCAGAGCGTGAGGCCCTACCAGAAGTTTATTGCTAATAGATTGCTAGCCGAGCCTTAATGTACCCCAGAACTCTGGTTTCATAGCTCAGCTCCTGTTTAGCGCTTGTTTCCGACACTGCTTCCCACTCTTGGTTGGGTTCCTGGCCCATATTTGCTAATCCTATTCCCCTAAACTAAAAACGTGGCTTCCGTCTCTCCCTATTTCCACCATTAGATCAATGATTAATCCATTAATTCATCATTGCCAGGAAATTAAAAGACGCTTGCTCCTGAGAAGAAAAGCTATGGCAAACCTAGACAGCATATTAAAAAGCAGAGATATCACTTTGCCGACAAATGTCCTCACAGAGCTATGGTTTTTCCAGCAGTCATGTATGCGTGTGAGAGTTGGACAATAAAGAGGGCTGAGTGCCAAAGAATTGTGTTGGAGAAGACTCCTGAGAGTCCCTTGGACTGCAAGGAGATCAAACCAGTCAATCCTAAAGAAAATCAATCCTGAACATTCATCGGAAGGACTGATGCTGAAGCTGAAGCTCCAATATTTTGGCCACCTGATGCAAAGAACTGATTCATTACAAAAGACCCTGATGCTAGAAAAGATTGAGGGCAGGAAGAGAAGAGGGCGACAGAGGATGAGATGGTTGGATGGCATATTTGACTCAAAGGACACAAGTCTGAACAAACTGGTAGATAGTGAAGGACTGGGAAGCCAAGTGTGCTGCAGTTTATGGGGTTGCAAAGAGCTGCACACGACTAAGAGACTGAACAACAACACTAGCCTGCTCATCTCTGAAAATGTACCACTGCTGTTTTCTTTTCTTTATATTTATTAATTTATTTATAGTTTGCTTGCAACATGTAAAATCTTAAGTGTACAGATCTGCAAATGACAGATCAAATTTTGTACTATATAACAGACCACCATTACTCATCTTATTTTTTAGTGGGATGCCTCAGTTCAGCTCCCACAGAGTCAGTTTCTTATGGAAGTATATTTTTGATTCATCTAATTTATGTAAGTATAAAATATTATTTTCCCTAGAATCCCATGAACTTGTAGGTTCTTAAAGAGTTTACAACATAAAAGGATAATTAAGGTTTATACACACACATGTGGAGGAGGAAATGGCAACCCACTCCAGTATTCTTGCCTGGAGAATCCCATGGACAAAGGAGCCTGGCAGGCTACAGTCCATGGGGTCACAAGAGTCAGACACGACTTAGTGACTATACCACCTCCACCCACACAAACATGAGGTGTTTAGAACTCACTCTTTCTTATGAATTACATTACCCGGGTGCTAACTTTCTTCCTTGGGCAAAGGATAACATAGTTGAAAAACCAAAGGCTCAAAGAGAGTTAAATAAGTCTTAGATTTGTCTTAGGCCTAACATCGTATTAACAAAATGTTTCTAGGGCAAGCTACTTAAACTCTCGTGGCCCTCTGCTTTTCCATTTTAATTTGAATGATATCTATATTGTAGAATCATTGTGAGGATGAGGTGATGTATATAACGTTCTGTCACAGTGTCTGCCATATGTCACAACCCATTTTATTCTCTACTCAGCATTTTTCTCACCAGCTGATATCTATATCCTTGCTTCCTCCCTTTTCATTTTCTTTTTATTTTTGTGGTTTTGTATTCACTTTTAAAGAACTTTCAGATAAGTACTAAAACTTCCAAAGTTGGCAAATAATTTTCTACCATTTGTCAAATTGTAAGCTCCTTACAGAACCTAGAATCACTAGGACTTTGTGATCACTTGGACTAGAAATTAGTACATGAATATAAACCCCAGGCTCTGGGATAAATCACTGTAAAGCACACTGTCATTCTCTATCTGACTTATTTCACTTAGCAAATGCCCTCAAGATCCAAAGAGCACAGATGCAGTTCCCAGGGGATGGGGAGCCTGGAAAATGGGGAGAAGTTGGTAAAAGGGTACAAATGTTCAGCTACCAGATGAATAAGACCTAAGGCTCTAATGTATAAAATGGTAACTACAGTTGATAACACTATATTGCATAACTCAGATTTGCTAAGAAAGTAAAACTTAAACATTCTCACCAAAATAAAAGGATAAATATGTGAGGTGATGGCTGTACTAACTAACTAGACATGAAGAATCATTTCATAACTTATATATCTACCAAATCATCATGATGTACACTTAAATATCTTACAATTTTATTTTTCAATTACACCTCAATAAAACTGAATAAAGAAAGACACTGTCTGCCTCAAAGACTGCATTCCTGCACTACAATTAGAGTGGGACATTAACAATGAAAAGGGAAAATAGTTCTTGGGAGCTTCCTTCATACAAGAACTGTATTTTCTTCTTTTGATGCTCATGTAAACATACACAGACACACACACATATTTCCAGACTCCACTCCGGCCCTTAATCAGAATCCTTCACAGATTACTGCAATCCCACGTCTATAACAATAGAGACATGACCACCTGAAGGCAAGATGGTCATTCTCCCCAGTGATCTCCTATAATCCTTTTTACTGAGAATTCTCATAGCTTTGTTTGGCAAATCAAGTCCTAGAAGACAGACACAAAACATTCCACCTTGCTCCATGCAGTCTCTGAAAGAAACTGTATAGTCAAGAAGTCATTACTGGACTTTCCCTGGTGGTCCAATGGTTAAGAATCTTCCTGCCAATGCAGGGGACACAGGTTCAATCCATGGTCCAGGAAGATTTCACATGCCACAGGGCAACTAAGCCCATATGCCACAACTACTGAACCCACACACCCTTGAGCCCATGCTCTACAACAAGAGAAGCCACCACACTCAAAGGCCTGCGTACTGCAGCCAGAGAGTAGCCCTCACTCACTGCAGCCAAAGAAATCCCGTGTGCGGCAATGAAAACCCAATAGAACCAGAAGTAAATACATCAAAAAATGTTTTCCAAAAACAGAAGTCATTACAATTCTGTCTTCCTCATTCTTCTTCCCTCATCTCTGCAAAGTTATAATGAATATGTGACACAACTCCACTCTTACTTCCACTGTATTATTAATGTCAAGTATTTAGCAGCTGACCTCTTACTAGCAGTGGTACCAGGACCACTGCTTCACTGATCTGGAAAAAGAGAAAACTTAGCATGGCAGAGCATTCCTATGTGCCAGGCACATTGACATGGATTAATATGCTATTTCCAGTTCATAGTAGCCACATGAGAACAGTGTTATCACCACCATTTCAGAGAGAAGAAAACCGACAGTATAGAAACATGAATAGTAGAACCAGGAGTGGAGTCCATGTCTCTCTGAGCTCCTCTGCCATGGCTATGAATTACTGAGCCGGGAGGGCCTCCCAGAAACATACAACAGTGTATCTAACATCTAGGCCACTCCCTGTCAAGGGTGAGGATCATTCCAGAACTGTCATTGGCCAGCTGGGAGGAGTCTCATCACTCTTGACTGATGTATACAAGTTCCTCACTAAATGCTGGGCGATCCCTAGCCCAACACTAGGCATCCACTCTAGAGTCACCCCTACTGTTTGGGGAAATTTAAAAATCATGCTCCAGTCCTTCCACCTATACGAAAAGAAATGTTAAACTGCCTAACCCTGTACCTCCTTTTGAGGCGTTTCCATAGACATGTACTCACTGAAGTTCATAAACAAACTCATAAGTAAACCAGACAGTTTTGCACCAAGTGTGGTGTCCCTACTACACAACTCATAAATGGCATTTTGACAAAGTGCCAACTTCCCAGTGCTTCTCATTTTATTCTGGGGACAAAACCAAGCCATGCTCAGTTCCCTCTGATGTATTAGTCCCATGAATAAAAGATGTTCCCTGACACTAATTCAGCCTGCTTCTCTGACTGCCCACTGTGCCCTCTGCACTTGTCTGGAGAATGGCTGAGTTTCAGAGGAGCCACAGTGCCTCACCCTGAACTCTCTGTTGATCGCACCGTACAGGGGCACCTCATTAAGCGGTTGGTGTTGCCTACTAATGCAGCATCCCAGGTTTCAGTTAATGGCCGTAGACTTTTTCTTTTCTTTCTTTCTTTTTTTTTTTTTGAGAGTTTGGCAGCAGGGAATCCTGGCTCTCCCTCAAGTGCAAAGCCCCAAAATAGAGTCTCCAAGAACATTTCCACTCCTAAATAAAAACTACCCATGTGAGTGAGAGAAATCCATGATTCCTTGTAAGAAGGTGATTTCCCAAAGCTTGCTAATGAACCATTGAATGAAGGAAAGCTGTCACTGACTTGATTGTTCTTGCTTGCTCTCCCAAAGGTGAAAGTTTAAAGAAGAAGTAGAAAAAGAACTGGACTGAGAGTCAAGACACCCAGATTTCTGCTAATAGCTCCCCTTTGAGCTCTATGTCTAGGACAAGAAACTGCAAGTCTCTGGTCCTCAGTTTCCCATTCATAAAAATAGATGGGTAATTGTAAGTAGTCACATAATTGTATGACCTATGTACTCATACATACTCAGTACTATGTACTGGGTTTCATCTTTATGCTGTCCTTAAAGTATGATTGTTAAGATGATGAAGACAAATAATACTGTATCAAAATATCTTTGTTTCAAGACACATTATCTGTTCAGTGATAGAGATTTCAAGTTGTTTAATTTCCAGCTGCATTTAAACTCACACACAAAAAAAGGCCTTCCCATCACTACTCTGGCAAGCTGTGGTCACCATTTGGATATTGACAGTTAGGGACAGCAACAGAACTGATTGGATGAGAAATACCTAAATACACAGAAATTTGCTAACCATCTTAACTTGTTTTTTAACTGGAACACTGTTGTTTTTTATTTGTTGCCCTGAAAATAGTCTTGGGAATAGAGTAAGAAGTCTGTGGCATCATCATATTGGGAAGATATTTTCCTTCAAAAGATGGCTCTCTATTTCTTCCCATGCATCTTCTTCATCTCATATTTCTCGTCTGCACATTTCTCCCAATTTATAGCCAATTCAAAAGGAAAATCACTGACGAGGTATTTTTTCAAAATGGCAGAGCCCTCAAATCACATAAGCAAGACATAAAATGGGCTGGCATAGCAATTTGTCCCATGCTGAGCCAAGAACGAACACTCAATAAATACTGATTGGTTGACTGATCAAGTGCTGGGGGCCTGCCTTTCATTCCCTGTCCCACTGTGAGGAGAAGCTACGGACTTGATGTTCCCCACTCAAATGGTCTGTGTCTCTATCCCCCAAATATAGGTGACAGCATCTGCCTCTAACACACTCACCATAAATTAGCAGGAATTGATGGGCTCATGTCTATGAACCATTCTGAGCTTCTCAGAAAAAGCCAGACCACCCACAGAAGGCCCTGTGATCAGGAAGTATTTACGCATGCAATGGTGGGCAGCAGTTCCCAGGGGCAATCTTGGGAAATTGTAGTGCCAAACACACACATGAGCAAGAGGGCACCAGAGGAGGTTCATACATTATGGATTTCTGACCAGCCATGAATAATACATTGCTCAAATTTTAAAATGCAATAAGTAAACTATGAGATACCATTAGTATTATGTACATAAATATTTTAGAAGCTCCATGTAAATATCCCATAGTTACTCCAGTTAATTGTGATCAAAGGAATATCTGTTGTTAAATCCACACTAACCCAGTGGAGGTTTGGGGAAACAAGGGGCTGAATGAATTGAGGAGTGATTATAAGCCATACTTGGAGAATCTCAGATCGATTGAACCACTCTAATTTAGCACCGATTTGAATGACTGCAAGAGACTCTGTGTCTGTGTGTGCCTGTGTGTTGTCACTAAGTCATACCTGACTCTTTGCGACCCCATGGACTGCAGCCCACTAGGCTCCTCTCTCCATGGGATTTCCCAGGCAAAAATACTAGAATGGGTTGCCATTTCCTTCTGCAGGGAATCTTCCCAGCTCAGTGATTGAACTTGCACTTCCTGCACTGCAGGTGGACTCTTTACTGAACCACCAGGGAAGACTCCAGAAAAGACCCTGGCTATATTTAAATATTTTCAAAAGGAAGGAGAGAGATTATTTTTTTAAAAAAATGAAAGGGCTAAACATATCAATTCAGACTCTTAGGTTGGTCTAAAAAAATAAAGCAAGTAGGTAAAAATGTAGCTGTGGACCATTAAACAGAAAGGTCCAGCAATTCCCAGAAGCAGCCATCCAGAGAATACCAGGGGACATCTCCTCCATGGATCACCAAGGAGAGGCACTGGATTGATGAATTCATCTCAGGCCTTTGTCTTACTCTCAACGTCATGGTCAATAACTTAGTTGTTAGTGTTCAAGGTTACCAACTCAGGCTCACAAATCCCCCAAGAAACTATTAAACACAATCAGGATGGCAACTTACAGTTGTATGATAAGAAATACACCTATCAAGCAGATTGAACATTTGTATTGGCCTACCCAGTACATTCTACCCAGTATAAAAACTCTAAATATTAGACAGTTGCTTGGTGATAAAGACAGGGGTTGGAGAACTTTCTGTAAAGAGCCAGGTAGTAAATATTCCAGCGTTTGTGGGCTGTGACAGTCTGTGTCACAGTTACTTAACTGCAATCCAGATTTAGCCTGCAGGCAGGAGTGGGCAGACATTTACCTAAAATAAGGGAAGTTGATGATATGATTTAATGTTAAAGAACAGTAGACTTGACTAGTTCTCTATGGGGATATTACTACTTGGTACTCTCACTCTTGGGCCCTGAGATAGTTTCATGTTGCTTTCTTCTTAGAAATATACATGGCTAGCAACTTCTTCTTTGGAATGTTCTATTCTTTCTTTAGCAGCCTTAATATCTCTCATGTTGAAGTTAAATAAGGAACATACATTTTTAATCTTATAGACAAAATTTTAAAACAAATAAACAAATAAGAAATAGTTATGATTTACAGTTGTGATGATATGGTACCTAGAGCTTATGTAACGCCATGCATAGGGACATATCAAAGGCTCCCAGAATCTACAAACAGGAAGTGCTGGAGAGGGTGTGGAGAAAAGGGAACCCTCCTACACTGTTGATGGGAATGTAAACTGAAATAGCCGCTATGGAGAACAGTATGAAGGTTCCTTAAAAACCTGAAATAAGAGCTACCGTAAAATCCTGCAATCCCACTTCTGGGCATATATTTAGATAAAACCATAATTCTAAGTGCTACATGCATCCTAATGTTCATTGGAGGACTATTTACATAGCCAAGACATGAAAACAACTTAAATCCCCATTGACACAGAGTGGATAAAGACGACGTGCATACATACATATACATGATGGAAGATTACTCAGCCATAAAAAAGAATGAAATAATGCCATTTGCAGTGACAAAGATGGACCTAGAGATTATCATACTGAGTGAACTAAGTCAGATAAAGGCAAATATCATGTGATATCACTTATATGTGGAATCTAAAAAAATGGTACAAATGAACTTATTTACAAAACAGAAATACAGTCACAAATGCAGAAAACAAACGTAATTACCGGGGAGAAGCAGGGCAGGGATAAATGGGGAGACTGGGATTGACATATATATTCTACTATATATAAAACAGATAACTTCTAAAGATCTGCTATACCTATGCTGTTCTAAATAGCACAGGGAATTCTACTCAATACTCCGTAATGACCTATATGAGAAAAGAATCTGAAAACGAGTGGATATATGTATAACTGATTCACTTTGAGGTACAGCAGAAACTAACACAATATTGTAAATCATCTACACTCCAATAAAAATTAATTCAAAACAATCGAAGTTCCAGGTATAGTCCAGGAGGCATTCATCCGAGGCTGTACCCAGCTTTACTAGGGCTCAGAAAACCCATTACCTCACCTTTCACTGTGGCCCTGGTGCCAGAGAAACTCCACTGTGGCTTTTCTTCTCCTAGGTGTCACAGCAGTACACCTATGGTCGTGAAAAGGGAACTTGGTGAACGACACGTTACAGCTGTCTTTTTTTTTTTTTTTAATTTTCTTTATTGTGTTGGTTTTGCCATACATTGACATGAATCAGCCATGGGTATACATATGCTCCCCTTCCAGGACCCCCCTCCCTCCTCCCTCCCAATTCCCTCTCCCTGGGTCATCCCAGTGCACCAGCCCCGAGCATCAAACCTGGGCTGGCGATTGATTTCACATACGATAATTAACATGTTTCAATGCTATTCTCCCATATCATCCCTCCCTTACCCTCTTCCACAGAGTCCACGAGACTGTTCTATACATCTGCGTTTCTTTTGCTGTCTTGCATGCAGGGTTCTCGTTACCATGTTTCTAAATTCCATATATATGCGTTAGCCATTAAAAAGAATCAGTTCTACTCAGGTGGACGGAACTGGAGCCTATTATCCAGAGTGAAGCCAGAAGGAAATACAGCAGTCTTTTATTTGGGTTTGGTTTTGGTTGCAGAAATGGGGCCACTGTTGGATCACGTCTGTCCAGACTCCCTGGGTTTCGGGTTCCCCAGAGCTCATGGTCCGTGGTACTGCACTGCCTCTTGGGTCTCCAAGCTGCCGTTGTGCTTTAACCCCTGTTTCTCCACTGCTTCAGCATCTGACTTTGCTGAGGCACTCCATCTGCTCTCTGCACTCTCTCCAGGCCAAACGGAAGGAAGCTTTCCCTCTTTTGACATGACACTGCTCTTAGTCTGGGACTCTATAAATGTGCTGTGGATGCCCAGAAATTATATACCAGATTTCATTTATGTAGATGCAAAGATTTTGCTTATGTAGATGCAATACAGGACAGCTGGGTTTAATCCCTGGATAGGGAAGGTACCCTGGAGAAGTGAATGGCTACCACTCCAATATTCTTGCCTGGAGAAAATCCCATTGGCAGAGGAGCTTGGTAGGCTACAGTCCATGGGCCTCAGAGTTTGACTGAGCAATAAACAAGAGATGCAAAACTGCATTTTTCTTGGGAAAAGGTAAGCAGTTTTCCACAAAGGGGTAAATGACCTCCCCAAACTTGAAACAATGACCACATTGTAATTGATTAAAGTGGAAAATGTATCAAATACAGATTTACTTGTGCCAGTTCAACTACCTTCACTTAGCAGGAAGAGAGAGAAACCACAATCTAAATAATCCAGGAAATCCTCCACCTTTGTGCTTAGTGAGCACATACCTAAGAGGTGAGCCTGGGATGCTGACCTAAATCTGCAGTCCTCAGTCTGGAATAGTGCTTAACAAAACTGCTTTCTAAGAACTATGAGAAGTACATTAAAGAACATTATTCAAGAAACATTTTCTCTGAGTCAATGGTGATATAATAAACACAAATAATATACACTTTCTCCCAGAAGAGTTAGTATTCTTCCTTTACCCTCCCTAGCTTATTCTCCCTTCTCACTGCCAGGCCAACATCCCCCTCTTCTACCACTCCATTAGAAATACTAACTCTGCAACTCCTTAGAAAACATCGATCACATCACTCCTGGCTGGAAAATATGCAGGGTTTCCACTTTTTCTGGACTCAGGATTAATTTACAAACTACAACTAGCAAGTTGGACAGGGGACAAGAAAGTATAGGAAGACAAGTAGCCCACACTTGAATGCCGGCTCAAGTTCTCCATCTGTCTACTTCCTACCCTTACAGAATCACCAGCCCTGTGCCATGCAATGGACGCTTTCACAGAACGCAAAGCATTCATGCAGACAAAACCTAAGCTCTGGTAACCCACTCAAAAGCAGCAGAGTTCCGGGGACTAGCAATAGTGAATCACCAGAGGGAATAACTACTTTGGAATGTCTCTTCCCAAGAGTCATGTCAAGGTTTTTAGATAAAAGTCAATTATATTGTGACAGTTTTCATTTAACATAGCCTAGAATCTGATTTGGGCTTCCCTGGTGGGTTGACAAGTTCTTTAACACTGAGCTTCTGGTGGCCCAGTGGTAAAGAACCTGCCTGTCAATGTAGGAAACACAGGTTCGATCCCTGGATCAGGAAAATCCCCTGGAGAAGGAAATGACAACCCACGCCAGTATTCTTGCCTGGGAAATCCCATGAACCGAGGAGCCTGGCAGGTTACAGTCAATGGGATTGCAAAAAGAGTCAGACACAGCTTAGTGACTAAACAAGAATCTTGTTCACAAAGCTGAAATAGAGACTCAGATGTAGAGAACAAAAGTATGGACACCAAGGAAGGTGGGGTGGGATGAATTGGGAGACTGGGATTGACATATATACACTACTGATACTGTGTATAAAATAGACAGCTAATGAGAACCCACTGTAGAGCACAGGGAACTCTACTCAATACTCTGTGATGACCTAGACGGGAAGGAAATCTGTAAAAAGGGGTGATATATGTATAGTTATAGGTGATTCACTGTGCTGTACAGCAGAAACTAATACAACACTGTAAAAAACACTATACTCCAATACAAATCAATATATATATATATATAATAAATACTTTTAAATGTAAAAGAATTAAATTGCCTAAAATCTAAACTGTCTCATCCTCAAAGCCAAATCTAAGTCTCTTCTCTTCCATGTAGCCTTTAGCACAGGCTATTTTATTCTATTCTCTGAACTCTACCAGCAGAGAAAATTGGATGTGCACAGAAGTACAGCTCTCTGAAGGAAAGACAAATTAAGTGGCACTAGCTAAGGATAAGCCAGTGGATTCCAAAGGCAAAGTGATGTCCTCTAAAGCCAAATTCTTCTATGATCTTTAAGCCTCACCTCCTGACCTGGGAAATAGAGAATTGAATAAAAGGTCAGCTGGCAGAGAAACAGAGCCCCTGGCAGCTTGTCTGCTGATAAAACACACTAATAATATTCCAGAGCAAAAAAAAAAAAAGCATAGACATAAATTTTTAATTTATAAAATTTTAATATGTAATTTATATTTATATATACATGTAACGTAATAAGAGCCTAAGAATGAGAAGATAATGAATATGGAAGAAGGATAGCAGAGGTGATAAGTGACCAGGGGATATCCTGCTTCCCTCAAGGGTGAGGAACAAACTGGGCGGGACCAGGCAAAGGCAAGGAGATGCTACAAAGGACCCAGCTGCATAGCACGAGGCAGTTGTAGTCACCCACTCTAGCGATGGAACTCTGAAACAACTGATACCAGCAATGAGAGCCCCTGCCAGAGCAGTGAGTGGACCTCACCAGAGGACCTCAGCTGCCAGGGTGGAAGCAGCAGCAGCAAGGCTAGGCTGCCAAGGCGCATGGACCTCAGAGCCTTGGCTGCAGGGAGCCACCTGAGTGAGGCCATGAAGGTGAGAACTGACTGTGAGTCTCGCCCCCCAGACATGGCCAGCGGGGCTCCAGGCAGAGACCTGTATCTCCAAAATCAAGCACAGTGTCTGGTTTACAGCAAGCGCTTAGTAAATACTCAAGAAAGGGAGGGAAGAAGAGGAGGCGTTTGGCCAGTGGGGCTCAAAATCAAACAATCTGAGTGGTCACGATAGTTACCATTTATTGGCCCTTCCCATAGTTGTGTGTGTAAAAGTCACTCTGTCGTGTCTAACTCTTTGTGATCCCATGGACTATACAGTCCATGAAATTCTCCAAGGCAGAATACTGGAGTGGGTAGCCGCTTCCTTCTCCAGGGGATCTTCCCAACTCAGGGATCAAACCCAGGTCTCCTGCATTGCAGGTGGATTCTTTACCAGCTGAGCCACCAAAGAAGCCATTCCCATGATTATTTCAGACCAAAAATCACCTATTATACTTCCGTGGGATCATAGGACTAAAAGAATTACACCTGGAGAAATAAATAGCAAAATTATAATTAAATACCTTCCTACTATGTGCAGTCACTAGAGACGGTTAACTATGTACAGTCAACCTGACATGGAAAACGTAGACAAAATGAATAGCAAAAGGAAACTGAGGATCTTTAAATAGCCCATGATGACTCACTGGGTCATCACAGGCTGAGGAAATTTTTTGGAAAAATTTATCTCCATCCAGGAGATAGTGTCAGCCTGTTTCTAAGTTCATAGAGTAGGAAGCCTAGGAAAGGAAGCAAGGAAGCATGGCTCAACACGTTACATGAGTCATCTGAGGTTTTCTTTTTTTTTAGTGTGAGGTTTTCAAATGATAAAACCAATCTATAGTGTTTGTAAGGTAATACCACACAAAGATCTATAAAAAGCTTAATCACATCCCCAGCAAACCCATGCATCACTCACCCCTTTCCCAAAGAGCACAGTATTAATGCTGGTATACATCTTTTCAGACCTTTATCATCATTCATCTAAATGCATCTGTTTTATATATATATATATATATATATATATATAGCTAGAGTCATTTAATCTTCCCTAGGGATTCATATTCTTAACAGGCAATCTGCTTTTTTCATCAAATAGTAGATCTTAATGTTTTTTTATCTTTTCTTTTAATTCTTTTATGTATGTCACACGCAGAGACACAATTTTACATTAATGGCAGTGGTACACAATCTTTTCTCATTTTGTTATGTTTTTAACTCTTGCCTCTTACCTCTGCCCTCTTCTCCCTTACTCTGCCACCATTCAGGAAGACATTTCCTATTTTCCCATGGCTCAGGGAGGAATACTTACAGGGTGGAAATGTACTTTCATGTCCAAGTCGCCTCTTTCATGTCAAACCTGAAACTAGAGGTCAAGTCAAAAGGCCGGTGCACCTGGCCTTCTCAGACAAGGACAAAGGCAGATGAGCTCTCTGATCCTGTGACCAGTGAAGATTCTGGTCACTGCCTGCATCAGGGGGAACGCAGCTGTGTACAAAGTACTCAAGGGCTAGGTCAAGTGCAGCACACTAGTCCACCATTAGCTTTAGGACACACTTTGAAGTTCCAAAGAAAGGTGGAAGCCACCCACATGTACAAGCAATAAGGTATTATCAAAAGATAAGGACCTCCATGGGAGGGGTGTGGTCTCCAATAATAGAAAAGATTATTAGCCTAAAATCATGAAAATCTGTTTAAAAACCAATGTATCAGTGAGGTTCCCAGGCCACGGCCCTCTTTTACCACTTTTAGCCACCAAAATGAGACGAGAAATGATTAATTAATGCCAGTGTGTCAAAGTGTTATTCGCTGTCACGTCCAACTCTTTGAGACCCCATGGACTGTGCCCTCCAGGCTCCTCTGTTCATGCAATTCTCTAGGCAAGAATACTGGAGTGGGTATTCAGCCTAGCCATTTCCTCCTCCAGGGGAGATCTTCCTGACCCTGGGATTGAACCTAGTGTCCTGCATTGCAGGGAGATTCTTTACTGTCTGAGCCATGCTAGGATAAAGGTTAATGCCAACTATAGTTCAAAATGAAGATCCAATTTATTTATTACTCACTGTAATCAGTCAATCATTTGTCATTAGTTACCTCAAAACATTTGAACTGCACAGAAGGTATTTCCCAAGTCTCTACTGCCACCCACAGTTCAAGGTAGAAACAGTGGGACAAAATCCTTGGCAGCATGCATGAAAATTATGCTCTAAATTGACTTATATAAGTATCGTTGTACTATATTTGTATGGTTTTTAATGTATGCGTATTTATCCTTGCATACACACACACAGCCATTTGGTGATGATGAATAAACAGGGTAACACTTGAGTTCAATTAAACTCACTCCAGGTTTGGCATTTTTCCCACAGCAAGTAAATCAGTATTGTCAAAATTGGACTTGTCGTTTAATTAAGCCTGGGCATTAATAGTCCCATGGCCTTCAGAGACATCTTTGTGTCTCAGTGAACCAGTTTGGATTGTCAGGGTAAAGAGACTGTACTTAAGAGGATGGAGATGTTGCAAATGAAATCCAATTATAAATGCTTCTATCGAGAATGAAAATGTTGCAATATCCTTCTAATCGTGGGTGAAGATTCTTTTCAGTTGAAGATCAGACTAAAATTGAATACTCCCAATAATTCATGAGGGGGATATTATTTCCTACTTATGAAGTGGCGGTAATAAAGTTACAAGAAATTAATTACTCATTTTTCTAAACACTTCCCTCAACTAGCATCAACAAGCAATCATTCAGAGTTTTACAACTGAAGTCTACTTTTAAATAACAATAATAATGCTGTAAATTTTGTCAAATGATAATACCAGGGAATGATTCCTCCTAGTGGATGTATTTTTCTATAGAAAAACTTTTTCACGGCAGGAATCTTCTTAAATCTAAGTTCTTTAACTCTCTGGTAGCAGATTTCATGCACACTGAGTCACAGCAATTCCTATAATGATAAGTTCCAACTCAGAGACTGAGCAAGCGAAGGTCAGCCCAGCCACCCTATCAGTCCACTTCTGCCATTCCCAAATCACTCCAGTGAAAGAAAGACTTGTGGACCCTGTAGGTCCATGCTGAGTCGCTTGGTCATGTCCAACTCTTTGCAATCCTTTGGACTATAGTCCATCGGGATCCTTGGTCAACGGGACCTTCCAGGCAAGAATACTGGAGTGGGCTGCGATTTCCTTCTCCAGGAGGGAAATAAACAGTGTCACCCTTATATCAGTGGAAAACATTCTGGGATCCCAGTCTCTAAATTAGCAGTAAGCTCAATTCTTCTCTCTGGTCCTTCCACCCCTGGTAAATTCAGCAATCCCTAGGGATGTTTGCTGATATTCCAGACCCAGTCCTGATTGTCCTTCCTACTTCCACTGGAGCAGGAACTCAACAAAGAAGATTCGACCATGACCGTGACCACTTGAGCCCCAGACACGGGCAGCCACCAAGCTGCCATTGCCACTTCCCTCCTCCTATGCCCGTAGAGAAGGGGCTCTCTGCCAGGGACCACAGCTATTGCCATCACTTTGGCCTCAGGGAAGAGGCCAATCCTGTCTCCTGCTTATTTCACCCCAGATATGGCTTAGGTCTGACCTACTAGTGACCAGCAACACAAAGAGAAAAACGCACACAGGAAGTATTTTACAGTTACATTGCAAGTGCAGAGTCATCCTGGAATCCCTCACTACACTTTCCTAAAGGCAGCTCAATCATTAACCTCACAAATGCCCTTGTAGACTTCTTCTTCTCATCTCTGTTGAAAGACCCTCTCCTTAAGCATCTTAACACTGAGGATTTCCACTCTTTCAGGTCAAGTCCTACCACCACCATGGTGTACGGGGAGAAGGACAAAAACAATAAGATGCCTGTGAGACAATCAGTTCTCCCCCAAAGACTGAGTTACCTGGTCTTAAACAGCATCCTGTATGGGATACTTGATTCCCACGCAGGAAGAGAATACACAAAACTCAGGCCAGGCATTTGTCAGCCTGTTATCATCAAGGTGTTAAAAACCTGTGGAGTCCAGACTGACCCAGACCACCAGGTTACATTACACGTCCTGAGCAACAGAACATAATAACCGGACAATACCATGAGAGGTTCAACATGGAGACTCCAGAGCCAGTCCACCTGGGTCCAAATACCGGCTCTGCCACCTTTCTAGTCTGCGACTTTAGACAAATTACCTAAACCTCTCTGTGATTCAGCTAACCCAGTTGCTGAGTGGAGAAAATAATACCCATCTTTTAGGATAATTCTAATAAATGTTTTAGAGCCATGCCCAACACATGGTAGGCAATCTATAGATGTTAGTTATTGTTATTCAAAGACAGTAAAATAATTTTAAAACCAGCTCTACCCAAAGCAATCTACAGATTCAGTGCATCCATATCAAATTACCAATGGCATTTTTCACAGAACTAGAACAAAAAAAAAAGTTTAATTTGTATGGAAACACAAAAGACCCCAAAGAGACAAAGCAATCTTGAGAAAGAAAAACAGAGCTGAAGGAATCAGGCACCCTGACTTCAGACTCTGCTACAAAGCTAGAGTCATCACGACAGTATGGTACTGGCACGGAAATACAGGTCAAGGGAGCAGGATAGAAAGTCAGAGATAAACCATGCACCCGTGGTCAACTAATCTATGACAAAGGGGGCAAGAATACACAATGGAGAAAACACAGCCTCTTCAATAAGTGATGCTAAGAAAACTGGACAGCTACATGTCAAAGAATGAAACTAGAATACTTCCTAACACCATACACAAAAATAAACTCAAAATGGATTAAAGACCCAATGCAAGGCCAGACACTATAAAACTCTTGGAGGAAAATATAGACAGAATACTGTTTGACATAAATCACGGCCAGATCCCTTTTAACCCACCTCCCAGAGTAACGAAAATAAAAACAAGAATAAACAAATGGGACCTAAATAAACATAAAAACTTTTGCACAGCAAAGGAAACTATAAACAAGACAAAAAGATAACCCTCAGAATGGGAGAAAATACTTGCAAATGAAGCAACTGACAAAGGATTAATCTCCAAAATATGCAAGCAGCTCACATGACTCAATATCAAAAAACAAACAACTTAATCAACAAATGGGTGGAAGACCTAAACAGACATTTCTTCAAAGACATACATATGGTCAACAAATACATGAAAAGATGCTCAACATCACATTAGAGAAATGCAAATCAAAACTACAATGAGGTACCACCTCACACCAGTCTGAATGGCCATCATCAAAAAATCTACAAATAATAAATGCTGGAGAGGAAAAGAGAATCTTCTTGCACTGTTGGTGGGAATGTAGACTTGATAAAACCACTATGATGAACAGTATAGGGGTTCCTTAAAACACTAAAAATAAGATTACCATATGACCCAGTAATCTTACTCCTGCACATATATCCTAAGAAAACGATAACTGATAAAGACACATGCACCCCAATGTTCACTGAAGCACTACTTAAAATAGCCAGGATATGGAAGCAACCTAAATGTCCACTGATGGATAAATGGAGAAAGAAGATGTGGCACACACATACAATGGAATATCACTCAGCCATAAAAATGAATGAAACTGAGTCATTTGTAGTGATGTGGATGAATCTAGAATCTGTCACACAGAGTGAAGTCAGAGAAAAACAAATATATATTAACATATATATATACGTTATGTATACGTTATATATATATATAACATATATATATATATATATATATACTCCATATATATATATGGAGTCTAGAAAAATGGTACAGATGAACTTATTTGGAAGGACAGGAATAGAGATACAGAAGTAGAGAATGGACCTGTGGACATAGAGGGGGAAAACAAAGGGTGGAATGAACTGGGAGAGTAGCATTGACATACATACACTACCATGTGTAAAACGGATTGCTAGTGGGAAGCTGCTATATAGCACAGAAAGCTCAGCTTGGTGCTCTGTGATGACCTAGACGGTGGGATATGGGGTGGGATAGGAGGGAGGGGATATATGTACACATATAGCTGATATATGTATACATATAACTGATTCTCTTTGTTATACAGCAGAAACTAACACAACATTGTAAAGCAAACAAACAAACAAAAAAAAAAACAGCCCTAAAACTAAGCATAGGAAATTCAAGTGAGAGGAAAGCCCACAGTATGAAACTGGCTGAAATAATTTTTTGCCTTACAATAATGGAACCCTTTTGCATTATCAAGGTTACAAGCAGGGCATGCTAAAGACAGTTCTGCAGGAAATCAGTGCCTGCAGAAGTTGTGAAAATTAGTTCTGGCCCTGAGAAACTAAGCTTGCTGCATTCCAAGTACTGAGATTCATTGCCAATTTTTTCCTTTAAGTTAAAATTTTAAACTGGCCCATGTCATATTAACCTAAGTCAGAACCTCTATTTTAAAGTTCAGGATTCAATTAGCAAGGACAAGTAATTACTTTTACTTCACCAGCAGGCAATATATGTCAGAGAGCAGAAGTTCATACTTCACCTCTAGCAATGGTTCTGTGATCTGTTGCTGGTCAGATGCCATCTCTTTGGGAAACAGAAACCCAGATCTGTTATCTTCAGCTCTGGAAAGATTCCCCCCTTTGAAAGCTGGCTAGCAAGATGTACAGAATGTCTTGCTAAGAACCTGTCTGTAATGATCGCCCACTAAACATTCACATCAGTAAATCTGAAGGTGTGTGTGTGTGTAGATGGTTGTGTTTGACAGCTGAGCTGTGTTTGACAGCTGAGCCCTGTGGCTGTGGCAAGTGCATCAGACCTTGGGATCATAAGTGGGACTCTGTCACTCACTAGCAATGCAACCTGGAGTTATTCACTTCATTTGTGGGAACCTTGATTTCCCCAATGTGTAAATGCTGCTCCCTCCTTCATGTGTTCAGTGATTAGATGAGATCATATATGAGAACACTTGGGAAAGTATAAAGCTTGCTGTTACTCTATAGGGTCCATTCCAAACAAATATTTGAAAGAATAATTTTTTAGTCTCTGCTTATTCCCCCCAAACACATACCATATTTCAAACTATTTGATAGCAAGTAGTACCTTTCATTCCCACATGCCCAAATCTAGCACAGTGATTGAGACATAGTAAGAGTTTGATGCAAGTTTACTGAATGATAAAGCAAGCAATTGATTGGAGACAAGTCCAATCTAAGAAGGATATCAGCAATTACATACAGCTTGTCCCAAGATCTTGATTTGGCATCAATCAAGACTTCCGCCTGAAAGCACAGATAGGATGTGTCTGAGTGGAGAAATTAAGAAAAAACAAGAAGCCGCAGAAATCCAAAATATTGATTAAGGGGTTCATATTTAAATCACATTTTAACATAGGTACCTAAAGGCAGTGGACAATGAAAAAAAGAATGGCTTGTTTTTGTTTAATATGAATCTTAAGTATTTTAGAGACTTTTTTGCTCCCCAACCTAAGACTAACTCCATTAAAGGACAGAAACTACGAGGCTAAGAGAGGTAAACTGTTTATCCAACGCACCCAACCAGATGTCCATGTGGATATCAGGCAAGTCTACCAGACATCGGGACTTTGGACTGTGCCAATGCTCTAGGAAGCCCCACGACATGAAAGGATTCTCAGATTTCAGGTGGCACACAGCAGTAGCTATTCATTCTGGCTTTTCCCCAGCTCAGCCCAGTTGGGGACACTAATTCCCTGCAGTCAGAGGCCCTCCATCTCAGGCTACTGAGAACAGAGCCTGTAGTAATGGAGGGTTCCTAGCTCCAGCCGCAGAGGCAGTGTGAATTCATCTACACCCCAAAGTCCAGATGACTCAAGGAATGCGGCAGCTGCTGGTCGTGGAGCTGTATTCCTCCTCACCCCACCACTGACACTCACCATCTTGGCTTGTGCTCCAGCTCCCAGAAATGTGGTCCTGACCAGCCCCATCTCCGCAAGAGACTGGACCAGCTGTCCTCAGACTGCAGAGAGCACCAGAGATGCCATGCTCTTCCCAGCCTCCAGATCCCGGCGGCTGTAGGAGCCCAGCTCTATCTCGCATGCTTCCGTGCCGCCCGGACTCCAGGTGTCCTGCTTCTTATTAGTGACTTTCCCACAATTCAGTGCAAACACAGCTACACAGTGGAATCACCTGGAGGGTATTAAAACCATCTGATACCTGATTCCTACTCCCACAGATTCTGATTTAATCTATCTAGGGTGTAGCCAGGGCATTAGAAGTTTCTCCCTGGGTTATTCTATACCCAGGGATGTAAATGATTGTTTTGGTGCCTAACACAATCACCTCTAGCACTTGTTTAAAATGTAGGTTTCTGTGCTTGCTTCAGCAGCACGTGTACTAAAATGTAGGTTCCTCAAGCTCCAGATAGTATGTTTCTGTAAGCTTTGGCTGGGGAAAATATGTATTTTTGACAAGCAGAGGCTTCTGATGTAGGCACCAGGTATATACAAACTACTCAAAGGCCCTATTAAACCAAGGGGCAGAGAATGAATTATTTTTAATACTATCTTCATAGAGAAAAAGAAAATCTAGGTCAGTCCATGAGCTGAAGAAACTGCCTGCAGAAAAATTCATTTGTATAAGGCCCCACAGGCTCTTAACCTGCTTCCTAAATTAAATATTAAGTTACCTTTGTTTAAAAGCTAAATGTTTTGAGTAGCTTTTTAAATATGACTGCAGCAAGTCAGTAGTTAAACCTTTCTAACGCTCTCACTCAGCCTCCTGCTGAAACACCCCATCTTGGCTGCACTGTATTCAGATTCCCAAGGAGAAGGCAGTCCCTCTGTAGCTGCATCATTCTCAGCTCACTTGCTGTACCTGCTGCAGAAAGCAGATAGGCCTCTGCTCCTCCTCTTGGAAGGCAATGCAAAGTTAGGGGGAAAATCTCAATTTCAAAGTAAGGCAGGGATGGGGGGTGGAATCCTCTTGGTGCAGAATCTGTTCAAGAGAGAGCTTTGAAAAGCTGCTGAACATCCCCAGTTAACAAGGGACACCATTTGGTGTAAAGCAATTGGTGAAATCCATCTCTGTATTTCCCAGTAATGTGATAAATGTAAGGAGAAGCATATTTGTCTTGGTATTTCACAATGTGATAAATGACAGGAAATGTAATTGTGTAATGCCAATAGCACCAGAAAATTGCAAATCTCCAAATGAAATGTTCCTTTCAATCACATAACCAAGTGACTGACAGGGCATTTGAGATATTACCTAAATTATAGCTAATTTTCTATAGCGGCTTTTCTGCACCTTGCTCTGCTGCACTGGTGAAAAGGTAGGCAGAAATGAAAGTCATTAATTGCATAGAAAGAAACCTCAACGGCCTGGTTTCTTTCCTTCTGCTTCCCCACAGCATTAATTCAGCACACTGCACACGTCTGCGGCCATGGATGCTGTCCAGCCCCCACCAGGCAGATGTTATTGGGGACTCCTGGTCACCATGGAGACCAAGGCTGAGTTTGGGATGCTTGTTACCTTGGGAGAGAATAAGAAGAGACAGTGGCATAGCTAGAAATCCTGGGCTTCTGATCAAAACCGTCAGAAAAAGATCACCATTCCTTATCATTTTACAATACAGAGATCTTCTCCTGTGAGGTGAAAGAGCATTTGGGCTATACTTAAGCCTATGGAAAAAAATCATTCTATTAGAAAATGCATAAAAATGGCTAACAAACACATGAAAAGATGCTCAACATCACTCATTATCAGAGAAATGCAAATCAAAACCACAATGAGGTATCACTTTACACCAGTCAGAATGGCTGCAATCCAAAAATATACAAGTAATAAATGCTGGAGAGGATGTGGAGAAAAGGGAACCCTCTTACACTGTTGGTGGGAATGCAAGCTAGTACAGCCACTATGGAAAACAGTGTGGAGGTTCCTTAAAAAACTGCAAATAGACCTGCCATATATGCCCAGCAGTGGGATTGCTGGGTCATATGGCAGGTCTATTTG
>ML663567.1:6321168-6443393 GCA_007570785.1 Antilocapra americana
AACACATATATATGGAATTTAGGAAGACGGTAACGAGAACCCAGCATACGAGACAGCAAAAGGAACGCAGATGTATAGAATAGACTCGTGGACTTTGTGGATGAGGGTAAGGGTGGGATGATATGGGAGAAGGGCATTGAAGCATGTTAATTGTCATATGTCTAATCAATCGCCAGCCCAGGATTGATGCTCGGGGCTGGTGCATCGAGATTTCCCAGGGGGAGGGAGGGGGGAGGGAGGAGGGAGGGGGGTTCTAGAGGGGGAGCATATGTAAACCCATGGTGATATCATGGCATTGTATGGCAAAACTAATAAAAAAGAAAAGAAAATGCATCACAAAACGCCTTAATGCTTTGATTGAGGGAAGCAAAAATCTAACTTGAGTTGGCTGAGACATAGAGTGAGAGTTTATCAAGAGGATACAAGAATGTTTAAGATCCCTTAGAGGCAAAGATGCAGCAGGGTCTTAAAAACCCAGTGAGCAATTGTGCATCAGTTTTACTCTCTGATTCTTTTTACACATCTGTTTCTTCCTTCTTTCTCAGAAGACCAACAGTTTCTGATACTCAGCTGTTCATGTGGCTGAGAGAAGATGGTTGCTCTTACATCTTGGGTTCCCAAATTACCCTCTCAGACAACAAAGACTGACTCTTTCCTGTACTCCTTCAAATTCTCATGGCAGTGGTTCTGAGTGGTTCAGCTTGGGTTAAATAGTTACGGTTGATCCAGTTCCTTATTTTCAAGTAGGTGCTGTTGTTTATTAGCCCGACTCTTTTGCAACCCTAGGGACTGTAGCCTGCCGGGCTCCTCTGTCCATGGGATTCTCCAGGCAATAATAGTGGAATGGGTTACCATGCTCTCCTCCGGGGGATCTTCCCAGGCCAGGGATTGAAACTGCAACTCTTACATCTCCTGCATTGGCAGGTGAGTGCTTTACCATTAACGCCATCTAGGAAGCCAAGACCCTTCTTCGGACTGCCACATAACACAACTCTAGGGACATCATTCACATTTGAATCTTGGGAATGGCACCACCTAGAGTAGACGTGCATGACTGCACCCTAACCCACCATTTTCCACAGCCAAACTTACTTGTTCCTTCCACGTGCCCCTTAGTAGATACTTAATTTCTAGAGTTTAAAATATAACTGAAATAAACATTGTAATTTTAGCATTTTCCAGAAACTGAGATCTCTAACACTAAGAATCCGTGTCTCAGTCTGTTCAGGCCACAGACCAGTTGGTTAATAAACAACAGAAATGCATTCCCCACGCGTCTAAAAGCTGGGAAGTCCAAGATCAAGTTGCCAGCATGATCACATTCTAATGAAGGCCCTCTTCCTGGTTCATAGCAGCACCCTCTTGCTGCATCCTCACAATGTAGGAGGTGCTTGGGATCTCTCTGGAGCCTCTTTTCTAAGCCACAAATCCCATTCCACGCTCATGGTCTCATCACCTCCCAAAGTCCCCATCTCCTTATACCACCATGTTTGGGGATTAGGATTTCAAAATATGAATTCACAGAGGAAACAAACATTTGGGGAACACAAACATTCAGATCATTGCAATCCCTCACTGAAATAGCTGCATTTATAAAAGGAAAAATAATCTACAATAAAGGGGTGCAAAGTGAAGAAGAACTAAAGAGCCTCTTGATGAAAGTGAAAATGTTGGCTTAAAGCTCAACATTCAGAAAACTAAGATCATGGCAAATAGATGGGAAAACAGTGGCTGACTTTATTTTGGGGGCCTCCAAAATTACTGTCAATGGTGACTGCAGCCATGAAATTAAAATATGCTTACTCCTTGGAAGAAAAATTATGACCAACCTAGACAGCATATTGAAAAGCAGAGACATTACTTTGCCAACAAAGGTCCATCTAGTCAAGGCTATGGTTTTTCCAGTAGTCATGTATGGATGTGAGAGTTGGACTATAAAGAAAGCTGAGCACCGAAGAATTGATGCTTTTGAACTGTGGTGTTGAAAAAGACTCTTGAGAGTCCCTTGGAATGCAAGGAGATCCAACCAGTCCATCCTAAAGGAGATCAGTCCTGAGTGTTCATTGGAAGGACTGATGTTGAAGCTGAAACTCCAATATTTTGGCCACGTGATGCAAAGAGCTGACTCATTTGAAAAGACCCTAAAGCTGGGAAAGATTGAAGGTGGGAGAAGGGGAAGACAAAGGATGAGATGGTTGGATGGCATCACTGACTCAATGGACATGAGTTTGAGTAAACTCTGGGAGTTGGTGATGGACAGGGAGGCCTGGTTTGCTGCAGTCCACGAGGTCGCAAAGAGTCGGACGCGACTGAGAAACTGAACTGAACTGAACTGAACTGAAAGGGATGCAAGTCTCAGTTGTAACTCCTAGATTGAGTCTGGGCAGCTCCAACCTCTCGGTGACACTTCCAGTCTTCCAGAACTGCCTGGATAGCAACTAGGCCTTTGGGGAGGAAATCATTAGGGTTGACTGGGAAACCTAGCTAGGGTTGTGGAAAGGGTGAAAATTAGAATTATCAGAGGATAATGTACGATCCAAGAGCTAAAGGAACCAGATACAGAGCAAGGAGGAGGGCATGAGAGCAATAAAAGGCAAGAATGCAGCTGAAAACTGCTCCACAGGGCAGGCCTGGGCAGAGGGTATGGACTGCACTGAGAGTCAAGTGGGGAAAGAGGGCAGAAAAAGACTCTACCTTTGTCTCCTTCTAGCAGTGTCTCATCGGAGAAGGCAATGGCACCCCACTCCAGTACTCTTGCCTGGAAAACCCCATGAACAGAGGAGCCTGGTGGGCTGCAGTCCATGGGGTCGCTAAGAGTCGGACACAACTGAAGCGACTTAGCAGCAGCAGTATCTCATGATCTGACCGCTGATGTTTCAGTCTAATGCAAAACAGATGGGTCCCTGTGTTAACACTACCTTCTCCAATTCCTCTTCCTCATTTTCTTAATATCCATCCTATAAGTAAGTTATCTTAGGGAAAATTGCCCAAAGAGCACTGCTTTCACATAAGAAACTTTATTGAGCATTTGTCCAAGTACATCCCCAACCATATGACTACCCAAACAGATACTAACTAATCAAAACTAACAAATTATTTCCAAGGTTGCAAGGGATTAACTGGCCTTTTCTACTCTGTTGAAAATTAAGACTACAATTTGCACCTGCTCCACATACAGCCCACACTAACCAACACCCACACTGAAGTATCAAGGCAGGGAAAGGTCTCCTTGAGATTGCATTTGAATTTGATATCAGGCATGCCGGCAGAGACTCAAGGAGGAACTGCTTTCGTCAAGCATAGTAAAACAGTAAACTTCTCCTTCTATATTTTTCCCATGAAAAAGTAAAACTGCAGGCACTTAACTCAAGCCCCAAAGTGCACAGTTAAGGAACACCTGGCACCATGAATAAATTGCAAAATGTATCTGTCTTCCCCCCCAAAATTTTTCATTAGATGGTGCACTTCCGAATGTACTGCTGGTAGCGACTGCCTTGCTAAAGACCAACAGTGCTCATTACCAGACAGTGTGAGAGCCCAAGGGAAGAGACTGAATTGGTTTTTCAAACCATTGACAGTCTCTAGAAAGTCTGCAATGTTTGCTACTTTAAAATTAAACATCTGGTTGAAAGATCTGCTATTTTATGATTTTTATAACAATTCAAAAGTCATGTTTAAATTCATTCATTCTCCGTCAGAGTTTCAAGTAACTTTACTTTTGTTCACCCCATAAACCTTGGGTTCAGAAAGAAAAAGAGAACCACCCCCACTAGAATATTCATGGTCAGTTCAGCCCTTCCCTTATAAGACTCCTCCTAGGAAGCAAAACAAACCAGTTATACGGTTTTTCCTCCTACAGTCTGGGGTAGTTGAGTGTGACTGTGGGTTTATAGTGCCTCCAAAGATTAAAAACAATCCCACTTAAAATGTTCAAATCAAATTCACAAGCAACCTAATGAGCTGTGAATGTAAATGTGAATGCTTTACTAAGTGAGGACCCATAAAAGAATTATGTGCCCTAAGTAATAACATGCAGATGCCAACTCTCAGGAGTTCAGTTTGGGACATTCCATAGCAATGGGGTGTCTTATGTTTATCCATTAATGTCAGATCCAATAGTAAGAGGAGGCAACTATTTTATAGAGAGGAGCATAAGCTGAAAGCTATTTCATGGGTGAACCCTTTCACATCTCTGGTTCCCAAAAGGGCTCCTGCTTTCATCAGCCCATTCAGGATGCTTCCAGAGAGAAAGTAGTTCATTTGGGCATGCAAGATTTAATCTCAGAGCACAGATCCCACGAGTTGGACAGAAGTGAAAATAGAGACCATCTACTGTTTGAATATCACACAATGATGATGGGAAGTTGTGTTCACAACAGGAAACTTGTGATGTCATTAGAGTTTGTTGCTCCAGACTTCAAACTCAATTCCCAGGATGCCCCATTGTCATCCCCTCTGCTCAACTACCAGATAGCTAGCCCTTTGCTCTCTTACCAAGCAAGCATAAGTTAGCTTTTTCTCCATAAGGAAACCAGAACTGAAAAACATGTATGCCAATGTTCACTGAAGCACTACTTACAATAGCTTGGGTATGGAAGCAACCGAGATGTCCATCAGCAAATGAATGGATAAGAAGCTGTGGTACATATACACAATGGACTATTACTCAACTGTTAAAAAAGAATACATTTGAGTCAGTTCTAATGAGGTGGATGAATCTAGAGCCTATTACAGAGTGAAGTAAGCCAGAAAGAGAATGACAAATATCATATATTAACTCATATATATGGAATTGAGAAAGATGGTAAAAACCTAAAAAACAAAAACCCTACATGCAGGGCTGCAAAGGAGACACAGACTTAAAAGAACAACTTTTGGACTCAGTGGGAGGAGAGGGTAGGATGATTTGAGATAATAGCACTGAAAGATACATATACATTACCATATGTAAAATAGACAGCCATTGGGAGTTTGATGTACAACACAGGGCATCCAAAGCTGGTGCTCTGGGACAACCTGGAGGCATGGGGTAGGGAGGAAGGTAAGAGACAAATGTATGCCTATGGCTAATTAATACTGATGTATGGCAAAAACCATCACAATATTGTAAAGTTATTATTATCTAATTAAAATAATTAATTAAAAAATAAAACTTTGATGAAAACTCCTTCTCCTTAGCCATGTCTCCTAGACACTAGGCTTCTCCTTGTATCTTAGGTCAGTCTGCTCCTCACACTGGTCCTAAAGTTTAATAAGCCTTGGACCATCTGGGACTGGGTCAGAAACTATGTTGGTCTGCCATTTTACAGGGGATTCTCCTACTTTTCCAAGCCTAATGAAATCCTATTCAAAATACAGAAAACCTATTTCCTAGCTACTAAGTCAATCAGACTTATCCAAGTGTCACTGGCTTTTTCCCTGTAGGAAGGCATGGCAATCCACTCCAATATTCTTGCCTGGAGCATCCCTTGGATAGAGGAGCCTGGCAGACTACAGTCCATAGAATTGCACAGAGTTGGACACAACTGAAGCAACTTAGCATGCACGTTCGCACTGGCTTTTTATATTGTTCCTGCCAGTAGACTTCCCAAACCTGTCCATTAATTCTAATTTCTTCCCACCAATATCTTTACTCCAAGAATTTCAGACAGGACCACATCTGTTCATCAGAACAATCACTGAGATATTCATTTGGTATGAAATTCAGATAATTTCTTAATGACAAGGATTTTTATCTGTCCCTTGGATTATGATGCTTTGGAAACTTCATATGGTTACTTCAGTTGGAACATTAACACACACACACACAAAGAAACACACAAAACCTAGCCAGAAGTTCTCAATTTCAGCCTCCCCGACCAGAATTGTGATCATAATCATAGTGGGAAAATCCCCATCATGCCCTACTATTAATTCATTTTTCTGAAGGGAATTAGGATGTTGCTATTCTTCCTCCCCAGGAGAAGTGAAAAGTGTCTTTCTGATCATTTTAGCTACCAGAATGGTAAATTAACACTAAGGACTTTTAAAAATTGGTATTCAAATTCTTAAAAACAGCTTTCAATTTTTTTTTTCCATTGACAAACAGCCAACTTGTCTACTCAAAAACATTTAGTAGTCCCTCCTTATGGCATTCAAATAATATCCAAACCCTTACTTGTATCCAAGGTGTGATAAAATCTAACCCCTATCTAATCTACCTTTTCAATACTCTCTGCTTTCATTTTGCCCCCCAAAAAATCCATCGGTCTAATGACTGATTTATGTCCCACAGTGACATCTTTCCCATTTCTTCATTAAACAAAAATGTATTCCTACCTTTTGTTTACATCTTCCCTTCCATCAGAAGGCCTTCCCCCAAACCATTCTACCTTGATTCAAAACAGTCAGACACCCCATCCAAAAAAAAAAAGCCAAAATTTCACTTCCTTTCTGGACCTTTCTTGAACATACCAGTCCATGATGCTCATTCTACTAATTAAGTCAGTGTGCAACATTAAACCAAGAATTAGAAAACAGAGAGCCGAACTCAGTCACTTGCCAGCTGTATGAACCAGGGTAACTCACTTATCTTCTCTAAGCCTAAGTTCTATTCTTATAAAATAAAGGGCTTGGAACTGTTTCAAAGATTCATTCCAGTCTTAATCTCAATAAAAAATCTTTGAACTTCATCAAAAACATCCAGTTACCCACTCGTGAATAAACTGCCAGATTTTACCAAGCAATGACCCAGGACCCCCGACATGCCCTATGCAATATTTGGGACATGCTTATAATTTAAAAAATTATTTGCTGTTTATCTTGCTATCTTGTATTTTATCTGGCAATTCTGTGCTTAAGTCTGTTAGGTAGTTAGAATAGGAAACAGGAGTCCAAAATGGCCATGGCTAAAAGACAAGAAAGGGAAAAGCTCGAGAAAATAGAACAAAGGAAGGTCAAAAGGAAGGTCCAAGGACCTGAGTGAGGACTTCAGGTAGAATAAATAGCACTCTTGACTAGCCCAATTTACATAGGACAGGCCCAGGAGGAAGAAAATAGCATATAAAAAGAGGAGCCAAAGCTCTCTCCACCCCCCTACCCCCCGCGCTGCGACATTCTTCTCTTCCCGTCTTTGGGTCAGCATGCCCTCACACTTTGAGGATGGATTCTCCTGCTATTATCTTCTAAATAAAATAAGAGCTGTAACACTGATTTGTCTAAGAGCTGTAACATGGTCTGTCCAAGACCCAAGAGCTGTGACCCTCCGAGGACTTTAATGCCCGTCACTCCAAATCTTTGTTGTGACGAGACAGAACCAAGGAGCATACGCTCGCGTGACAAGTCCATGTGGAATAACCACCAATTAATTTAAGCTATCTGGAGACAGGGGTTTGTTTTACATGTACCCCAAAGTTTCTGACACAGTATCATATACAGAGAATGCTCACAAGTGCTTTATGATAAATGGGTACCAACTCTCTCAAACTAAAGCTACTCAGTGACAAAAAGCTCATAAAAATTAAGTGCTTCACCCACTTCTAAATTAAATTTCTTTGAGATGTATAGAATAGACTTGTGGACTTTGTGGATGAGGGTAAGGGTGGGATGATATGGGAGAAGGGCATTGAAGCATGTTAATTGTCATGTGTCTAATCAATCGCCAGCCCAGGATTGATGCTGGGGGCTGGTGCAGCGAGATTTCCCGGGGGGGAGGGAGAAGGGAGGGGGGTTCCGGAGGGGAAGCATATGTAAACCCATGGTGATATCATGCCAATGTATGGCAAAACAATAAAAAAAAAAAGAAGAGCCTAAACTAAGCTGTACTTTTGCAACTGACTTAGCCCTACCTGCTACTGCCTCACCTTACACAGATACCCTGTAAAACAAGCTTGTAAAGAAGCTCCGTCACCAATTCACATAAATTCCTTACTGCTTACCTTTCCCTCCAGCCATATACACAAAGAGAGCAAAAGCAGTTTCTTTATTACCTGTGCTCAGTTTGTTTATGAGACTCTATATATCTGGCAACTGTAAAAGAGTACCTGTCCCCATCCCCACACTCTTCTCTCCACTTAGTCCAATAGCGTATCCTATTTCTGCTTCCCATAAAAATTAGCCCATCTCTCCTTCAGCGTGCAAGGAAGTATATCACTGTTGTATTCTGTTAGGAGGGAGACCCTCTTGTGTCTTAAAATTAAGTCCTGTCAGGTCATTGTCTACATTAAATCAAAAGAGGACATCAGCAACACACGAGAAGGATAGCAGGCGCTGGGCGGCAACCAGAAGCTGGACGGAAAAGGGACCCACAGGAGGAGTGCGGGATGGGACTTAGCCTTGGCTCTGCCACTATTTCAGTACCTCAGTTTCCTCTTCTGAGAATAAGAAAGCCCAGAGTAAAAATCTAAGTTCCTTTCAGCTTTCGTGTTCTATGGCTTTAAGCAAGACATACATAGATGCAAACTGAGGATTTAAACTCGACTAGAGGAAATGAGATAAAGACACCATTTACAGCAAATTGCTCTGATATGTAATGAATGCAGCTTCCTCTCCAAGCATAACAGGAAAGTGCTGCAGACTCACCCGAATCACTTATTTACCTCAGCAACAGCCCTGCACAAAGGAGCAGAGGCTCTCATTGTGTGGATATTTCTCTCCTGTTTTGATTCAAGGCTGAGGTATGGCAAATAAAAAGACAGAGACAGAAATAAAAGAAAGAGACTGAGGCAGAAAAGAGAGGAAATTCAGTCACTTAGTTGTAGCTTCAGCTATTTACCTTGAATGCTCCATTTCATGGTGTTAACTGGCTTCCTACACAAGCCAACACCAAAATTTATCAGGACCTGCCCTGATTCCCAACATGTAGCTGCCACAGGAAAGCAGTCCCAGACCAAGAGGTGAACATACTTTGACAAGTGCCAATCAGAAAGTGCTTATCAAAAAGTTCCCTGAATCTATTTGCAGGGTAAGAATAGAGATGTGGATGTACAGAATGAACTTGCCATCACAGAGTGGGAAGGAGCAGATGGGATGTATTGAGAGAATAGCATTGACATATATACAATGTCATGTGTAAAAGAGATAGCTAGCGGGAAGCTGCTGTATAGCATAGGGAGCTCAGCTCAGTGCTCTGTGATGACCTAGAAAGGTGGGAGCTGGGGTTGGAGGGAGGCTCAAGATGGAGGGGATATATGGATACCTATAACTGATTCATGGTGTCCTACAGCAGAAACTAACACGACACTGGAAAGCAATTCATCTCCAATTAGAAGATGTTTTTAAATTTTTCTCTGGCTTTAGTAAGGAAGAGAATTTTTAAAGAAGTAGAGGGGGAGAAAATAATAGCCAATGAAGCAACGGACAAACAATTAATCTCAAAAATATACAGGCAACTCCTGCAGCTCCATTCTAGAAAAATAAACGACCCAATCAAAAAGTGGGCCAAAGAACTTAACAGACATTTCTCCAAAGAAGACATACAAATGGCTAACAAACACATGAAAAGATGCTCAACATCACTCATTATCAGAGAAATGCAAATCAAAACCACAATGAGGTACCACTTTACACCAGTCAGAATGGCTGCCATCCAAAAGTCTACAAGCAATAAATGCTGGAGAGGATGTGGAGGAAAGGGAACCCTCTTACACTGTTGGTGGGAATGCAAACTAGTATAGCCACTATGGAAAACAGTGTGGAGATTCCTTAAAAAACTGAAAATAGACCTGCCATATGACCCAGCAATCCCACTGCTGGGCATGCACACCGAGGAGACCAGAATTGAAAGAGACACGTGTACCCCAATGTTCATCGCTGCATTGTTTACAATAGCCAGGACATGGAAGCAATCTAGATGTCCATCAACAGACGAATGGATAAGAAAGCTGTTGTACATATACACGATGGAATATTACTCAGCATTAAAAAAAAATTCATTTGAATCAGTTCTACTCAGGTGGACGGAACTGGAGCCTATTATCCAGAGTGAAGTAAGTCAGAAGGAAAAACAAAAATACAGTATACTAACGCATATATATGGAATTTAGAAAGATGGTAACGAGAACCCTGCATGCGAGACAGCAAAAGAAACGCAGATGTATAGAACAGTCTCGTGGACTCTGTGGAAGAGGGCAAGGGTGGGATGTTATGGGAGAATGGCATTGAAACATGTTAATTATCATATGTGAAATCAATCGCCAGCCCAGGTTTGATGCTCGGGGCTGGTGCACCGGGATGACCCAGGGGGAGGGAATCGGGAGCGAGAAGGGAGGGGGGTTCTGGAGGAGGAGCATATGTATACCCATGGCGGATTCATGTCATTGTATGGCAAAACCAACACAATAAAGTAAAGAAAATTAAAAAAAAAAAAAAGAATTAGAGGGAAGACACTATTTTGTTTTGAAAAGCAATATCAAACAACCTGTGTACACATTCAAAGAGAAGGATGCAAAATGCTGGATAAATGGTGAAAAATTCAACCTACTATCTAAATAAATACCTAATCAACTCAAATGTCTAAATATTTGGGGACATACAGATGTAGGACAAATTTTTCCACTTTTCACTTGGGTACTCTGGGAAAAAAAAACCACATTAATGGAAAAGCATTTGGCAAACTCTTACAGATATTATGAGTTTTCAAATAAGCATTTTATGAAGTGAGAATCAATAGGTTCTCACAGCTCTCCAGAGGAGCTGTATGTCATCATCAGCTAAATATCTATTGTTATTGTTTTCCCTACTGAGCATTTGCTAAACTACATTCAATTCTCTTGCAGTTATAATGCCATCATTAAGTGGCAGACAGGGACCTCTGGGAGCCATATAGTCCAACCCATTGCCCCCAGGCAAGTTCACATGAAGCTATTTGCAAAAACAGTTATGTCAAACCCTAGCCTAAAAGATCCCTCAGTCAAGAGACACAAATTCTCAGAAATATCCCCATGAAAGTACTACATGGACTCTAGAGTCATTTCCATGGATAAACTTCTTGGTGAAAGGTACTCAGGTATATTCTGAAGTTCCTTTATAGCCAAGGACTCCCTATAATTGCATTTCCAAAAATGTGATCCCTGTATGTTAGTAGGTGTTCAGTCTAAGAACAGTGCTATGGACAAACAGGTTTGGGAAACACTGGTTAAAGCAAAATCAAATACATTTCTTTAGCTGTTGTAACTTCTCAGAATCTTTAAAGGATCAATGTTTCCCTTACATAACCATGGGTATCCTTTTATTTGCGGCTTTCCAGGTGGCACAGTGGTAAAGAATCTGCCTGCCAGTCAATACAGGAGATGCAGGAGGCACAAGAGGCCCAAGTTCGATCCCTGGGTTGGGAAGATCCCCTGGAGTAAGAAATGGCAACCCACTCCAGTATTCTTGCCTGGAGAATGCCTTGGAGAAAGGAGCCTGGTGAACTATGGTCCATGGAGTCACAAAGAGTAGGACATGACTGAGCACAATGCACAACACACTATTTTATTTGCAACATCACTGACATACTGAAGTGGTTCTAGCCCACTAGCCTCCACCATCTTAACACCACCATCTCTTTCCCCACCTTCCCCAGATATCCTACTCAGATTTCAGATCTCAGAGCAAACATTTCTCCTCCAGGAAAGGCTTCCCTAACCCCTAGAGGAAGAGTTGACAAATCCTTTTTGCCCATGAGCCAAATGCAGTCCACTGCCTATTTTGTGTAACCCACAAGCTAAGAATAGTTTTCACATTTTTAAGAGGTTCAGAACTATCAAATGAAGAATAATATTTTGTGATATTCAAAAATCATATGAGATTCAAATTTCAGGATTCCTAAAATTGTACTGGGACCCATTCATGCTCATTTACGTGTTGTCTGTGACTGCTTTTATACTGCAACAGCAGAATTTCCTAGCTGGATTAAAGACCACTTGGCCCACAGAAGCAAAAAATTTCCTGTCCGATTTCTTACAGAAAAAAAACAGTGCCAACCTGTACCATCATCTATATGTCCTCACAGCACTTTTCATGTATGAAACTTACCTGAAGAAAGTTCCACACATAGCAGTCTGATCACTATTAACAGCTGTCTCCTCATTAAATGGTAAGCTCCACAAGAAGGGGCCATGACTTTTTTCACCCTTTTATCAGCAGTGGTTAGCACAGGACCCAGAATATGGTAAATGTTAATTATGTGTTGAAGAGTGAATCAGTAAATACATCCTAAAACTGCTGCTGCTGCTGCTAAGTGGCTTCAGTCATGGCCGACTCTGTGCAACCCCATAGATGGCAGCCCACCAGGCTCCCCCATCCCTGGGATTCTCCAGGCAAGAACACTGGAGTGGGTTGCCATTTCCTTCTCCAATGCATGAGAGTGAAAAGTGAAAGTGAAGCCCTTCAGTTGTGTTCGACTCTTCACGACTCCATGGACCGCAGCCTACCAGGCTCCTCCGTCCATGGGATTTTCCAGGCAAAAGTACTGGAATAGGTTGCCATTGCCTTCTCAGATCCTAAAACTGATAATTCAAAAAATACAACTTGGGAAACACTATTCTAAGCATATAGCCTCCAGGTGGTAGACAGAGTAAAGGGACACAGAATTTGCTTGCAGATTATTTCAGCAAAATTATGTTATGAAGACAAAAATAGTAAAACAAAGGCTTTTTGTCTTGAGGCTGCTCCACCCTAAACAATCTGAAACTTGTGTGAAAGTGTTAGTCACTCACTCTTGTCCGACTCTTTGCAACCCCTTGGATTGTAGCCAGCCAGGCTCCCCTGTCCATGGAATTCTCCAGGCAAAAATACTGGATTGGGCAGCCATTCCCTTCTCCAGGGGATCTTCCGGACCTAGGGGTCAAACCCAGGTCTCCTGCACTGCAGGCAGATTCTCTACCATCTGAGCCACCAGGGAAGCCCAAAGGAACTATAGCAGCACTCATTAGCAACCTGAACAGGTCCTCCAGGATCAAGTGAAGAGACATACTCAGCATCTCAAAGGCCTTGGAACTAGCCAGGAAAGAGCTAGGCCCCTCAGGAGACAGCTGGTGAATAGAAAATATATGAGAATAGAAAGCATGTAAGAAGAAAAGATGAAGGGGAAATGAGTCAGATGAGATACCTCCCCCTCACCCCAGAAATCCTTCTGAGATACAATTTATAAGGACTAAAAGTCAGTGAGAAAAACAGAGGCCGTCTCTGGATACCACAGGTATCTGTGATGGTCCAACAAGGATGTTGTTCTGTGTGGCCACAGTCTGCATCGCAGCCTGTCTAGACACAGCCGTCCTAAAGAAAGAGCCATGTAATTTCCTTCACATTCTAGAAGCTGCCCCCTGACTCCTTTCCTGTTTTGATCCAAATCACTGCTTGTCTCATAGGATACTATTTGTGAGGTTTAATGCATGGACTTGAACATTTCCAAGAACTTAGAGACATGTGTCAGCAAGACGTTGTTTCCCTCGGTTTCAGACCAGCTGCATTTGATAGTTATCTGCTGGCCTGTCTCCCTGGTTATCAATGAGAAAACAGGCCTTCCAAGGAAGTATGGAGGAAAACCAACAGGCCCTTCCTGGTTTCAGAATAATCAGGTCCTTCTCTGTTTCCTCACCAACAAAGAATATTTCTCTTCACTGATTCACTACTGAACAAAGCTTTACTGAGTACCTACTGCGTACCAGACACCACTGAGCAAAATCATCCTGAGCCAGTCAAGCTCACAGGATAATGGAGAAAGCAGACTGTAACTAGATAATCAGACAAATCAATGACTATTTCCAAACTGTGATAAGAACCATGAAGGCACCCTGATCATGTGTAATAAGGAACATGACTCAACTGGAAGGTCAGCAAGGGCTCCCAAAAGATGTGAAATTAAATCCAAGAGCTAAAGAAATCATTTTCTCTAGGATCTGGAAAAAAAAAATTCTTGGGCCTGAAACTCCATGGGATTTCCACCTAGAAAACATCAATCACTGACAAATTTCAAAGCGACTAAACCAGAAGTGAAGGTAAACCCTAAGGTAGACTGCCAGCAATGCTCCGTGTTGCTAATGCTGAGAACTAGGCCCTCCCATATAATGCCACAGCCAGAAGTGATTGGTAGAAGTTGGCCCAGTCTTCTCACAAACTTACCCAGGATCATTATGGTTCTCATTTTATAGATGAATAAGTCAAGAAAGAAAGAGCTCAGGATTCAGTAAAGGCTGTAATGAAATTCCTCTTTCTGAAAAGATCACAGAGATAGGCTATTTATTCCAGAGCCATTTTAGTTGGACCCTGAACCTGGAGGAAATAGATTCGTGAATTAGGTACTTCATCATGCAAGGTATTAGCAAGCCAAGAGGCATTCACTTGGCTTATCTGGAGCTCCCTCTGTGCACAGAGGCCTTCTCCAAGCATGAAGGGAGGAGAACGTGTACATTTTAAGAGATTCCCCTTTCTTTAAAGTCAACAGAAAAGGAAGAAAGGAAACTTTCAAGTGATCAGGGAATACTCCTTACTCCAGTAAGTTACCAAGGACTATGTGCTTGATGATGAATTGTGCCTTCTTTGAAGATCAAAAGTAAAAGCAGACTTACAGGGAATTTAACCTTTCTGAGAAAATACAGCGTGCACGAGCATGCGCACACACACACACTGATCAATACAGCCACAGTGTGAACGAGAGAGAAATCACAAATGCTATAAGAGAGCACAGAAAGGTACTAAAGTGGTCAGCAAAGGCTTCAGAATAGCAGTTAACTTATTGGGTGTTTCGTGTGCACAAACCAATAACTGCCAATCTTTACTAAGCACTAACTCCTGTTTAGACACTGTGCTAAGTACATAAACACACTATCTCACAGAGATAATGAGGGAGGTGTTGCTGAAAGATGAATGAACTAAGGCTTGAAAAGCCAAGTAATTTGGTCTATACTTTTCAGTAAGTGTGTGGCAGAGCTCAGGGTAGAACTTGAGATCCATTCTTAACCCATCAAAGATCCTCCATATCTGCAGAACTGAGTCAAAGAGACTCGCGTGCATGGTTTTCATGCCTCTTAGGAAAGCAAACCTCCTCCTCACTTATCACTGTAACCATTATCAACAAAGATATTTCTCAGGGCAAAGCTTGTATTCAACCTGAACTGATACTATGACCCGTGGTTTTAAGTTTCATATTATTCTGTCTTCACAAGAAGCAGTTCAGTCATTCAGTCGTGTCTGACTCTGTGTGACCCCATGGACTGCAGCACATCAGGCTTCCCTGTCCATCACCAACTCCTGGAGCTTACTCAAACTCAAGTCCATTGATTCAGTGATGCCATCCAACCATCTAATCCTCTGTCATCTCCTTCTTCTCCTGCCTTCAATCTTTCCCAGCATTAGGGTCTTTTCCAATGAGTCAGTTCTTCACATCAGGTGGCCAAAGTATTGGAGAAGAGACAGAGAACAATTAATACTTAGGTGGAAGAACAAAGGAAAGACATTCTCTTATGTATCCATTCATTCAACAGATCCTCTGTGCCAAGAACTGTTCTCAGTGCTGGAGACACAACTGTGAACAAGTCTACTATAGTTTTTTCTCTTCCAGATCTCACATTCCATTGAAAAAGAAAATAAATATAAATATATAATTACATTACACAGATAAAAGACACCTCAGTGCATGATACATGCTAGAAGATGAATGAAGCTGGATAAGGGAAAAATAAATGTGGGTGGGGGGCATGATCATGCCATTTTAAATAGTGTAGAAATTAAAACAAAATATAGACAGAAGCCTCACTAATAAGTGAGGTCAACTGCATAGTATATTAAAGGAAGTCATGAAGTCATGTGAATATCAAGAGGTCACTCCAGGCAGAAGGACTATTATCTCTGGCATTTTGATACAATTATTCACTTTACTGGAAATCTAAGGATGATCTTTCTCCATCCCTTGAAACCAGACAGGTCTTCAGCTGAATGCCCTAGGATGTTCCTTATGAAGAGATGCATGTCTTTGTAACTCTGGGATAATTGGATTGTCACTATTCTTTAGATTTGCCAGGAGGAATTCCCCATTCGTTCCAGATCTCCAAAGCAGCCTTCAGAATTCTTTTTGCATTCTTCCCCACAGTCACTTCAATGCAACTTGGGGGTTCTTTCACATGACCTCCTTGCAGAGCATCCTTTGAGAATCTTTTAAAAGCTACAGACTCTCTTCCCATACATCCAAAAACACGTAGCCTGGAAATTATGCATAATGCAACAGAAGGTAATTCTTTTAACCTACCTGTGGATGCCTCCTGGGATCTAGGGACTTTAGGTTAAGGACCTCTATCACAGAACTTCTTTGGTGGGGGGGGTCACTCAGCTACTCTTTTTTTTAATTATTTATCTATGTATTTATTTTTGGCTGCACTGGGTCTTCATTGCTATGCGCAGGTTTTCTCTAGTTGCAGTGAGTGGGGGCTATACTAGTTGCAGTGCTTAAGCTTCTCATTGTGGTGGTTTCTCTTGTCACAGAGGACAGGCTCTAGGGTGCATGGACTTCAGTAGTTGTGGCACATGGGCTTAGCCGCCCCACAGCATGTGGAATCTTCACCGACCAGGGATCAAACCCATGTACCCTGCATCGGTAGGCAGATTTCTTAACCACTGAACCACCAAGGAAGTCCCTCACTCACCTACTCTTACTCCCAGAAAGAAAGTCCTGTGCTAAGCGCAAAGTCTTCATCACTGATTAAAATGTCTCATGCCATAGGAAATTCCAGGTGGCATGGGGATAAAGCAAAATAAATGCTAGCTGATATTCCTTATAGTCTTACTCAGACACCAGACAACTCTGTAATCATCACAAAGTAGGAGTCCAGAGATGGTGATCAGATTAGAAGAGTGGTTTTCATTATCCAGGACATACTTTTGTTACTGAAATTGTGACTGCTTATGATATTTATGCTTCTGCCTTCTCCATAAAAGGGGATTCCTTGAGGGCAGGGGCTGTGCTTCATTTATCCTTAACTCCAAGTGCCAGCAGGAGAGTAAAACCCAACTCAAATTAATGAAACACAAAAGAAAACAACAATAGGTTCACATGTGCAATCTAAAGACATTTATGAGTAGGGCTGGACTTAGGAACTATCAGAACCAGGGACTTTAATATTTCCTTCTTTCATCATCTCTCTGCCTTTACACTCTCTCTCTCTCTCTCTCTCTCTCTCACACACACACATACACACACACACACACACACACACACACACACACACACACACCCCACATCCATCTTTGGGTTTTCCCCCCTACTTTTTTACTTTTCTTAGATCATCTGTCCCCAAGAGGAAAAAAATACGGCCACAGACAGCTCTGGGTTTATATCTCAACAACTTTATATCCAGAGTGGGGGAAAGGAAGCTTTGTTTTTGTGTGTGTGTGTGTGAAAAATGTTGAGAAATACTAGGAAAGGATTTTAATAAACCAGTTTAAGTCACATGTCCATCTGCAGACCCAGCTCTACAGCCAGGGAAATGGGGCAATATGATTAGCCAGTACCCAGTAACACTTGATGGGAAATTCTTGCTTAAGGTAGGGATACTATTACTAAAAGGAGAAGGATAATGGATGGATGCTGAGCAGACAAAAGCAGTAGCTTTCACAAATAAAAATAGTATTAATAAAACCCAATTATTTCCTACCATGTGCTAGATATTGTGCTTAACTGTGGTCTGTGGATTACCTCATTCACCACTCTGCAAATAGTTGTTGACCAGATAGCATGATGCCAGATTACAAACAATCTTGAAATCCAGGCAAAGGAATTCATAACATATGGTAAGAAGTAGAGAGCAAATAAGGATTTTGAGGGAGAGAGTTACATAACAAAAACAGCATTTTGATGCAGTAGTTTTCCATCTCTGCCACCAGCTCCCAGTGGATTGAATTGAGTGTTTGGGAGTCAGTGAGCAAAGCCCTGGGAATTTAAACTCTGAATAGGATCTGAGAGTCTTCTTACCAAACACCTTACCTTAAGCCCAAATTCCCCAAGTCTTCATTTTCCTGGCCATTAATCCCTAGCAAGGAATGGGACTAATGATACTGTGAACTGAGCAGTATTTGCAGAAACATCACCTGTTAATTCCAAGGCTCACCTACCAGCTCAGGGGAAAGACAAATATTTCCTTCTGGCAGATAAATGTAAGCTTCAAAGTAAATGTGAAAACGGTGAGAACATTCTGTTATTTTCCTTCTTAACAAGGCTTGATGAAAGCAATCTCCACAGAGGCTGCCTAATTGGGCAGAGAGCTCATCTCTGAGAAGCACTGGCAGAAGGAACCAAGGATGGGTAGCTCCTTCTGTCTGAAGGCTACCCTTTTTTCCCAAAGCGGGGGAGCTGCTTTGCCTGCAGCACACCCCCAACCCCACGCACCTCCAGGGCCCTTCAGGGGATGCCTATCAAGTGGCTGTTCTGAATGTGTTATGAACAACTGGCTCTCTACCTTATTTCACAGCACAAACTCTTTGGTTTTCTAATTATCCTACAGGGGAATAGTACTGTTTACTTGCTGCTCCTGAAAACAGGCAAGGCTTGCTTCCTGCTGATAAAATGCCCTGAGAAGTCAGTGTTAGTAATTGTAGCCCTTCTGGGCCAACTGAAGGAGGCCCAGAGGCCAGCTGCATCCTCTGTCCCGCACCAGGAGCACTTTTGCAGATGGGGACCAAGGAGCCAAATGAACTGTCCTCAGTTCATGGATTCAACCTCAGCCAGGCAACTCACCACACTCCATTCCCCATAGCCATAGACCCCTCTGCTGCCCTCCTCAGTGCCTTGACATAACCCAGGTCCTCCTGAGGCAGGAGGTAGATGGGCCCCAGGCTGGGCAGCTGAAATCTATCCACTGTGGACAAAGATAATGGCAGGAACAAGGAGGAACTGAGTACTGCATGGATAAGAGATAAAGAGACCACAGACTTCTCATTCTTGAAGTTAAGGAGTCCTCACAGAACACACATACATAGTAAGGTTCCTTGATGGTCAAAAGTGGTGCAGGGAAGGGGGTGGTACACCCCATGATGGGTGTTGTCAACCTCCCCATAGGCCTCTGCACTGGAATCCATCTTGGCTAAAAGATGTGCATGCATGTTGAGAGGGACCTAGGAAAGGTCAGTTCAGTTCAGTTGCTCAGTCATGTCTGACTCAATTCTGCATCAATTCTTTGGCAGTCAGCTTTCTTTATAGTCCAACTCTCACATCCATACATGACTACTGAAAAAACATAGCTTTGACTAGACAGACCTTTGTTGTCAAAGTAATGTCTCTGCTTTTTAATATGCTGTCTAGGTTGGTTATAAGTTTTCTTCTAAGGAGCATGCATCTTTTAATTTCACGGCTGCAGTCACCATCTGCAGTGATTTTGAAGCCCCCCAAAAAATAAACTCTCACTGTTTCCTCATCTATTTGCCGTGAAGTGATGGGACCAAATGTTATGATCTTAGTTTTCTGAATGTTGAGCTTTAAGCCAGGTTTTTCACTCCCCTCTTTCACTTTCATCAAGAGGCTCAAGTTTTTCTTTGCTTTCTTCCATAAGTGTGGTGTCATCTGCATATCTGAGGTTATTGATATTTCTCCCAGCAATCTTGATTTCAGCCTGTGCTTCCCCCAGCCCAGCATTTCTCATGATGTACTCTGCATATAAGTTAAATAAGCACAGTGACAATATACAGCCTTGACGTACTCCTTTCCTGATTTGGAACCAGTCTGTTGTTCCATGTCCTGTTCTAACTGTTGCTTCCTGACCGGCATACAGGTTTCTCAAGAGGCAGGTCAGGTGGTCTGGTATTCCCATCTCTTTCAGAATTTTCCACAGTTTGTTGTGTCCACATAGTCAAAGGCTTTGACATAGTCAATAAATCACAAGTAGATGTTTTTCTGGAACTTCCTTGCTTTTTTGATGATCCAACAATGTTGGCAATTTGATCTCTGGTTCCTCTGCCTTTTCTAAAGCCAGCTTGAACATCTGGAAGTTCAAGGTTTCACGTACTGTTGAGCATGGCTCGAGATGAGTGAGATGAGTGCAACTGTGTCATAGTTTGAGCATTCTTTGACAGGTCAGGGTGGAAAAAAGTAAGATAACTGGCCAAAGGTAAACAAAGACCTGGAAGAACTGCCCTATATAAGTGATTTCACCACCTCTCTGGGGCCCTCATCCTCATTAGTGAAGATTCTCACACCTTTTCTCTCCTGGGGTGTATCTCTGCCTTACCTCCATCATAATTAAACCAACGGTTTCTCTGTATTCTCTCCAACATGTTTTGCTGTGTCTCTGGTAATAAAATTTCTGGCTATTTTTACAGTTTTTGCCTCCTTGAAACATTCTTGCTTTAAAATGGGACAAGAGCCAAGGGAACTTTGCTACTAGCCTCTAGCCTTTGCTAAAGCTAGGAGTCCTAGGAGTTCTCCTCGTAGCTAGGAGTCCTGGTTTTCATCCAGGCTCCCCAGGTCCCTTTCCTGGGCAGGGAACTAAAATCTTGCTTCAAGCCACCACTGGCTGCTCTCTCCATGAGATCACTTCCAAACCTGACTGACCACTATATCAACTGGAGACTTCACCAGAGGAACAAGAGGAATAATAATAATGCTGATATGTGCAGGACATTTTTTGTGCCAGATACTTTACACACATTCTCTAATTTTATGCCCACAATAACTCTACAATGTCCCCCATTTTAGAGATGAGGACCTGAGGCTTAGAGGGTGTAGGAAATTTTACCCAAAGTTAACACAGATAATAAGGAGCATAGCTACTGTCTCTCTGATGGGAAGGAAGGTAGTACATGCCCTCAAACCCTCCACTAGACTGCAGCCCATGGAGGAAAGTCTGTCATTGAGAAGAGGTGGGGCAGCGCCATTGTTCTTTCAATCAGTTGATCACTGTTTACTGAGCACTATCATTATGCAAACACTATGTTGAACCAACATTTTTCATGCTCCCTTGGGCTTCCCTCGTGGCTCATCTGGTAAAGAATCCGCCTGCAATGTGGGAGACCTGGGTCTGATCCCTGGGTTGGGAAGATACCCTGGAGAAGGGAAAAGCTACCCACCACAGTATCCAGGCCTAGAGAATTCCATGAACTTTATAATCCATGGGGTCGCAAACAGTTGGACACCACTGAGTGCCTTTCACTTCACTCTCTTCAAAAACTTCTAATTAGGGTGGAAGACAAGATGTATACACATGACAGTTTAATAAAAATACACCAAACAGCAATATAGGATAGGTCATCAAGCATTTGGACAGCAAGGAGATCAAACCAATTAATCTTAAGGGAAATTGACCCTGAATACTTGTTGGAAGGACTGATGCTGAAGCTGAAAAATTCCAGTATTTTGGTCATCTGATGCGACTCATTGGAAAATTCCCTAATGCTGGGAAAGACTGAGGGCAGAAGGAGAAGACGGCATCAGAGGATGGGATGGCTGGATGGCATCACCAATGCAATGGACATGAACTTGGGCAAACTTCAGGAGATGGTGAGAGACAAGGAGGCCTGATATGCTGTAGTCCACGGGGTCACAAAGGTTCAGACACAACTACGTGACTAAACATCAAGCAAGAATTCTTACCTTGGGGATTCATACAAACAAGAGGACAAACTTCCTCATTTTATCAATGAACAGATGAGCCAAGCCATAGTGGACATAAGCGGACACACAGAGTAAGGAAGCAGTTGTCCTTCGTGTATTATTCCTATGCCCTCTGTCCACAAAACTGGAGTCAAGGCAACTGAAATGTGGTGCTATGAAGAATTCATAAGCCTGGGAGTCAGTGCAACTGGCTCTCCCATTAATGAACTCTGGGGACTGAACCCCAACTTCTTCTATAGCATGCTGGGCTGGGCTTCCGTGGTGGCTCAGTGGGAAAGAATTCACCTGCCAGTGAAGAAGACATGGATTTGATCCCTGATCTGCGAAGATCCCACATGCCATGGAGCAACTAAGCCCATGGGCCATAACTACTGGGCCTGTGCTCTAGAGCCTGGAGGTCGCAACAACTGAGCCCACACACCCTAGAGCCTACGCTCCACAACAAGAGAAGCCACAGTAATGAGAAGAGAATAGCCCCCACTTGCCACAACTAGAGAAAAGCCCACACAACAACGAAGAACCAGCACAGCCAAAAATAAATCAATGAATAAAATTAATTTTTAAAATCCAGGACTTAAAGAGTGTGGTTTAAGCTAAATGGTAAAGAATCTGCCTGCAATGCAGGAGACCTGGGTTTGATCCCTGAGTCAGGAAAATCCCCCAGAGAAGAGAATGGCAACCCACTCCAGTATTCTTGCCTAGACAGACCAAGTGGTCGCAAAGAGTCGGACACAGCTGAGTGATTAACACTTACACTTTCACCAGAGAAACAGAAGCAATAGAAGATAGATATTAAGAGATCCATTGCAAGGGATTAATATATAAGATTGTGGGGGCTGGCTACAAGTGTGAACTCTGTAGGGAAAATGAGTTGAAACTCTCAGGCACAATCTGAAGCTGCAGCCCATAGGAGAAATTTCCTCTTCTGGAAAACCTCTTAAAGCCTTTCAATTGATTAAATCAAATACACCCAGATTATCCAGGATAATCTCCTTTACTTCAAGCCAACTGATTACAAACATTAACCATATCTTCAAAATACTTTCACAGCAACCCTGTGGGTGGTGTTCAAGTAACTGGGGACTGTAGCCTAGCCAAGCTGACACATAAAACTGACCATCACAAACCCCATGGTGTCTCTGTTTCTTTGTAGTTTTTAGAACCTGTGATTCTAGTAGTAACCAAACTGTGCAACGTGTCATTTTAAGGGCTAGATCCAGGCACAGATACACCAAAAGAAGCTCCTCCTGAGTAGTTGGTTCAGAGGTCACCAGCTTTCAAGGATGCTAACCTAAGAGGCAGGATGCAAAGACATGCATGTGGCTGCCGCCAGGGTCTCCCTCCCTGCCAGTCAAGGTTGGGAGGAAACGTTTCTAAAGAGGAGTTTTTGTTCCAAAATGCCACTGGCAAACTGTCTGTCCACCATGATTCAACCCTAAGCAAGGACTTTTACTAAGCCAATTATTTGCTCAAGCAAATCGAGGTGGGGGGGAAGCAGGGACTCAAACTTAGTGCAGAGACCATTGTGATTCATGGCATTTATCTAGGACTTAGATTCACAGAAATTTCAGGCTGGAAGGATCTTAGAGATAACCTTGTCCTACCCACTCATGTCACAGATAATGGGATTGAGAAGCAGAGAGATTCATCAACTGAAAGAAACCTCAAGAAGCTACTGAGAGTCATACTCAGGACAAAGAGTCCTTCCCAATTCCCAGCCAAAGCTCTTTCTACCACATCTCCCTCCAGCAAGTCAAGGAAACATACACAGACTTAAAAAGCAAGCCTTCCGTCTCTTCAGCAAAGCCTGCAGTCGCGCTCTTTACCACTGGCATTTACTCTGACAGATACCAGTAACTACAAAGGGGTACACCATTAACACCCGATGACAAACCCCAAAATTGTCTTGTTTTTACAACTGTCACTTTTTAAGAGGTGAATGACCTTTTTCTGAAAACCTCTGGATTTCAGTCAGCTCAGCACCCCTGCACTGCCTCCCACAATCACTTACTATGAAAATGTCATTATTCTATTTTGAAGAGGCTATGGTAGTTGTGCGTCTTTGGTAATAGCTATGTTTTCTGAAAAAAGGGAATCAAAAGTCATGAAAACCAGAGGTGGAAAAGCTTTCACAGGTCAGTTATGTTCCTATTGTACACCAGCGGAAAAGAAAGCAGAAAATACAATGTCAAATCCTTGGGCAAAGATGGCATCCCCCTAGCTCTGTGGCTTTATTTTGATCCAGGACTGAGAGAAATGTCTTGCTACCCATTTCCAAAGACTGCATCCAACAGCCCTTCACCTGATGAACCATCTAATCGAACAGACAGGAATGGTTTCCCCTTCCTAATACCCAGCTCCAAATTCTCTTTCCCAAACCCTATTAGTTAGGAATCTTCCAGTTCAGTTCAGTCGCTCAGTTGTGTCCGATTCCTTACAACCCCATGGACTGCAGCATGCCAGGCCTCCCTGTCCAGCAACTCCCTGTCCATGATCAAACTCATGTCCATTGAGTCAGTGATGCCATCCAATCATCTCACCCTCTTTTGCTCCCTTCTTCTCCTGCCATCAATCTTTCCCAGCATCAGGGTCTTTTGCAATGAGTCAGCTCTTTGCATCAGGTAGCCAAAGTATTGGAGTTTCAGCTTCAGCATCAGTCCTTCCAATGAACACCCAGGACTGATCTCCTTTAGGATGGACTGGTTGGATCTCCTTGCAGTCCAAGGGACTCTCAAGAGTCTTCTCCAGCACCACAGTTCAAAAGCATCAATTCTTCGGTGCTCATTTTTTTACAGTCCAACTCTCACATCCATACATGACTACTGGAAAAACCATAGCCTTGACTAGACGTACCTTTGTTGGCAAAGGAATGTCTCTGCTTTTCAATATGCTGTATAGGTTGGTCATAACTTTCCTTCCAAGGAGTAAGTGTCTTTTAATTTTATGGCTGTAGTCACCAACTGCAGTGATTTTGGAACCCAAAAAAAATAAAGTCTGCCACTGTTTCCTCATCTATATGCCATGAAGCGATGGGGCCGGAGGCCATGATCTTAGTTTTATAAATGTTGAGCTTTAAGCCAACTTTTTCACTCTTCTCTTTCACTTTCATTAAGAGGCTCTTTAGTTCTTCTTCACTTTCTGCCATAAGGAATCTTTAGTAGCAAGAAATAGAAGTGTGTGGTGAGATTAATCAAACAAGGAGATAATATGCTAGGTTTAAATTTCAAAAATCCTAAATAAGGTGACCATGTATTAAATCTCTGTGACAGCTTTGCCCTAAGGACAAACCAATTATGAAATGTATATTATTTTTCCCTAGGAAATGACCCTAAGAAGAAAGAGAGGAGGGATGAGTTTCTTTCCCCCTATTCTTGGCTTGTGTGTGTGTGCCCAGTCACTAGGTAGTGTCTGATTTGTGACGTCATGAACTGGAGCCCACCAGGCTCCTCTGTCCATAGAATTTTCCAGATAAGAATAAGGAGTGTGTTGCCATTTCCTTCTCCAGAGGGCCTTCCCAACCCAGGTCCTTGGCTTATTTAAAGGTAAAGAAACCCACATAGGATGTGGCCAGTCAAAGTAACTTCAAAGCAATAAAAGGCCTCTTCAGCCAGTCATATTTCCTTTATAAGGAATATGGCAAATTTATTAATGAGGCTCCTGGATGGCAAAGATAATCAGCAACTGCATCTGTCAATGGTGATAAGAAGTACTGCTCTGGTTGCAGCGCCTGGCACCAAGTAACTTAGACTATCTATGGACTATTTAACAGGGGTAGAAGCAAGGCAGTCATCTTGCCACCGATAAAGAAAGATGGTTCTCTTTTTCATTACTGAATGCTTGCACGGTCTCTTCCGTTTAAATGTTGCACAGCCTATCCTCTCGTTTGTAAGTCAATTGTCTCGAGATGGTACAGAGTGAAGCAACTGTGCAGGATCTCCACACAGGCTGTGGGATTGCTGTGTATCTCCCCAGAAGCTGTGACACCTCCCAGCAGCTCTCAGTAGGGACACGTATAGAGCAGTAGCTCAGAGCACGATATCCAGCGTCCATAGCAATACTACGTGGGTCTATGTCCAGCTCCAAACTCAACCAGGTGTGTGGCTCGTACAAGCTACTTGACCTCTGGACTCCTTGTTCTTCTTATCCATGAAATAGTAGTAAAGGAACCCATCTCACAGAGCTCTTATGAAACTTAAATAAGATAAAGAATACAAAGGGTACAGCAAACACTCAATAAATATTAATGACAATTCTGGGTCAGAGCCTCCCTAACCTTCTTCATATCATGACAGGCATTTTGGGGGAAAAAAAATATAAACTGTTTGTATGGTGAACTGGGAAATGACAACAGTAAAGCATCTGCCTACAATGTGGGAAACCCGGGTTCAATTCCTGGGTCAGGAAGATCTCCTGGAGAAGGAAATGGCAACCTACTCCTGTCTTCTTGCCTGGAAAATCAAATGGACAGAGGAACCTGGTAGGCTATAGTCCATGGAGTCACAAGGAGTCGGACACGACTGAGCGCCTTCACTTCTTCACTTCTTCACTCCCTACCCCACCAACTCCAGGGACTGAAGGACTCTATTTCTACCACATCTGCAACTCACTCACCACTGGTCAGTTGAGAAACTCTCCTCCCACACTAGATGTTTACTTTGTTTTACAGATAGCATGTCTCTCAGGACACTGTTTCCATCCCCAACCTAAACACTCTACATTTGCACCCAACACTCTTTTCTTCCTAGGCAGTTACAAGAAATCATGTTTTTGACTAGCATAAATAGAATTCTCCTTTAAATTGTCCAACCCATACAATATGTACACACAACATATTATCATCATCAAGTATTAGAGTCAGGAAGATGAGGGACAACTCTGAAGTTCAGAACTTCTATTCCAAACCCCTCCTTACCATTTTTAAATATACACACTGGCCAAGGAGATGACAGGACCTAGTAAGGCCTGAGGCTCAAGCACACCCATCAGACCTCCAAGCTACCTTTATCCTGCCCAGGCACTGCATCATCTATCTTTGGGCTGGCTGTCTTATCTGTTGGTCACATAGGAAACATGGCTGAATTTCCATCTTCAAGTTCACATTATAAAGTTGCAACTTTCTCTTGATTCCAGCTCCAGATTCCTGGAAAGAATATCTGATTGGATCAGCTGAACTCAGTTGCTCTCCTAGTATAATGTGCGTAACCAAGGAAGCAGACAATCCCAGGAGCGCTCAGCAGCCACCCATTCCCAGGACACAGTGCAGAGTTTGGGAGAAAGGTCAGTTCACAGGGAGAGAGAAGGTCACAGACCCAAGGGACAAGTCCATAACTTTGTCCATTGCATTGGCTATTCTGTCATCAAAAATTCCCATCACAAGTCATTCCTTTAATACTCTAAAGTTTCTTATTAAATGTATATTGGTTTTTTAGCATTATAATATTCAAGATATTTTCAATCATTCTTGACATGGAAGAGAAATGTTTTGTCCAAGGTGGGGGCAAGAATGTTTGTATAGTAAAAGGCAATGTATAGGGAGAATTTCTCCAGTGCAGAGTATCCTGGGAAGTTGGAAAGCTCTCTAGATACATGTAAGGAAGCTGTGAGTTAGAAAATAAAAAGAAGAAGAAAGGGGTAGCAAGGAAAATGATCACATAAACCTCTCTGATAAGTCTATCTGCACCAGAGCTGTTCAAGGGCCATGTAACTAAAAGGTGTTTTAAAACCAGCATTAACTAGTGACTTCATTTCTCTACCAAAAACTGGCTGAAGTGACAAGTCAGAGCTTGGTAGAGGTTAAAATTGTTCTGCCATATATGGTGGCAAATCTAGCTATAGGATCACAATTCCCAAGTGAAAAACTAGAACACATAGTCAGACAAATAATTTTTGTGCAATTTCAGAGTGAACGAGGCAGTCTGAAGAATGTACTTTGAACTCAAATATTCCAAATGCTCAAACATTCAAAGTTTCTAAGTATTTCAATGGTCTATGGGAAAACAGGGCTTCTCTGGTAGCTCAGGCTGGTAAAGAATCCACCCACAAGGCAGGAGACCTGGGTTCGATCCTTGGGTTGGGAAGATTCCCGGAGGAGGGCATGGCAACCCATTCCAGTATTCTTGCCTGGAGAATCCCATGGTCAGAGGAACCTGGCTGGCTACAGTCCATGGGGTCACAAAGAGTTGGGCATGACTGAGGAACTAAGCACATGGGAAAATAAATAAATTAGATGTATGCAAAAGGTAGAGTCAACTTAAGAACTGGAAAGGAAATATTGGATCTGTTCTCAATTTTAAGGAACAATATAAAAAACAGCAATATATTAAAGTAGAAAAATTTTTAAGGGACTGATTGAGATTATGGTCTTTGGAACTTGAATTCACCCCAGACTATTAGTCAATGAGCTGATATCAATTAAGAGGTTATAGAGTGCTTTCCAGTGAAGTTTTTCTTTCCACTGCAATCAGAAAATATTAATTTGACTCATGATGAATCAAACGAGTTGTTTTCAACCTTGAAAACAACTTAGTGTCTAGTATTTTCCAACACAATATGAAGCAAGAGATGCCTTCCATCTCCCAACAACCCCCTTCAAAAACAACAAACGCAGGGCTTCCCTGGTGGCTCAGCAGCAGGGAATCCTCCTGCCATTGCAGGAGACACAGGTTCTATCCCTGAGCCGGGAAGATCCCACATGCCGCACAGCAACTAAGCCTGTGTGCCCCAGCTATTGAGCCTGTGCTCTGGAGCCTGGGAGCCACAGCTACTGAAGCCTGCATGCCCTAGAGCCCATGTTCATGGCAAGAAAAGCCACTGAAATGATAAGCCCACGCACTGCAGCTAGAGAGTAGCCCCTACTCTCCACAACCAGAGAAAGCCTGTGCAGCAACAAAGACCCAGCACAGACAAAAGGAAATAAACATTTTTTAAAAACCCACAAAAAGTGTCATTTTGCATGCAGCACCTAAAACAAAATATTCATGTAACTTTTTCAGAGAACTCATAGGACTCACTTGATCAGTTAAGATTTGGATGCAAGTAACAGAAAACAATTTCCACTTATTTAAGGTGGAAACAGGAAGGTAATAAGAGGCCACTGTGCTTCCTCAGAGAAGCCAGTGACAGGTGCTTCCATCTACTACTACAAACCAGAAAACCAGAAAGCGGAAAGGAATAATTGTCTCTCACCATGTCTTGTGTCATTTGTCTGTTGCAGCAACTAGGTTTTCCCAACAACTGATGGAAGACGGTCACTCTACAGCTTTTATGCTTACACTCAAAAGATATGCTAGTATTGAACTAAAATATCTGTCTTATTTCCAAATTTCCAGGAGAGCAAACCTAATTAACTTGTATTGACCCAACTCTGGTCCAGTCACCCAAAGCCATCTCTCAGTTTTTCCTACCTCCACAGCAATCTTATCTTCTGTTTATATTTTGAGTTGTACGTTCCTCAGGTTTCCTCTCTCCATCTAGCTGACAACTCTTAATCTTTCAGAAATATTGCCCAAGTATCTGTTCCACTGATAGTATTCTTCCTTGTTATCCATTGTGTTCTTGGAAGTATCTCCTTTGTATCATTTCAAAGGAATTCTGTTCCAGTGAAGTGAATTTGGATAACCTGTCTTCCCCCTTAACATAATCATCCTATTTTTTCCCATCTATTCCCCTTGTTTGTAACACTTCCTTTCAGTCAGTCAGTCAGTTCAGTTGCTCAGTCGTGTCCAACTCTTTGTAACCCCATGGACTGCAGCACACCAGGCCTCCCTGTCCATCACCAACTCCCAGAGCTTACTCAAACTCATGTGCATTGAGACGGAGATGCCATCCAACCATCTCATCCTCTGTTGTCCCCTTCTTCTCCTGCCTTCAATCTTTCCCAGCATCAGGATCTTTTCAAATGAGTCACTTCCTTTAATCTAATACTATATCAAAGCATAACTTCATGGATGTCACTTCCCAGATCAAGTCTTCAAAGACTCCCAATGGCTGAAAGTACAAATTCTCTATCCTAAAATTTAAGATAAATCATGATTTGGTGCAAATGATTCTTTCTGGAAAACTATGACTATTTGTCTCATTGAACCCAATTCTCCCTTTTAGACAAAGTCCCCATTTGCTACTCTTGCCCCAAATAGCCACCATATTCAAGCTTTTCTGCTTCTGTAACTTTGCTTGTCTCCTCTCTGCCTTATTGCTCATGTCAGTTCTAAGCCCAATGATCCTAATCCTACTGACTTTATAACATTCTGAAAAAAAAAAAAAAAACCTGACATCCTCTTGAACCCCTCTTACCCTCTCAGGTCAATGTCATATCTGCTTTCTGATAAACCCATAAAGCACTGAACAAATCTTTCTTTTGACATTTATCTCATACTTTTTTTCTTTTTGGGACTGATTAACACATTATCTCTCTCTCATTAAATTGTAAGCAAATTTTAGGGAATTCCTATTCATTTTTTGCATCATTTGGTAAAGAATCCACCTGCAATGCAGGAAACTCAGTTTCAATCCCTGAGTGGGGAAGATCCCCTGGAGAAGGAAATGGAAACCCACTCCAGTATTCTTACCTGGAAAAATCCCATGGACAAAGGAGCCTGGTGGGTTATAGTCCATGGGGTCACAAAGAGTCAGACACAACTGAACGCACACACACACAGAGCACTTACACATTATACTATACAGAGCATTTACCCAAACAGAATTAAAGAAAGATGGAAGAAGGAAACTGAGCCTTTGCTTAGACTTCATCCCTTTCTTACATTCTTTCAATACTTCTACTATACTGCATTGCCATATAACTTTATAATAAGCTATACTTCACCAAGGGCTTCCACAGTGGCTCAGTGGTAAAGAATCGTCTGCATTGCAAGAGACATGGGTTCAGCCCCTGGGTTGGGAAGATCCCTTGGAGGAGGGCATGGCAATCCACTCCAGTATTCTCTCCTGGAGAATCTCACGGACAGAGGAGCCTAGCGGGCTACAGTCCATAGGGTCGAAAAAGAGTCAGACACGACTGAAGTGACTTAGCACATGCACACCCATACTTCACTAAACTTGTTTTACATATTAGAATCCTTATTTTAACCTTAATAAAGCCAAGATCCAGGTGTTTCACTTCTGGAATAGTTGCTTATCCAAAGAAAAATAATTCAGCAACCAAAAATAATTTCAATCCCAAATCCTTGATTGCTTTGTCATAAAGCACAAATATGCAGTCCACAGCACCATAAAAAATATAAAAATTACTTTTCTCTTTCATCCATTTCCATCAAACCTCACAGCTACTCTAAAACATCTCTATAGTCCCCACATTCTCTTCAAGCTCTTTCACTGTTCAGTGCTACACTGCTTTGCTTTCCTTAACATCCTCTATCCTGAGCCAGAGTTGGGTCAAGAGGTGTTAATCAGATTCCTTCTCCTAGAAACTGGGGAGCAACACAGAGATATTTTAGCTCAATATGAGCAGATCTTTTGAATGTAAATACATTTCACTTGTCATGGGAGAAGCCTATTTGACAAAAGAGAACGCTCCTCCAGTAAGAAAGAACACTTCTTCAGAAGGTAAGAAAGAAGTGGGCAGGGGAATGGATTGACAATTACAAAATTCTCTTAGCCAAGGAAGCATGAACTCCTATAACAGCATAAACCCAACACTAACCCTAAGACAGCTATCTAAAAGTCTTATACTTCCTCTTCATCTTTTACCTTTTAGGAAGAGCTTCAAAATGCCTAAATAAAACAGAGAACATCAAAACATGTAAACAAGCACCAAGTTTCACAGCTCAAGGGTGTTTCAGTGCAAACTGATGGGAGGCAGGAAAGGCATCTTAAAAGAGGATGAAATTCTGATAGGTTTTAAATATTTTAAAATTTTTATATAAATGAAAAAAAAAAAAAAAAGACCAGGAAGCCTTTCAAGTGAGTTCAAGTGGCTCACCTGAAAAGTTCTCCCCAGGAAAGACTGGACTTTTTTTTTTTTTTTAATATCCCAGGGTGTCTGATTGCCTTAGTCCAAAAGCTCTGGCATTACAGACAAAAGCCTGAGATGCTAGGATAAATGGCAGGGCGCTGAGGCAGCCCCATTGCTCCCACCCCTGCGTCGGGGCACTTCCTTCACTGTGGACTCGCCCCTGCAGGAAGCCAGCCTCTCAGCCCTTGCGTGCTCTTACACAGTTGACCCTTTTCATCTCATCCATTTGTGCAGTGCACATGCCTTTTTTTTTTAAAAATTTGAATTATTCCCCTCAAAAGCTTTCCTTTCTTAAACTTTTTTACTTTTAGCATGTTAGTTATTTCCTGTACTTAATTTTTAATCGCATCTACTTTCATACTTTTAACTTTTCAGCCAATCTCCTCTATCTTAATCTTTTACCTCTTTTACTTTCATGATTTTAACCTTTTTTCTCATTGGCCTATAGCCTTTTCTCATTTATTTTAAATCTCACCCACTTCATCTTTCTATTATTTTTTAATGTTTAACCTTTAATCTTTATTTGGCGTTTCATTCTTTCATACTTTTAACTTCTATTTCCTCTGTCTTCATTTTCTTATTTCTCTGATCTTATTCCCAATTTAGGGCTTCTAAATATCTATGCTTCTTCATAAAATAATGACAGTTCCCTTTTCTTCCTGTTCTACCTTTCTATTTAAATTTTTTTTCTTTCCATAATGACTGGTAAGAGGTAAAGCCAAAAGGCTGTTGCCACCCTAACCGGGAAGATCAGAGACTTTCTCTTTATTCTTCCCCTCCAGATGGCCCTGCGACCTACTCCCCAACCCCACCTGCACCCCCATGAACTTCCTAGTTCTATTTACAATGAGTCCCAGAAAACTGCACCTGAAAAGACAGAAAAGCCAACGAGGTAACACTTCCTAGGGCTCTAATTTCCACCCAGTCGGTCCACTTAACTCTTGGGAACTATGTTTGTTCTTGCCCCTTGATCTATCTGGGTTATATATGAGGCTCTGTAAGCACTACGGCTATTGTTTTGTGGGTGTCAGAGAGGTGCACTGAGAGGCTCATCGATGTCCTTGCTAAGATAGGAGGAGGGCTTAACCTGGGGATAACTCACTGGAGGCCAGTACCCTGCCTCCACCCTCCAGCCAGTAAAACATTTTGTTTGTTTGTTTTTAAATTCATGAAGATGTGCAGAAAGCCAAAAAAGAGATATACGGGGAAAAAAAATGATGGGCAGAAAGGGTGAGTGGGGCAAGAAACTGGAAGAGGGGAAAATGGCTTTATTAAATTTAAGGTAAAACATGTCACGAGTATGCCATGAGTGAGTAGATAATGATAAGCAAGAATCTCTGTAGGAAGAACTCACCATATGATGCCCTCAATTACTTCACTGAAGCCCAGGGCCTCCAAGCTGTGAAGCCTCCTAACCAACCAATACATTCAGGAGGAGACCCACTGGAAGGACTGGCCAGAGGGGGGATGGGGGGGCGTGGTACTAGCCTCAAATGAGTTATCCCCAGGTTAAGCCCACCTCTTATCTTAGCAAGGACATCCGATGAGCCTCTCAGTGCACCTCCCAGGCTTCTACTTTTTCACTTTACTTATTAGGGAAAAGTGAAACTTACTTGACATTTTCACAAACAGGGATATTTTGTAGAAATATTCAACTGTTGTGAATTTGCTAGGACCTGTATTGAGAAAACAGACCATCCCAGAGTATCAAAATCTATGAGAAAAGTGAGGCCAATTACTCCCAGATTGTGGGCCTAGTATTTTCCTCGAGAGCAACTGTTATGGATATATCTGCCATTGGACTTTAGGACTCCTTTCTCTGCTTCTTCAAGGGAGAACAGAATGCAATTCTAGAAATGATTTAACTCAATAGTTGTCTTAGCAATAATGGTAATATTCTTGATTTCATGTATTTCTTTTCTATCAGAATTTTTGCCTTGTACCCACCACTGAGGGGCAATTTTCCAATCAGTGGGCCCTACTTCATTGATACAGTGAAGTGGGCCCTACATTTATTCATACAAAACCTGACTGATTACACTGCAGTTTCCAACCAGCCTCATGTATTCACATCCCTAGACTTTTCCTGAAAAACTGGATCCTCTAGTCACACTCACCAGCTGCTTGATATCATTCTCCATAGTCTTTGAAAGTGCTTGATTGGCTGCCTCCTTAGTAAAAAGTCTAAATTCAGAAAACAAACAGATAACATATTTCCAGACCCATTTAAGTATATCCTGCCTTGGCCAAGACGATTGTGGCTGTCAGAGAAGCAGCATTCAGCGGTAGCATTCAGCACACACTAAGATGTATTTCCTTACATCTGCAGTATAACTAAAATTAACTGATATTAGAATCCCAAGACTAGGAACAGTAATATGTTGACATTATTGATATTTTAATATTATTTCCCTATCAGTTCAGTTCAGTTCAGTGCCTCAGTTGTGTCCAACTCTTTGCTACCCCAAGAACCGCAGCACGCCAGGCCTCCCTGTCCATCACCAACTCCCGGAGTCCACCCAAATCCATGTCCATTGAGTCGGGGATGCCATCCAACCATCTCATCCTCTGTCTTCCCCTTCTTCTCCTGCCCTATTTCTTTCCCAGCATCAGGGTCTTTTCAAATGAGTCAGCTATTTGCATCAGGTGGCCAAAGTATTAGACTTTCAGTTTCAACATCAATCCTTCCAATGAACACACAGGACTAATCTCCTTAAGGATGGATAGGTTGGATCTCCTTGCAGTCCAAGGGACTCTCAAGAGTCTTCTCCAACATCACAGTTCAAAAGCATCAATTCTTCAGTGCTCAGCTCTCTTCACCGACCAACTCTCACATCCATACATGACCACTGGAAAAACCATAGCCTTGACAAGATGGACTTTTGTTGGCAAAGGAATGTCTCTGCTTTTTAACATGCTGTCTAGGTTGGTCATAACTTTCCTTCCAAGGAGTAAGCATCTTTTAATTTCATGGCTGAAATCACCATCTGCAGCGATTTTGGAGCCCAAAAAAATAAAGTTAGCCACTGTTTCCACTGTTTTACCATCTACTTGCCATGAAGTGATGGAACCTGATGCCATGATCTTACTTTTCTGAATGTTGAGTTTTAAGCCAAAATTTTCATTCTCCTCTTTCACTTTCATCAAGAGGCTCTTCATTTCTTCTTTGCTTTCTGCCATAAGGGTGGTGTCTTCTGCATATCTGAGGTTATTGATATTTCTCCCAGCAATCTTGAGTCCAGCTTGTGCTTCATCCAGCCCAGCCTTTCTCATGATATACTCTACATATAAGTTAAATAAGCACGGTGACAATATACAGCCTTGACGCACTCCTTTCCCAATTTGGAACCAGTCTGTTGTTTCATGTCCAGTTCTAACTGCTGCTTCCTGTGCTGCATACAGATTTTTCAAGAGGCAGGTCAGGTGGGCTGGTATTCCCATCTCTTTCAGAATTTTCTACAGTTTATTGTGATCCACACAGTCAAAGGCTTTGGCATAGTCAATAAAGCAGAAATAGATGTTTCTCTGGAACTGTCCTGCTTTTTCGATGATCCAGTAGATGCTGGCAATTTGACCTCTGGTTCCTCTGCCTTTTCTAAAACCAGCTTGAACATCTGGAAGTTCAGGGTTCACATATTGTTGAAGCTTGGCTTGGAGAATTTGAAGCATTATTTTACTAGCATGTGTGATGAGTATAACTGTGCGGTAGTTTGAGCATTCTTTGGCATTGCTTTTCTTTGGGACTGAAATGAAAACTGACATTTTCCAATCCTGTGGCCACTGCTGTGTTTTCCAAATTTGCTGGCATGTTGAGCGCAGCACTTTCACAGCATCATCTTGAAGGATTTAAAATAGCTCAACTGGAATTCCATCACCTCCATTAGCTTTGTTCATAGTGATGCTGCTTCCTAAGGCCCACTTGACTTCACATTCCAGGAGGTCTGGCTCTAGCTGAGTGATCACACCATTTTGATTATCTGAGTTGTGAAGATCATTTTTGTACAGTTTTTCTGTATATTCTTGCCACCTCTTCTTACTATCTTCTGCTTCTGTCAGGTCCCTACCATTTCTGTCCTTTATTGAGCCTATCTTTGCATAAAATGTTCCCTTGGTATCTCTCATTTTCTTGAAGAGATCTCTAGTCTTTCCCATTATTGTTTTCCTCTATTTCTTTGCATTGATCACTGAGGAAGGCTTTCTTATCTCTCCTTGCTATTCTTTGGAACTCTGCGTTCAAATGGGTATATCTTTCCTTTTCTCCTTTGCTTCTCACTTCCCTTCTTTTCACAGCTATTTTTAAGGCCTCCTCAGACAGCCATTTTGCTTTTTGGCATTTCTTTTTCTTGGGGATGGTCTTTATTCCTGTCTCCTGTACAATGTCACAACCTCCATACATAGTGCATCAGGCATTCTGTCTGTCAGATCTAGTCCCTTAAATCTATTTCTCACTTCCACTGTATAGTCCACGGTATAGTCAGAAGGGATTGATTTAGGTCATACCTGAATGGTCTAGTGGTTTTCTACACTTTCTTCAATTTCAGTCTGAATTTGGCAATAAGGAGTTCATGATATATGAATTTCAAAACATTTATATCCCTACGTACCAAGTTTTATTTTTTCATGCAAAGCATACAAAATACAATTTCAGGTCACTCATTGAGTCCACTAATTCAGAGGATCATAAATTCTTCTTTTCAACCTGAATTTGCTTTCCTGTCTTGAGGTTCACTGTGAAATTGGGTGTTTCTTTAATTAACTTTCTGATATTTACTTGCCCCGCCTGAGGAGATGAAAAATATCAATACTTGCAGGAAGTCCAGTGCAACCCTACCAGAAACATCAGAAAATAGATTGGTTTTTCTGAACTTCCTTTTTGGAACAGTTATAATCAACTTAAATAGAAAACTCCTGACCAAATAGGTCAATGAACAGAACCTTGGGATGCTAAAGGGTGGCACATGGGTGAAAATTCACCCATCTTTACCTTAGAAATAAGTATCACATATAGTATCAGAGTTGGTCATCTTTTTCTATTACCATTCTTACAAATGATGCTACAACCTGAGTGTCAGTTCTTATCATAAACATCTGGAAGTCATCTGCATTTAGGCAGCAAATATGCAGGGACTTGTTCCCATTTGCCTTCATGTAGTTTTTCATATGATCACTTTCCTCTGTATTCCCTTGTTTAATCTATGAATTTAGTACCTAGTTTTCTATTATTAATTTTTAATAATGTTGAGTTACTTTGTACTGTACAGGAAAATTAATCTGTTATACATATACTTATCTCTCCTCTTTTTTAAATATCCTTTCCATTTAGGTCACCACAGAGCAATGAGTAGACTTCCCTGTACTATACAGTAAGTTCTCATTAGTTATCTATTTTATGCATAGTATAAATGTTTATATATAGTATATATGTACAGATACTATATAGATATCACACCCTCTTCTCCACCTTGGAATCTATTAAGTTTGCTCTCCACATCTGTGTCTCTATTTCTGCTTTGCAATTAGCTTTATTTTGTATCATTTATGAAAAAGGTAAATCTCATCTGTGTGTTAGTTGCTCAGTCATGTTCGACTCTTTACAACCCCATGGACTTTAGCCTGCTAAGCTCCTCTGTCCATGGGATTCTCCAGGCAAGAATACTGGAGTGGGTTGACATGCCCTCCTCCAGGGGATCTTCCCGACCCAGGGGTTAAACCCAGGTCTCCCACATTGCAAGCAGATTCTTTACCATCTGAGCCACGAGGAAAGCCCATAAATCTTATCTAGAACAAGTTAAATATTAATAAAGAGGGAACCATTCTTTAAAACTTATGGAAACATAATTATTTGTAGTATCAAACACCAAGAAGTCAGTAAATATTTTTGAGAATGGTAGTTACAGTAGTTATGTGGTTGAGGTAGAGCTTGTATATAGTTAATGCATACAGTTGAGACAGACTGATTATAGGATTACCAGTTATGAAATGACTGCAGTCCCTCAAACTGTGGGTAATGAGGAAACAGAATAAGAAAAAACTGAAAGAGGCCACACCAAGGAAGAAGCTGTCATGCTTGGTTACTATACTTTAGTTATACAGAGAACTCAATTATATTGTTATCAGAACTTGGTCAGCATACATAATCTGTGAAAACCTGTTGTTTTTTCTTTATAATTTTTTTATTGAAGGATAATTGCTCTACAAAATTTTGTTGTTTTCTGTCAAACCTCAACCTGAATCAGCCATAGGTATACATGTATCCCCTCCCTTTGAACTTCCCTCCCATCTCCCTCCCCATCCCACCCCTCTAGGTTGATACAGAGCCCCTGTTTGAGTTTCCTAGCCATACACCAAATTCCCTTTGACTATCTATTTTACATATGATGATGTAAGTTTCCATATTACTTTTTCCACACATCTCACCCTCTCCTCCCCTCTCCCCAAGTCCACAAGTCTATTCTCTATGTCTATTTCTCCATTGCTGCCCTGTAAGTAAATTCTTCAGTACCATTTCTCTAGATTACGTATATATGTGCTAGAATATGATATTTATCTTTCTTTTCCTGACTTACTTCACTCTCTATAACAGGTTCTAAGTTCATCCATCTCATTAGAACTGACTCAAAGGCATTTCTTTTTATGGCTGAGTAATATTCCACTGTGTATATATATCACAACTTCTGTAGCCATTCATCTGTTGGTGGACATCTAAGTTGCTTCCATGTTCCAGCTATTGTAAATAGTGCTGCAATGAACAATGGGATACATGTGTCTCTTTCAATTTTGGTTTCCTCAGGGTATATGCCTAGGAGTGGGATTGCTGGGGCATACGGTGGTTTTATTCCTAGTTTTTTAAGGAATCTCCATACCGTCTTCCAAAGTGGCTGTATCAATTTACATTTCCACCAACAGTGCAAGAGTGTTCCTTTTCTCCATGCCATTTCCAGCATTTATTGTTTGTAGACTTTTTGATGATGGCCATTCTGACAGGTGTGAGGTGATAGCTCATTGTAGTTTTGATTTGCATTTTTCTAATAATGAGCGATGTTGAGCATCTTTTCATGTGTTTGTTAGCCATCTGTATGTCTTCTTTGGAGAAATGGCTGTTTAGGTCTTTTCTCCACTTTCTGATTGGGTCGTTTGTTTTTCTGCTATTGAGTTGTATGCACTGCTTGTATATTTTGGAAATTAATCCTTTGTCAGTTGTTTCATTGGCTATTATTTTCTCCCATTCTGGGGGTTGTCTTTTCACCTTGCTTATAGTTTCCTTTGCTATGCAAAAGCTTTTAAGTTTAATCAGGTCCCACTTGTTTACTTTTGTTTTTATTTCCATTACTCTAGGAGGTGGGTCATAGAGGATCTTGCTTTGATTTATGTCATCAAGTGTTCTGCCTATGTTTTCCTCTAAGAGTTTTATAGCTTCTGGTCTTACATGTATGTTTTTAATCCATTTCGAGTTCATCTTGTGTGTGTGGTGTTAGGAAGTGTTCTAATCTCATTCTTTTACATGCAGCTGTCCAGTTTTCCCAGTACCATTTATTGAAGAGGCTGTCTTTGCCCCATTGTATACTCTTGCCTCCTTGGTCAAAAATAAGGTGCCCACAGGTGCGTGGGTTTATTTCTGGGCTTTCTGTCTTGTTCCATTGGTCTGTTTCTGTTTTTGTGCCAGTACCATACTGTCTTGATGACTGTCGCTTTGTAGTATAGTCTGAAGTCAGGAAGGTTGATTCCTCCAGCTCCATTCTTTTCTCTCAAGACTGCTTCGGCTATTCAGGATCTTTTGTGTTTCCATATGAATTGTGAAGTTTTTTGTTCCAGTTCTATGAAAAATGTCAATGGTAATTTTGATAGGCATCGCATTGAACCTGCAGATTGCATTTTGTAGTATAGTCATTTTCACAATATTAATTCTTCCTACCAAGGAACACAGAATATCTCTCCACCAGTGTATGTCATATTTGATTTCTTTCATTAATGTATTATAATTTTATGTGTATAGTTCTTTTGTCTCCTTAGGTAAGTTTATTTCTAGATATTTAATTTTTTTTGTTGCAATGGTGAATGGGATTGATTCCTTAATTTCTCTGTCTGATTTTTCATTGTTAGTATGTAGAAATGCAACTGATTTCTATGTACTGATTTCGTATCCTGAAACTTTGCTAAATTCACTGATTAGCTCTAGTAATTTTCTGATACTATCTTTAGGGTTTTCTATGTACAGTATCATATCATCAACAAACAGTGAGAGCTTTACTTCTACTTTTCTGATCTGAATTTCTTTTATTTATTTTTCTTCTCTGATTGCTATAGCTCAGACTTCCAGAACCATGTAAAATAATAATGGGGAAAGTGGGCACCCTTGTCTTGTTCCTGATCTTAGAGGGAATGCTTTCAGTTTTTCACCATTGAGAATAATGTTAGCTATAAAATTATTATATATGGCCTTTACTATGTTGAGGTACGGAGAAGGCAATGGCAACCTACTCCAGTACTCTTGCCTGGAAAATCCCATGGATGGAAGAGCCTGGTAGACTGCAGTCCATGGGGACAACGAAGAGTCGGACTCGACTGAGCAACTTCACTTTCACTCTTCACTTTCATGCATTGGAGAAGGACATGGCAACCCACTCCAGTGTTCTTGCCTGGAGAATCCCAGGGACAGGGGAGCCTGATGGGCTGCCATCTATGGGGTTGCACAGAGTCGGACACGACTGAGGCAATGTAGCAGCAGCAGCATGTTGAGGTAGGTTCCTTCTACACCCATTTTTTAAGAGTTTTAATCATAAATGGGTGCTAAATTTCCTCAAAGGCTTTTTCTGCATCTACTGAGATGATCATATGGTTTTTACCTTTCAGTTTGTTAATATGGTGTACCACATTGATTCATTTCTGTATAAAAAGAATCTTTGCATTCCTGGAATAAACCCAGCTTGATCATGGTATATGAGCTTTTTGATGTGTTGCTGAATTCTGTTTGCTAAAATTTTGTTGAGGGTTTTTGCATCTATATTCATCAGTGACACTGACCTGTAGTTTTCTTTTTTTGTGTGTTGTCTTTGTCTGGTTTTGCTATCAGGGTGCTGGTGGCCTCGGGAATGAGTTTGGAAGTGTCCCTTCCTCTGCAATTTTTTGAAAGAGTTTTAGAAGGACAGTCATTAGCTCTTCTCTAAATGTTTGATAGAATTCTCCTGTGAAGCCATCTGGTCCTGGGCTTTTGTTTTTTGGGAGCTTTTTGATCACAGCTTCAATTTCAGTGCTTGTGATTGGGTTGTTCATAATTTCTATTTCTTCCTGGTTCAGTCATGGAAGATTGAACTTTTCTAAGAATCTGTCCATTTTGTCCAGGTTATCCATTTTACTGCCATATGGTTGTTCATAATAGTTTCTTATACTCCTTTGTATTTCTGCAATCTGTTGTAACCCCTCCTTTTTCATTTCTAATTTTGTTGATTTGATTCTTCTATCTTTTTTTCTTGATGAGTCCAGCTGAAAGTTTGTCAATTTTGTTCATCTTCTCAAAGAACCAGCTTTTAGTTTTATTAATCTTTACTATTGTTTCTTTCATTTATTTTTCATTTATTTCTACTTGGATCTTTAGGAATTCTTTCCTTCTATTAATTTTGGGGGCTTTTGGTTCTTCTTTCTCCAGCTGTCTTATGTATAAAGTTAGCCTGTGTATTCAATGTTTTTCTCGTTTCTTGAGGTAGGATTGTATTGCTATCAACTTCCCTCTAAGAACTGCTTTTGCTGCATCCCATGGGCTTTGAGTTGTCGTGTTTTCATTGTCATTTGTTTCTAGAAATTTTTTGATTTCCCTTTTGATTTCTTTCAGTAACCTGTTTGTTATTTAGAAACATGTTGTTTAATCTCCATGTGTTTGTGTTACAATTTTTTTCTTGTAATTGATATCTAGTCTCATAGCGGTGTGGTCAGCAAAGATGCTTGATATGATTTCAATTTTCTTAAATATACTGAGGTTTGATTTGTGACCCAAGATGTGGTCTATCCTGCAGAATGTTCCATGTGCACTTGAGAAGAAGGTGTATTCTTCTTCATTTGAATGGAATGTCCTGAAGATATCAATGAGATTCATTGCATCTAATGTATCATTTAAGACTTGTGTTTCCTTACTAATTTTCTGTTTAGATGTTTTGTCCATTGGTGTGAGTGGGTTGTTAAAATCTCCTACTCTTGTTGTGTTACTGTCACCCCTTTTATGTTTGTTAGTATTTGTCTTATATATTGAGGTGCTCCTATGTTGGGTGCATAGATATTTACAATTGTTATGTCTTCCTCTTGGACTGATCCCTTGATCATTATGTACTGTCCTTCCTTATCTCTTGTAATCTTCTTTATTTTAAGGTCTATTTTGTCTGATATGAAGATTGCTACTCCAACTTTCTTTTGCTTCCCATTTGCACAGAATATATTTTTCCATCCTCTCTTTCAGCCTATATGTGTCTTTAGGTCTGAAGTGGGTTTCTTGTAGACAGCATACATATGGGTCTTGTTTTTGTATCCATTCAGCCAGTCTGTGTCTTTTTGTTGGAGCAGTTAATCTATTTACATTTAAAGTAATTATTGATGTATATGTTCCTATTGCAATTTTCTTAATTGTTTGAGGTTGATTTTGTAGATCTTTTTCCTTCTCTTGTATTTCTTGACTATATAAGTTCATTCAACATTTGTTGTAAAGCTGGTTTGGTGGCACTGAATTCTCCTCACTTTTGCTTGTCTGAAAAGCTTTTTATTTCTCCATCAATTTCGAATGAGATCCTTGCCAGGTAGAGTAATCTTAGTTATATATTTTTTCACTTTCAGTACTTTAAATATATCCTGCCATTCCTTTCTGGCCTGCAGAGTTTCTGCTGAAAGATCAGCTGTTAAATGTACGGGGTTTCCTTGAATGTTCCTTGAATGTTCCTTGTTGCTTTTCCCTCATTGCTTTTAATATTCTTTCTTTGTGTTTAGTCTTTGTTAGTTTGATTAGTATGTGTCTTGGCATGTTTCTCCTTGAGTTTGTCCTGTATGGGACTCTTCATGCCTCTTGGACTTGATTGACTATTTCCTTTTCCATGCTGGGGAAATTTTTAACTATACTCTCTTCAAATATTTTCTCATACCCTTTCTTTTTCTCTTCTTCTTCTGGAATCCTATAATACGAATGTTGGTGCATTTGATATTGTCCAAGAGGTCTCTGAGATTACCCTCAGTTCTTTTTATTCTTTTTATTTTATTCTGCTCTTCAGAAGTTATTTCCACCATTTTATCTTCCAGCTCACTGATTCATTCTTCTGCTTCAGATATTCTGCTATTGATTCCTTCCAGAGTATATTCAATTTCAGTAATTGTGTTGTTTGTCTCTGTATGTTTATTCTTTGATTCTTCTAGGTCCTTGTTAATGAATTTTTTCATTTTCTACATTTTGTTTTTAAGGTTTTTGAGCATCTTTACTATCATTATTCTAAATTATTTTTCAGGTAATTTGCCTATTTCCTCTTCATTTATTTGGACTTCTGTGTTTCTAATTTGTTCCTTCATTTGTGTAGAATTTCTCTGTATTTTCATCACGTATATATTTTTCATTTAACTTACTGTGCTTGAGGTCTCTTTTCCCCAGGCTTCAAGGTTGAATTCTTTCTTCCTTTTGGTTTCTGTCCTCCTAAGTTTGGTCCAGTGGTTTGTGTAAGCTTCAAATAGGGTGAGATTTGTGCTGGGTTTTTGTTTGTTTGTTTTTCCTCTGATGGGCAAGGGTGAGTGAGGTGGTAATCCTGCCTGCTGATGATTGGGTTTATACTTTTGTTTTGTTTGTTATTTAGATTAGGCATCCGGCACAGGGTGCTACTGGTGGTTGGGTGATGCCGAGTCTTATATTCAAGTGGTTTCCTTTGTGTGAGTTCTCACTATTTGATACTCCCTAGGGTTAGCTGTCTGGTAGTCTAGGATCTTGAAGTCAGTTCTCCCACTCCAGAGGCTCAGGGCTTGATCTTGCTGCTACATCCAATCACAATGCCCTTTTAGGTCCTTTTCAAGAAAAGCAATGGGTCCGGAGCTTACTCAAACTCATGTCCATCGAGTTGGTGATGCCATCCAACCATCTCATCCTCTGTTGTCCCCTTCTCCCACCTTCAATCAGAATCAGGGTCTTTTCAAATGAGTCAGTTCTTTACATAAGGTGGCCAAAGTGTTCGAGTTTCAGCTTCAGTATCAGTCCTTTGGGATTGACAGGTTGGATCTCCCTGCAGTCCAAGGGACTTTCAAGAGCCTTCTTCAACACCACAGTTCAAAAGCTTCAGTTATTTGGTGCTCAGCTTTCTTTATAGTCCAACTCTCACATCCATACATGACTACTGCAAAAACCATAGCTTTGACTAGATGGAACTTTATCGGCAAAGTAATGTCTCTGCTTTTTAATATGCTGTCTAGGTTGGCCAAAGCTTTTCTTTCAAGGAGCAAGTGTCTTTTAATTTCATGGCTGCAGTCACCATCAGCAGTGATTTCAGAGCCCCCAAAAATAAAGTGTGTCATTGTTTCCCATCTATTTGCCATGAAGTGATGGGACTAGATGCCATGATCTTAGCTTTCTGAATGTTGAGTTTTAAGCCAACTTTTTCACTCTCCTCTTTCACTTTCATCAAGAGGCTCTTTAGTTCCTCTTCACATTCTCCCATAAGGGTGTTGTCATATGCATATCTGAGGTTACTGATATATATCCTAGCAATCTTGATTCCAGGTTGTGCTTCATCCAGCCCAGTATTTTGCATGATGTTTTCTTGAAATTGAGTCATTTGTAGTAATATAGATGGACCTGTCTGTCATACAGAGTGAAGTAACTCAAAAGACAAGAACAAATATATATTAATGACATATATGGAATCTGAAAAAAAATGTGTAGACAATCTTATTTACAAAGCAGAAATAGAGACACAGACATGGAGAACAAACCAAGGGAGAAATCAGGAGAGGGGATGAATTGGGGACTTGGGGATTGATACTTTATATACAAAACAGATAACTAAAACCCACTGTAAATAGCACAGGGAATTCTTTTCAATGCTATACAGTGATCTAAATGGAAAAGAAATCCAAAAAAGAGGGATGTATGTATACATATATCTGATTCATGTTACTAATGTACAGTAGAAACTAATACAACATTGTAAAGAAACTATATTTCAATAAAAAAATTTTTAAAAATAAAGGATTCAGTAAGTCAACTGACATATGGCACTCCCCAAGACAAAATCCTGGAGAAGGAAATAGCAAGCCACTCCAGTATTCTTGCCTGGAGAATTCCGTGGACAGAGGAGCCTTGCGGCCAAAGTCCATGGGGTCACAAAGAGGTGGACACGACTGAGTGATTAACACACACACACACACACACACACACACACACACACACACACACACAAGACAAAATTCCCAGGTGGTGCAGTGATAAGAAGCCACCTGCCAATGCAGGAGATGCAAGAGACATGAGTTCAATCCATGGGTTCAAAAGACACCCTCGAGAAGGAAATGGCAACCCTCTCTAGTATCCTTGCTTGGAAAATTCCATGGACGGAGGAACCTGGCAAGCTACAGTTCATGGGGTCACAGAGAGTCAGACACAACTAAGAGGCTGAGCACACACACAAAGACACACAAAAGTAAACAGGTTGGTTATTGGCTCATACCAGGAATTTTCTAAAGATAAGTACCTTAACTTTTTTAAGTCATAAAGTTTGATATCTACTATTTCAGAGCTACCTGTCACAAGAAAGCCTGCAATTTAGGCAGTAAGTGAAAGAGAACTGGTAAAATTTAAAAATGAGTCATGGGATCCATAACTGGTGCTATCTGCCTTCACTTTAGTCTAATGAGCACCTAATGATTCTCTGTAACTCAGCCAGGGAGAAAGAAAGGAAGGCAAGTATTTCTCACACCATCAAACCTAGGTTTTAAGGGTAAAATGGAAACTTCAAATGAAACAGATATTTCTTTCCAGGACCATCGAACAATCACTTAGTTCAGTGTCTTTTTCAGAGGAAGGCAATTGAGTTGAACTTCCTTGAGGACATTCTGCTGCAGAAAAAAACATCTTTGGAGCTTTATGCAATGAGCTCTATCAGTCAACTTGAGGAGTGGAGTTAGCAAAACAAGTTGCAAGAAACTAAACACATTCAAAAATCAGGCTCAGCTCTGCATACATTCCCCTAAATCTTGCTCCATCTCTCACTGTATCCCCGCTCTTTTCCAGCAAGGTATCTGGAAGAGGCAGAAAACTAAACAGAGTTTATTAGTCTCTGTACTTCAAATGAAGCTCACTTAAGTTTCTGTGTCCCATCTGTTACATACTCAACATTTCCCTTAACTTCCCTTGAAGCAATTCTGATGCTACTGTGTTGCAAAAGTGACCTTCCATGAACAGGAAAATAATCCCTGATTTAGTAATCACCTGTTACAGCATCTCTAAAATAGCCATGTGGACTTTCTAGATTAAGAAAAGATACACTCCCTCCCATCTATCCACCATCCATCCCTCTAGAGCTCCCTGGACTATACAGCAGTTTCCCACTGGCTATCTGTTTTACCCCTGGTAACATATATATGTCAATCCTAACTGGAGAGGAGATAAACACACATATGACTGATTTACTTCATTGTACAACAGAAACTAACAGCATTGTAAAGCAATTATACTCCAATTAAAAAATATAATACAGATAAATAATAAATTTTTAAATAAAAGAAAAGATATGTTCCCCACTCCATTAAAGTTGCCAATAATAGGAAAAGTGATTATGCTCCCAGGGAAAGAGGTATTACAAAGATTTGACCCATTCCTGACTCCTCCAGGGTAAGAAATTACCACTTATCAACAGTGGAAATTTAAGGAGCACTGTAAGTGGGCCCTTTTCTCTGCTTCTCATAGAATACACTGAAGCAAAAATAAACCTGGGAGGGGCAGGTCCGGCTGACTGGCAAAGATCTCTGACATTTGAAGAGAGAATTCTCTTCACAGGATGAAACTACAGAGTAAATCAAATCATAGTCTCAGTTCTAGCTCTAACAACATAAAAACCATTACAATAAATCATTTCTCCATGGAAGAATCTCTTGTATCAATATATATGAAGCTGTCAGGAGCCTCCCTTATACACATAAAGGGTACTACATTATACACCAAAAAGGAGTACTATAAAACTAACTCAAGAATGGGAATGACAAATAACAACTACTGCAGAGGTTGGGCAATTCCTAAACAGCAAAGGTCAGGAAAAATCCCTAGAGTAGGATGTTGATTTATTTTCATTCTCTTCCTGTGTCCCAGGAACACCTATTAATAAATGTCCACTGGTGTTATATGAGCAGCTCACTTTTGCTGACTTCAGTTTCCATCAGTTCTTAAGACAGAATACTGACTTGTCACAGCTCCATATAATGGAAGCATGGAGCACTTTCTGTTTTGGTTCTGCCCACTTTGTATCTACTTACTTAGTTTCAGTGTTCCATAGTTGCTACTATTAAATAGCTCCTCCTTCCTGATTGTTATAGTTAATTTCTGTCCTGCTTGGGACCATCACTTCATAAACCTGTAATTAAAGAAACTGCTGGGGAATGTGGTAGCCCCAAAGTTGAGGTGTTTTTTGACAGGGTCATATCTCTGCTCTTTTTGCCAAATGATATTGAAATATTCATGTCAAATTAGCATAAGGCACATTCTGTTTTATGAGGAAATGTTTCAGAACAATATCCATAACTGATGCATAAAACACAAGTTTTCTATTTTTATACACAAGAACAGACTCACATATATCACGAGTTTATTACTTCAGGTTCCTCAAGTCACTGAAACTTTCCCTGTGGTATTTAGAACACAACAAACTTAAGTCAGTGTTCTGCAATTTGAATAGTTTAGGTCTTAAAATTTGTATACAATATACCTTAAAAACCTTTTTGTCATTATATAATTTGGGAATATAGGACATTTAAAAGGAGATGCTAGGACTCTCCTAATAGTGGTCCAGTGGCTAAGACATTCCCAATGAAGGGAGCCGGAGTTCGATCCCTGGCCAGGGAACTAGATCCCACATGCCACAACTGAAGGTTCACATGCAGCAACTATGAACCGGTGCAGACAAAGTTGTTTTTTTTTTTTTTTTTTTTTTTTTAAGAAGGAGATGCTAAAGTAATCTACAATGTTTTTTCTTCCCTTGGTATTGACCAGGGTAGAGGGTCGGGTCACAGGTGGCAGTATTATGCAAATTGCTCAGGGTTTAGATAGCATATTTTGGCTCAATACCTATCACAGATATAAATGGTATCTGTGGTATTATGATTTATAATACAAAACAAATATTTGGTCTTTGTCTTAGTAGCTGGCACAAAGCTGCTAAAACTCTTAAGATTTCTTAAGCATGCACAGTAAAGGTTTCTGTTATTACGTTAATGGGGTGACCCACAAATGACTCTAAGCATGAGGGCTGAAGAACCAACCGTGTGAGTACAGGGTTGATCTTTCAGCTAAACCCCCTGACCTCCTGGGCGGGGAGCAGGCTGAATCAGTCACCAATGGCCAGTGATTTAATCTATGATGCCTTTGTAATGAAGCCTCCATTAAAAAAAAACCAACAACAGGGTTCACAGAGCTTCCAGAGAGGCAGACTGGAATATAACCATGTGCACTGGCCAACTGTATACATCCTTCCCAACTCCAAGTTTGGCAGCTGTGCAGCAGTGGTAAGAGCATTTACATCATAAAAATCATCAAATACTACAAATCTTCCCTCCTCCCTGTCTCCCCTCTACCCTGCCCCGGCCAGCTGCTGAACACTTAGCAACACACTGTCAATTGGAGATGACTATGAATGATCTCATTCCAAGTCCCAGAATGGGGCTGCTATGTAGGGTTTGCATTTATCCTATTAGTATGATACCCTTGGCACAACTCTACCACCAGCTCCCAGATCCAAATTGATATAAGAAGTTGCACAGCCATGCTAGGAACCATTACCTCATCTCTGTCATACGTAGGGCAATTAAACACCCATTTCCATGAGTATGTCTGTTTCCAGCCTGATTTAGAATTTATTCCAGAGTGTTCATCTTGTAACAAAAGTGTTCTCCTTAACAGTTGTATTTTTTGAAAGTTGAAATGGAACCTACAGATTTCTACTCTGTGCTCCTAGCTTCTGCCATGAATCAGTTTAGTGTGTGAGACACACGTGCATTGAGCAGGGTTCTCACTCTCTAACAGGTGTGAGATCTGAATGATCATTTAATAGATAGGACAAAAGAATTCACAAGCCCTTTAATCTTTGGTTAAATCTGAAAGATAAGCAGTGACAACTCAACTACTTTTCAGGCTCTTTCTAGACAACCCAGTTCCAGGGTACAGAGTACCCCCTGATAAAACAAGGTTTGCTCTGCCACTAGCATCCAGGGACTGGAACCTCTTTCTAGCCAAGGTGTCAGGAGCAGAAGCATCTCGCGCCGCTGCTGGCAATGGTCAGTCAGTGGGTGGACAACTCCCACAACTTACGCTGAAGTCTGCAAGATGCATGAAGCTACCAGGCCTGGAAAGGGAGGGTTCAATGGCAAATATGAGAAATTAAAACTTAGATGTATGAGAAACTGATGTGAAAAATTGAGTCTAAGCAGTCTTGCTTCCGAGCGCATGCAATCTCTTCCAAGATTAGTAGTACTCTTAAGAGCTGAAAAGTGGATTCCACAAATAAAGTTACAGAAAGTACATTTCTGTATCACTAGGTAAAGCATGACTTTTCAAAAGCAAAAATTATTTAAATTGTTTCTCCACTTTCTGTTTCAAATATTCTTGTGCATATAAAAAATAAGTAATAGCTGTCAATGTGTTCGTTCCATTAGCAGAAGAAAAGCTCTGCACACAGGTGACACTAGCTTTAGATCAGAATTATTAGGTGCTTTAAATAGAAAATCAATCAACTTAATTTCATAAGAGTTCTCTTTTTCCATCTAATTCACAGTATCAAAGTAAAGTTTTGGGAAGTTTCTTCTGTTGAAAGTAAAACATCAGACTTTTTTCAGATATTACTATAAACTCAGATAAAAAGTTCATTTGAGGGGGGAAAAAAGTATTTTGTAGGGGTATTATAAGCACAAATTTTGGTGTAGCATAGCATGGCAAAAACAATGTTTTTACTAAATTAAGAAACCTATGTGTTTATTCGTGCTTTTATTTCCAATATTCTGGGAGGTGGGTCATGGAGTATCCCGCTTTGGGTTATGGCAGAGAGTGTTTTGCCTATGTTATCCTCTAGGAGTTTTATAGTTTCTGGTCTTATGCTTAGATCTTTGATCCATTTTGAGTTTATCTTTGTGTATGGTGTTAGAAAGTGTTCTAGTTTCATTCTTTTACAAGTGGCTGTCCAGTTTTCCCAGCACCACTTGTTAAAGAGGTTGTCTTTTCTCCATTGTATATTCTTGCCTCCTTTGTCAACGATAAGGTGCCCATAGATGTGTGGATTCATCTCTGGGCTTTCTATTTTGTTCCATTGATCTATATTTCTGTCTTTGTGCCAGTGCCATACTGTCTTAATGACTGTGGATTTGAAGTATAGCCTAAAGTCAGGTAGGTTGATTCCTCCAGTTCCATTCTTCTTTCTCAAGATTGCTTTGGCTATACGAGGTTTTTTGTATTTCCATACAAACTGTGAAATTATTTGTTCTAATTCTCTGAAAAAGACCTCCAGTAGCTTGATATGAATTGCATTGAATCTATAGATTGCTCTGGGTAGTATACTCATTTTCACTATATTGATTCTTCCAATCCACGAACACGGTATATTTCTCCATCTATTTGTGTCCTCTTTGATTTCTTTCATCAGTGTTTTATAGTTCTCTATATATAAGTCTTTTGCTTCTTTAGGTAGAAATACTCCTAAGTATTTTATTCTTTTTGTTTCAATGGTGAATGGAATTGCTTCCTTAATTTCTCTTTCTGTGTTCTCATTGTTAGTGTAGAGGAATGCAAGGGATTTCTGTGTGTTGATTTTGTATCCTGCCACTTTACTATATTCACTGATTAGCTCTAGTAATTTTCTGGTAGAGTCTTTAGGGTTTTCTATGTAGAGGATCATGTCATCTGCAAACAGAGAGAGTTTTACTTTCTCTTTTCCAATCTGGATCCCTTTTATTTCTTTATCTGCTCTGATTGCTGTGGCCAAGACTTTCAACCCTATGTTGAATAGTAGTGGTGAGAGTGGGCACCCTTGTCTTGTTCCTGACTTCAGGGGAAATGCTTCCAGTTTTTCACCATTGAGGATAATGTTTGCTGTGGGTTTGTCATATATAGCTTTTATTATGTTGAGGTATGTTCCTTCTATTCCTGCTTTTTGGAGGGTTTTTATCATAAATGGATGTTGAATTTTGTCAAAGGCTTTCTCTGCATCTATTGAGATAATCATGTGATTTTTATTTTTCAATTTGTTAATGTGGTGTATTACATTGATTGATTTGCGAATATTGACGAATCCTTGCATCCCTGGGATAAAGCCTAATTAAAATTAAAAGCTTCTGCACAACAAAGGAAACTATAAACAAGGTGAAAAGGCAGCCTTCAGGATGGGAGAAAATAATAGCCAATGAAGCAATGGACAAACAATTAATCTCAAAAATATACAAGCAACTCCTGCAGCTCCATGCTAGAAAAATAAACGACCCAATCAAAAAGTGGGCCAAAGAACTAAACAGACATTTCTCCAAAGAAGACATACAAATGGCTAACAAACACATGAAAAGATGCTCAACATCACTCATTATCAGAGAAATGCAAATCAAAACCACAATGAGGTACCACTTTACACAAGTCAGAATGGCTGCCATCCAAAAGTCTACAAGCAATAAATGCTGGAGAGGTTGTGGAGAAAAGGGAACCCTCTTACACTGTTGGTGGGAATGCAAACTAGTACAGCCACTATGGAAAACAGTGTGGAGATTCCTTACAAAACTGCAAATAGAACTGCCATATGACCCAGCAATCCCACTGCTGGCATACACACCAAGGAAACCAGAATTGAAAGAGACACTTGTACCCCAATGTTCATCACTGCATTGCTTACAATAGCCAGGACATGGAAGCAACCTAGATGCCCATCAACAGAAGAATGGATAAGAAAGCTGTTATACATATACACAATGGAATATTACTCAGCATTAAAAAAAAATTCATTTGAATCAGTTTTACTCAGGTGGACGGAACTGGAGCCTATTATCCAGAGTGAAGTAAGCCAGAAGGAAAAACAACAATACAGTATACTAATGCATATATATGGAATTTAGAAAGATGGTAACGAGAACCTTGCATGCGAGACAGAAAAAGGAACGCACATGTATAGAGCAGACTCGTGGACTCTGTGGAAGAGGGCAAGAGTGGGATGTTATGGGAGAATGGCATTGAAACATGTTAATTATCATATGTGAAATCAATTGCCAGCCCAGGTTTGATGCTCGGGGCTGGTGCACTGAGATGACCCAGGGGGAGGGAATCGGGAGGGAGGAGGGAGGAGGGTTCTGGAGGGGGAACATATGTATACCCATGGCGGATTCATGTCATTGTATGGCAAAACCAACAGAATAAAGTAAAGAAAATTTAAAAAAAAAAAGAAAAAGAAACCTATGGAGCAGAGATGTTCTTGGAATTAGTTATGTTGCACAAGTAATTCATAATAACCTATAGTTCTACCCATCAAAATAGAAGCTATACTGTTTCTCTTTTATATACAAAGAACGACTGAAGTACAGATTTTTGTGATTAAACTAATGTTGAATGAAAACAAACTTCAGCATGTCAATACACAGCTTTTGCAGCTCACCATCAACTGGATTTTAGAAAGCTTTGAGCGTTTATAAAACCACTTTATAATTCAAACTATGTATACTACCACGATATTGACCCTTCTAAATAAGTCCTCTATACTGTATATGTCTTTTGTCAAAATCAGTTAAAATGTTTTAATAATAAAAAAAACTTAACACTGTATATCAATTGTATTTCAGGTAAAAAACTTACTAGTGCTTTTACAAATTCCAATAATCAAAGTCAGAGCTTGCACATAGGAAGAAATTAAAATGTTTTTCCTTCAAAGGAAGGGAGGAAATGTAGGAAAGCTCAAGCGGAATTGATTATTTAATTTTAAAATTCTGAAGTTGGATTTTATAAGATGCCATCTTCATAGGTGAAGAATATTTTGATGGCGTTATTTACTCCCAAATTGATTAATTTTTATTCTGCAAACTATCAGAAAGAAACTGATAAGGTATATGATTTTGTCATGTTTAAGTTTGGTGAAACAACCAAAATCATTATTAAAAAAACTTACTTATGAGGCTTTGAACTTTTAAAAATGTTTATTAAATAAATGAGCTCTGAATAGATTCCCCCCAAGAAAGTACCTGTCAAAATATTTATACTAAACTTTACACATTTAAATGCAAAAAAAATTGAAAAAAAAAATGAGAATGCTGATCATTTAGCTGAATTTGCTCTTGGTCTACCAGGTATCTCAGCATCTGAAGAGCAGTCATTTTATTTTATTGATAAAAATATTACAGCCTATCATGAAAAGCCCACTGAATATGACAACAATTTCAAATTTATGAATCATAAAATGCAGCTTTGAAGAATATTACAGGCAATTTTTTAAAAAAATTTAATAAGACTGTATTAAAAAAAATAGATTCAAGGGATTAGATCTGATAGAGTCCATGAAGAGCAATGGACAAAGGTTCATGATACTCTAGAGGAGGCAGTGACCAAAAGCATCCCAAAGAAAAAGAAATGCAAGAAGGCAAAATGGTTTTCTAAGGAAGCCTTATAAATACATGAGAAAAGAAGAGAAGTAAAAGGCAAAGGAGAAAGGGAAAGATATAACCAACTGAATTCAGAGTTTCACAAAACAGCAAGGAGAGACAAAAAAGCCTTCTTGAATTAACAATGCAAAGAAACAGAGGAAGATACCAAAGGAACATGTCATGCAAAAATGGGCACAATAAAGGACAGAAACAATAAAGACCTAACAGAAGCAGAAGAGATTAAGAAGAGGTGGCAAGAATACACAGAACTGTACAAAAATGGTTTTAATGACCCACATAACCATGATGGTGTGGCCACTCACCTATACCCAGACATCCTGGAGTGTGAGTTGTGGGCCTTAGGAAGCATTACTATGAATAGAGCTAGTAGAGATGATGGAATTCCAGCTGAACCATTTTAGATTCTAAAAGATGTTGCTGCACTCCATATGCCAGCAAATTTGGAAAACTCAGCAGTGGCCACAGGACTGGAAAAGGTCAATTTTCATGCCAATCCCAAAGAAAGGCAATGCCAAAGAATGCTCAAACTACCATACAGTTGTACTCATTTCACATGTGAGCTCAAAATCCTTCAAGCTAGGCTTCAGCAGTAATTGAACCAAGAACTTCCAGATGTTCAAGCTGGATTTAGAGAAGACAGAGGAACCACATCCACTGGATCATAGAAAAAGCAAAGGAATTTCAGAAGAACATCTACTTCTGCTTCATTGACTATGCGAAAACCTTTGACTGTGTGGATCACAACAAACTGTGGAAAATTATTCAAGAGATGAGAATACCAGACCACCTTACCTGCCTCCTGATAAATCTGTTTGCAGTTCAAGAAGCAACAGTTAGAACCAGACAAACTGGTTCAAAATTGGGAAAGGAGTACGTCAAGGCTGTATATTGTCACCCTGTTTATTTAACTTATATGCAGAGTATATCATGTGAAATGTCAGGCTGGATGAAGCACAAGCTGGAATCAAGATTGCTGGGAGAAATATCAATAACCTCAGATATGCAGATGACACCACCCTTATGGCAGAAATCACAGAGGAACGAAAGAGCATCTTGATGAAAGTAAAAGAAGAGAATGAAAAAGCTGGCTTAAAACTCGATATTCAAAACAACTAACATCATGATATCTGGTCCCATCACTTCATGGCAAATAGATGGGGAAACAGTGGAAAGAGTTACAGACCTTATTTTCATGGGCTCCAAAGACACAGTGGAGGGTGACTATAGCATAAAATAAAAAGATGCTTTTTCCTGAGAAGACAAGCTATTACAAACCTAGACAGTATATTAAAAAGCAGGGACACCACTTTGCCAACAAAGGTCAAAGCTATGTTTTTTCCAGTAGTCATGTACAGATGAGAGAGCTGGACCATAAAGAAGACTGAGCATTGAAGAACTGATGCTTTCAAACAGTGGTACTGGAGAAGATGCTTGAGAGTCCCTTAGACAGCAAGCAGATCAAATCAGTCAATCCTAAAGGAAATCAACCCTGAATATTCACTGGAAGGATTGATGCTGAAGCTGAAGCTCCAGTACTTGGGCCATCTGATGTGAAGAGCTGATTCACTGGAAAAGACCCTGAGGCTGGGAAAGACTGAAGGCAGGAAAAAAAGGGGGTGACAGAGGATGAGATGGTTGGATGGCATCACTGACTTAGTGGACATGAGTTTGAGCAAACTCATGTGAAGGGTTTAGTGAAGGGAGATAGTGAAGGACAGGGAAGCCTGGCATGCTGCAGTCCATGGGGTCGCAAAGAGTCAGACATGACTGAGTGACTGAACAACAACAATTAAAAAAAAATACATTCTTGAGAAAGACTATAGTGACACTACATTAGAGGTAGATACTGCTAGGAAACTGATCAAGATACATGCCTATCAGGAATAATTAGACTGCTTATATTGTTTTCAAATATTTATATTCAGATATTTAATTAAGCTTTTATTTTTAATTAATTTATTTATTTTAATTGGAGGCTAATTACTTTACAACATTGTGGTGGTTTTTGCCATACATTAACAGGACTCAGCCATGGGTGTATCTGTGTCCCACCACTCCGAAAACCCCTCCCCACTCCACCCCTCTGGGTTGTCCCAGAGCACCAGCTTGAGTGTACTGCTTCATGCAACAAACTTGCACTGGTCATCTATTTTACATATGGTGATAAACATGTTTTCATGCTATTCTCTCATATCGTCCCATCCTCGCCTTCTCTCACATAGTCCAGAAGTCTGCTCTTTACATCTGTGTCTCTTTTACCTTACTATTCACAAATAAATTTTATTTTTTAAATAGATTTTGACTACTGTATAGCTCAGGCAACCCTACTCGGTGCTCTGTAGTGACCTAAATGGGAAGGAATTCCAAAAAATGGGGGCTATGTGTATACATGTATATGATACAGTAGAAACTAATACAACATATTCCAATACATACAACATAAGCAACTATACTCCAATAAAAACTAATTCAAAAATAAAAAAATAGACTTTGAAAGTAGACTTTGAATGATTCTATTCTATATATTTACCAATAAAAATAGAATGATTTGATGATCAGCAAATATTTTCAAACAATACAATTTCAATGACTTCTTAGCATACATTTCACTCTTGAAAACTTCGGTCTTTATGATAAATTATATGTGATCACTCTAGCCATATCCCATCCTAAAAAATACTAAATAAATGGAATTTCCTATTCTGGGTCAAAGGGTAGGGCAATAGAGAACCCAAACACTAGCATCATTTCCATCTTTTCCTTTCAGTGCATGGTCATATCCAGAGGACTTATTTTTCTTTTAAGCATCCAAGGTTTTGAGATTTCATTGTGGTTGAGACTGTGGTAGGCTGGGAGAACTGGAATACTCTGAAAGTAAATTACCAAGGTTATCCATACTAACCACTTAGCAATAGCATCAGGTATATTTATTGTGACAGTCCTTCTTAAAGGCTTACTTTTACCCCCTTTTTAAAACTGTTTATTTTGTACTGGACTATAGTTGATTAACAAACAATGGGACAATTTCAGGTGCATAGCAAGGAACTCAGCCATACATATGCATGTATTCTCCCCCAAACTCCCCTCCCATCCTTGTTGGTTATCCATTTTTAGTACAGCAGTGTGTACATGTCTATCCCACACTATCACTTCCCCCTACCCTTCCCCTCAGCAACCGTAAGTTCTTTCTCTAAGTCTGTGACTTTGCTTCTATTTTGTAAGTTCCTTTGTATCATTTCTTTTCAGATTCCACATATAAGGGATGTCATGTTATATTTCTTCTCTGTCTGACTGACTTCACTCAATATGACACTCTCTAGGTCCATCCTTGTTGTTGCAAATGGCATTATTTCATTCTTTTTAGTGGCTGAGCAATATTCTGGTGTGTGTGTGTGTGTGTGTGTGTGTGTGTGTGTGTGTGTGTGTGTGTGTGTGTGTGTGTGTATACCATATCTTCTTTATCCATTCCTCTGTCAATGGACATTTAGGGTGCTTCCATGTCTTGGCTATTGTAAACAGTGCTGCAATGAATATTGGGGTATATGTATCCTTTCAGATCATGTTTTTCTCTGGATATATGCCCAGGAGTGGGACTGCAGGAACATATAGTAGCTCTATTTTCTGTTTTTAAAGGAACCTCCATATCATTTTATTTTCCTTGGAAAGAGACAAAACAATTGGCTGATCACAAAGTTTTCCTTTCCAAAGTCCTACCCTCGCATCTGGCATGATTAAGTATGGTGAATGACAAAGCAGCCGGGGCTTTATTTACTCCATCAAATAACTGCTTAATTCAGTGACAAACAAAAGAGGGTAAATGAGTCATGGTAATTTTCTGCTTTAGTACTGCCAAAACAACCAGTGAAAGAGTGAGTTCCTTGGAAAAGGTGGGAGTTCTGAGTTTCAGTTCAAAGCTTGGGCAAGCTCTCAGTTACAGATTAATTCTTTTTCTATTATGCTGAAATCCTAAATCCTGATCCTCAGAATGTGACCTTATTTTGAAATAGGGTCTTTGTAGATGTAATTAGCTAAGCTAGGAGGTCTTACTAAAGTAGGGTCGACCCTCAATCCAATATGCGTGTGTGCGTGCTAAGTCTCTTCAGTCCTGCCTGATTCTTTACGAACCTAGACTGTAGCCAGCCAGGTTCCTCTGACCATGGGATTCTCCAGGCAAGAATACTGGAGTGGGTTGCCATATCCTCGTCCAGGGGATCTTCCCAATCCAGGGATCAAACTCTTGTCTCTTACATCTCCTGCATTGGCAGGTGGGTTCTTTACCACTAGCACCACTTGGGAAGCCTAATCCATTCTGAACAGGGTCCTTTTAAGAAGAGGAAAATTGGGACACAGATACAGGCAGGGGGAGGCCTTGTGAAGACACAGGCGGAGAATGGAATGATGCAGCTACAAGTCAAGGATGCCAAGGATTTCTGGTCATCCCAAGAAGCTAGAAGAGAACCATGGACCAGATTTCCCTTCAGAGCCCCTAAAATAAACCAACTCTGATGACACTTTGATTTCAGGCTTCTAGCTGTGAGATAATAAATTTCTGTTGTTTTAAGCCACTGAGTTTGTGGTGCTTTGCTCAGCATCCCTAGAAACACATATACCATATATTCCTTCTATATACCCCAGTTCCCTCTGCATATAATGCCTGCTGCTGCTGCTAAGTTGCTTCAGTCGTGTCCAACTCTGTGCGACCCCATAGATGGCAGCCCACCAGGCTCCCTCGTCCCTGGGATTCTCCAGGCAAGTACAATGGAGTGGGTTGCCATTTCCTTCTCCAGTGCAGGAAAGTGAAAAGTGAAAGTGAAGTCACTCAGTCGCTTCCGACTCTTAGCGACTCCATGGACTACAGCCTATCAGGCTCCTCCGTCCATGGGATTTTCCAGGCAAGAGGACTGGAGTGGGTTACCATTGCCTTCTCCAGCATATAATGGGGACACTAGTAAATATCCACTGTTAGGTTTGTAGTGAAAATTAAAGTAGTTAAGGCTTGGAGAATGCAGTCTGTGTACTATAGAGCATTAAATCCATGACTCTGACACTCTTGAAGTTAGAGAGCAGTCTTCCAGTTGCCATCCTCTGAGATCATTCAAGGAACATGAACAGCCAGCTGACCCAAGGAGGGCTATCAGATCTCTCCTGGGAATTTAGAAGCTCTGATCATTCTCAGCTGGGCACCTGACCTGAGCCACCTTTTACCCTGTACACTGACAGAAGAGAAAGGCATCTGCAGCAAGGAAAGGAAGACAGAGACATGAGGTCTCTGCAGAGGGAGACTGAAAAGATGCCTGCCAGCTTTCTCCTTCTTGCTTCACATCCTTTCCTCTGAGCTGTGAGCAGTTCATGCCTGCCTTACTTCCTGTGCTCCTTCTCTGTTGCTCTGAAGACAGTGTCAAGGTAAAATATAAATACCTATACTGACACTGCAGTGATAGAATGTAAGAGATCATGATGAGAGATGAGAGAGACAGAGAGAGACAAGACTCACAATTAATTTGTGTTAATAGTTTGATGTAAGCAAGCTGTACAAACTCTGGGCTCTATCCCACTGGAACATTACCAAAGCTATAATCTATATCACTCTTATTCATCTTGAAAATCAAATATCTATATGACCTTTAGTCACAGTATTTAATTTTGTGAGCTCTTCATTTCATTGTCTATTAAATGCCTGAACAAACTCATATCAGTGGTCCATAAAATTGGAAGTCTGGAGGTACAGGGGTCTTGGATATGTTCGGTATTTTGAAATAGTTGATAAAACTTTCTAATTGATTCGTCACCAACCCTTAGAAGCAAACTAGAACATAAAGTTGCTTTGTGTTTAGCTGCTCCTCTGCTTGAAAATAAGTTAGAATGGCAACTCTGTGCTTCCAGTTACTTATTCTAATGAATTTTTGACAGATTTAAGGATTACAAACCATAGAATTCTTAGAAATACAATGGGTATTTTCTAATAAGGAAAAAGCTGGAAAACAAGAGATTTCTAAGCTACTAACATGTTTTGGCTTTAATATCCCAAGAGTTTAAATTTCTAAAATTTGCAGGAAGAAGTCACTTAAGAAAAAACAGAATAAGACGTAAGTGCTCAAATAGCACAAAGACGGCAAGGGAGACAAAGGAAGGGCCATTTCAACTTCTAACTTCTAATAGAAAGGTGACTATTGCAAAAACAAACAAAAAGTAGTCTCTTCTTGAACCAGGAGTATTTGAGTGAATTTCACTGTTCAAAAAATAAAACAACTGAATTCACTGGTTTTATTTGATCAAGGAAAGCCAGATAGATAAAACCTCTCTCAAGTAACGTCTTCTTATTTGTTTTGTTTTGTTTTTACCCTAGAGAACTAGTCAGCAAAACCCGATGCATGTTGCCAAGGATTGCCCAGATCTCAAGAAATCAATCCTCTGTGAACCCCTCACAAATCATCTTGCTTTCAAAACAGAAAGAGGCCGTTAAACTGAAAACACTGAGAAGAAAATCATGGAATGTGTGTTTGTTAAAAAACCCTTTACACTTAGTTGAGCCACATAAACCTTAGGAAATGCTGGTGGAGAAGCAGGAAGGCTAAATGGCTAGTCTCACTAAAAGGAAAATGAAAACCATAAAATCTATAAGTTGATAAGAAATTCTAGAGTCAATACACATGGAGGGATGCTAGAGATGTGCAAGGGCTATGGACAGTGCCACCCAAATGCCTGCAACCCGGAGCTGAAAGATTCATAATAATACAAGGTGATTATCACCAAGGAATTACACCCACTGAGAGCTTCTCAGAAACAACACTTTGCCTCAATGAATTCTGTATTCTCCTGGGAGCCTAGTACACCACTAGGCACAGAGTGTGGCTTAGTGATCCCTATAAAGTCAAAGGGAATTTTTATAGGGAATGTAGGCTACTTGACTTCCCTAACAATTCAGTGGTTGATATTAGAACCTATAGAAAACCAAGTAAATTTAGTAAAATCCCATCTGGGCCTGTATTTCTGGTCTCCAGTCCTTCCCTAGGAAACAAAGGGAGTAGATCTGGAGCAGACAGGAACACCACCCAGTTTGGAGTCACATTCACAAAGCTCCTGAATGTTAGACACTGACAGAATTCTCAAATGAGATTAGACATAGCCACTAGATACTCTGGGCTTCCTTGGTGGCTCAGACAGTAAAGAATCATCTACAATGCAGGAGACCTAGGTTCGATTCCTGGGTCAAGAAGATTGCCTGGAAAAGGAAATGGCAACCCATTCCAGTATTCTTTCCTGGGAAATTCCATGGACAGAGAAGCCTGGCAGGTTACAGTCCACGGGCTTGCAAAGAGTCAGACACGACTGAGTGACTAGCACTTTCACTTTCACTAGACACTCTGACAGAGTAGAATAAAGAAGACAGTCAAAGGACTTCCCTGATGGTCCAATGGCTAAGACTCTCCACTCTCAATGCATGGGGCCCAGGTTCCATCCCTAATCAGGGAACCATATCCCACATGTTGTAACTAAAAGATCCGGCATGCCGCAACTAAGACCCAGTATAGCCAAATAAATTAATTAATTCAATAAATATATTTTTAAAAGACAGTCAGCATGCAAAGTCATCATACAAACATCTGTGTTTCTTTGTTAGACTGCCTAATGAGTAATTATTTTAGGAATAGTCAAAAGGATTAAAAACAATTACATATAAGTATTTCTATTACAATATCTATAATCTTCTACAGTTGTCTCTTAATTTTTTTTTTTTAATATACCAGTAGCCTCTGAAACTAGTGATGGCTCTATGAGGAGCTTCTCAAAGTCAGGAGAACCACGAAAATCAAATCTGCCCAGGCCAGAGATTTCTCCATCTTATGAGCCAAGCACTTAGCACATCTACACAAAGAATATACTGAAGAGGAACAATAGTTTTTTCTCTGAACCCCAAAGGCTTGGCACAGTGCACATCATGTAGCCACTCTGAAAGCCAGGCACATCCTCATGTCCACAGCCACCTTCTGAGAAAAGCAGCCATGGGAGATAATTTCTGCACAGGCTGACCCAAGGGTCAGTCCTGCAAGGCTAACAGAAGTCTATGGAGTAGCCCACAGCAGAACCTGGCCAGAGGGCTGCTCTGTACCAGACAGTGAACAATTAAGCCAGTGGGATTCTCAGGGAGTTTGAATATGGCCCAAAGACTCTAGCAGATAAGATAAAACCTCTATAGAAGCTGAGGAAGGATAAACTTATTCAGGAATCTGGCTGAGTCTGAGGGACCAAGAAGAAGAGTGACTGTTAAACACTGTTAGTGGTTGAATTTTGTTTCCTACAAATCCCTATATTTAAATCCTAACCCTCAGTATCTTGGAATGTGACCTTGTTCAGACACAGGGTCCCTAAAGAGGCAATCAAGTGCAAATCAAGTCATTAGTGTGGGTGCTAATTCAATATGACTGGTCTCCTACAAAAAGGGGAAATACAGCAAGAGAAACATACACAGGGGGAAGACCATATGAGGATAAAGGAAGAGACTGGGGTGAAGTGTCTACATGCCAAGGAATGCCAAAGATTGCCAGCAAAGCATCAAAGCTAGGGGTGAGGCATGGAACAGTGTTTCTTTCATGGTCCTCATAGGAAGCAACTCTACCAATACATTGATTTTAGACACCTAGCCTGCAGAACCATGAGATAATACATAATACAGCTTAAGCCACCCAGATTATGTAGTTTGTTGAGGCAGCCCTAGCAACGAACACAGACATCTAGCATGCATGTGTGCTAAGTAGTTTCAGTCATACTGACTCTGCAACCCCATGGACTGTAGCCCACCAGGCTCCCCTGTCCATGGGATTCTCCAGGCAAGAATACTGGGGTGGGTTGCTATTTCCTTCTCCAGGGAATCTTTCTGACTCAGGGATCAAACCTGTGTCTCCTGTGGCTCTTGCACTGCAGGTAGAATCTTTACCACTGAGCCACATGGGAAGGCCCTGTAGACATGTATGTAGAGCTACTGTTAAAACAGAAACATCTGCTCAGCTCCTTGAGGCAAACTACTTGGCTCCTAAGCAGCCTTTCCATCTTCTCTCTTGCTCATGCCTCCCGACAATAATGCCAACCTGAGCTTCTCTGTTCTCTGAAACCTGAATGAATTTAGCTAACTTGGTGAGAGTTCAGCCGTGTTTAGGAATGAGAAAATGAAGCAGTTGGAAACAAGGAAGCTGCTGTTTGGGGATCTTCGGATCAGAGGATCAGAAAATTTGCAACAACTTTGAAAAAGAGCTTCAAGAGTGTCATTCAGCCAGCAACCTCACCACTTGGCCTGGCTGGAGGGTGGCAGGTACAGTCAGGAAATCTACATTTTGACAAGCTTGCTGCTGGGTGGAGAGATCTGATCTCTCAGCCACTGGTTGTTCTCATCCAAGCCCCTCTCTCTAATAGAACAGCTCCTGAAGAAAATAACAGAGACTAACTCCTACTATTCAGAGTCTACAATGCAATAAATACTCAAGAAGTCAGCATTATCTCTGAGGGAGGCCCTTTGATTACCCAAAACAGTTTCTCTTAATAGTGGCCCAGGGACCATATCATGCAAGTACTTTCTGAGTTCTTTCAGACTTTGCTCGTCTCCTGAAGCTCCTCTCCTACAGCCTGGATTCACTCAATGCCTGGCACGAGGAAGGAACTGGCACATGTCCTGAATCAGCCATCTGTGCCTCCTCTCCCCACCAAAGTGAGAATGCATTCAAAATACATTATTCTGAAAGCACATTCTCTCCATTCAAGTTCCATTTCAAGATCTGACAATAAAGAGCACCTCCAGGATTTTCAAGCTTGGCAGCAGCTGAATGAAAACTGCTGAACAATGCTCTCGGTGCTTGCCCGGAAAGAAAGGAAGACTTGGGATGAAAACAGGTGAAAACTCTTGCAAGCTTCTGAGAGAGACAGGGCCCCGTGCCTACTCTGCGTTCTAGGTGGGCCAACTACATTGACCATTGGTTGCAGTGAATAGGGCGATTCCAACCCAGCCCTGGACAAGGCAGCAAGTGAACGTGTGACTTTAATTGCTGCTGACTCAATGTTTAAATTATAATTTTTATATTCAAGTTAGTTTTAATTTATGTTCTATACCTTTATACTAAACAGGCTCTCCAGAGGAGCATTAAGAGAAACAAATAGTTTTGAGATACTTTGCTGCTAGACAACATAATAGGCTCACAAGTTTATCTCATTCTGTCTTCCTAAATTCCTATGAGGTTAAGACTTAAAGAGGAGTAAACCAACTCAGAAAAGTTAGGTAATTCAGCTAGAGTCACACACGTAGACAAAAAGAACAAGATTTAAACCTAGGCTTTAACCTTCAGACTCTCCCACTGATAGAGGGAAGTACACTTAGTCAATTTAGGGCTTTCTTATTTTCTAAGGGTTGTACCTGAGGTGGGGCGGAGAGGTAGGGAAGACTACACAATGTCAAGGTTTTTGAGGTGTCTGTTCTGTGAGTGTCCCTGAGATGTGACTCATCCCCTTAGTCCCAAAATGTCATCACCCTTCCATGCTGCATCCACTGAGGATGCCATCTATGTTGCTACCAGGCTTCTTCATGCTGCCTATTTTAGAATTCCAGTCCTATCTCCCTTTTCCCAGCCTTGAAGACTCCAAGGGCCCACTGGTTTCCCACAGCTTTCATGTGTCTCTCTCAAGGTCAGAGCCAAAAATTGGCCTTTCTTGCCTTTTCTCTCACTATTGCTCTGCCCTGGGTTCCAAAATTATAAAACTCAAAAACAAAAATTATTTTTTTTTCCTTTTCCTTTTCATCATCCTTTCTGCAATCCCCTTTCCTTAAAGCACAGAAGACACACATCTGTGAAAATACACAGGGAGACTGAGCAACTAACCCTTTCACTTCTTTCACTTTACTTGAAGACGTTGTCATGCGACATTTTTCTCTGCAGGGACTAAGGCAATCACAACTGGCTTAGTGCCACATTAAAACTTCTTCCACCTGAGTCTTCACCTCTTACATTAATCACTCCCCATGACTGACATAATTTGTAATCAAAACAAAAGTCATGGAAGGTCTCCAAGAGGAGTGTATGAGTGCTGCAGTAAAAATGATTGCAAAATAGGTATACCAGTTCCCCTCACTACAGACAAGAATGAGATTCATATACATGTAAATTGAGATCCATGTGTGTAGTTAAGGTGTGAAAAGGCACAGAATAATAAATACTCTGCAATTTATTTAAATTGCAGCTTCAGCTTCACCTGGCTTGTTGCTGCTGCTGCTGCTAAGTCGATTCAGTCATGTCGGACTCTGTGCAACCCCACAGACGGCAGCCCACCAGGCTCCCCCGTCCCTGGGATTCTCCAGGCAAGAGCACTGGAGTGGGTTGCCATTTCCTTCTCCAATGCATGAAATTGAAAAGTGAAAGTGACGTCATTTGGTCACGTCCGACTCTTTGTGACCCCATGGACTGTAGCCTACCAGGATCCTCCATCCACGGGATTTTCCAGGCAAGAGAACTGGAGTGGGTTGCCATTGCCTTCTCCGTCACCTGGCTTAATTGGTCTCTAAAAGTTCCACTCACCTCATATTCTTCCTCCACTGGTTCAGCATGGCCTAAAATAGTCATCATCATAATAAAAGCCAGTTACTGCTTCCAGAAGACCCTCAGCTAAATGAGATCAAATCTAAATATCAGGAATTCCCTCATGATCCAGTGATGGAGAATCTGCTTGCCAATGCAGGAGACATGGGTTTGATTCCTGTTCTGAGAAGGTTCCACATGCCACGGGGCAACTAAGCCTGTGTGCCACAAGTACTGAGTCCACACCCTAGAGCTCATGCTCCACAAGAGAAGCCACCACAATGAGAAGCCTGTTCGCCACAACTAGAAAAAGCCTGAGTGCAGCAACAAAGACTCAGCACAGCCAGAAAATAAATAAATCAATCTTTTTTTTTTATTGAAATATCCAAATGTCAGCAGACCTTTCAGGTCACGGGATGTAAAAGCAGAGTCAAATAACCTCAATAACACAAAGCTTCTGCCCCAGTCTCTAATCCCTCCATGCCAAGCCCTCACCTCAACACCAGAAATGAACGTCACAAGTGCTGAAAGACAGTCATCCTTGCCCACCACAATCACCAGGCACTGCCCACTATGATAATGAGGCTCCTCAAGAAAGAAAGTTCCCCTGCACCAGCCTGCTACAAGTTCTAAAATTTTTGCCATTAATCTCCTTTTGGCTAGAGCACTGAATGTCACTATATTTTAAACAAATGTATAATCTGAAAGTTGTATTATTATACAAGTCATTACCAAGCGATGAAAATCCCTGGTGAAATTAAGCTATCTAAGTAGCTGCAATAAAAATGAAACCCTTAAGTAGAAGAGAAAGAGAGGGAGTAGATCATGAAAGGTAGCAAATTAGGAACTACTCCAGCAGGCAAGGTGGGAGCACATAATTGGGAGGGAGCAGAAAAAGAGGTGCAATATTGAGAAGGAGTAGAGTGGAGAGATGAAGGAAGGAAAGGTAAAATAATATGAGAATTAAATGGTCAAAAAGAAATGTGGCCTGGCTCTCTTAAACAGAAAATTAAGCCACATAACTGGCTTTTTAGATCAAGCCCAGAGCAAGCAGCTCACTTGAGAAAAGAAGAAAGCTCTCCCAAATCGAAATTTATCATCAGAGTCATCAACTACAAAATGATAAGCAGTTTGGATGATGTTACAAATCTGTCTTCCTGCCAATTCATTTTATCCATTGCTAAGAGAGAAGCTCAAACCTTCAGTGAAATGATAAAAAGGTGACTGCAAAGGTACCTGAACATAATATTTCAAGAGTGTTCATTCTGGTGCAATAAACAGCAGATCTTTTGCTTTCCTTGATCTGAACACTGAACTCTGATTAATGTAGCTGTCTTAATCCATTCAGGCTGTAATAACAAAATGCCAAGGGCTGAGTGGCTTATAAACAACAGAAATTTGTTTGTCACAGTCATGGAGGCTGGGAAGTCCAAGATCCAAGTGTCAGCACGGTTGATGTCTGGTGAGGGTCCACTTCCTGTCCTCACATGATAGAAGGGCTTCCCAGGTGACACTAGCAGTAAAGAATCCGCCTGCCAATGCAGGAGCCACAGGAGACTCAGATTCCATCCCTGGGTCAGGAAGATTCCCGGGAGGAGGGCATGGCAACCCACTACAGCATTCTTGCCCGGAGAATCCCATGGACAGAGGAGCCTGGTGGGCTACATTCCATAGAGTCGCAGAGTTAGGCATGACTGAAGCATATTAGTGTGCACAGACAGAAAGGCCATTGGAGCTCTCTGGGGTCTTTGTGATGAGGGTACTAACTCCATTCATGAGGACTCCATCTTCCTGATGTAATCACCTTCCAAAGGCACCACTTCCAAATACATCACCTTAGGGATTAATTTTCAATGTATGAATTTGGGGGGAGACACAAACACTCAGCCCGTGGCAGTAGGCTAAGGTTGTATTTTCTAAGAAAAGCCTCAAGCCAGCATCTCAGATTCAACTTCTGATCAACAAAACCCTCAAGACCTTTACACACCTAATCAGGTATCTCCCATCCTGTAGGTAGGCACTTTTACATTTACCTGTTTGACCTTTAATTTGAATGTAATTCTATATAACTGCTTCCACTGTATGCAGCCTTACCAGTTTTAGCTCATCCTTTCAAACCTAAATTCTGTCAGTTCTATATTTCTTAATCTTCCTACATCACCCTGATATAGCCCTCTAAACTGCCCAATGCTGCCTTCCTTTCACCTAAACAAGATAAAGCAGAGAACAGAGCTTGGTGGTACAACATCAAGAACATCTTTTCAGACTGAAAATAATCAAAATTAACAAGTTAATGATAGTTCTACCTGCATTATCATCAACTGTCCTCAACAATGACAAGAATAAAAGCAGTGATGGAGAATTCCCTGGTTTGTCCAGTGGTCCAGAATCCATCTTTCAGTCCAGGGAATGAAAGTTTATTCCCTGGCCAGGGAACAGATCCCAAAGGCCATGAGGCAAATAATCTAGTGCACCACAACTACCGAGCCAACGTGCTCTGGAGCTAGTGATCTGCAACAAGAGAAAGGCGAGGGCCGCACCTAGAGAAAGCCCGTGCACCACAACAAAGATCCAGCCCAGCCAGAAATTAATTTTTTAAATAAATAAAAATAGAAGCAATGATGACAATGATGGCAATGATCGATGATGACAATCCCTAACATTTATTGATCAGCATACGTGAAGCCCTGTACTAACTGCTTTAAATGTAATATCTCATTTAATTTCATAAAAATAATATTAGGTAGTTTTACATATTAGCCCCAGTTTACAGGTGAGGTTATTGATATTTCTCCCAGCAATCCTGAGTCCAGCTTGTGCTTCCTCCAGCCCAGCGTTTCTCATGATGTACTCTGCATATAAGTTAACTAAGCAGAGTGAAAATATAGCCTTGACATCCTCCTTTTCCTATTTGGAACCAGTTTGTTGCTCCATGTCCAGTTCCAACTGTTGCTTCCTGACCTGCATACAGGTCAGGTGGTCTGGTATTCCCATCTCTTTCAGAATTTTCCAGTTTCTTGTGATCCACACAGTCAAAGGCTTTGGCATAGTCAATAAAGCAGAAATAGATGTTTCTCTGTAACTCTCTTGCTTTTTCAATGATCCAGCAGATGTTGGCAATTTGACCTCTGGTTCCTCTGCCTTTTCTAAAACCAGCTTAAATATCTGGAAGTTCACAGTTCACAGTATTGCTGAAGCCTGGCTTGGAGAATTTTGAGCATTACTTTACTAGCGTGTGAGATGAGTGCAATTGGGCAGTAGTTTGAGCATTCTTTGCCATTGGAAATAGATGAGGAAACAGTGAAAACAGTGTCAGACCTTATTTTTCGGGTCTCCAAAATCACTGCAGATGGTGATTACAGCCATGAAATTAAAACACACTTACTCCTTGGAAGGAAAGTTATGACCAACCTGGACAGCATATTAAAGCAGAGACATTACTTTGCCAACAAAGGTCTGTCTAGTCAAGGCTATGGTTTTTCCAGTGGTCACATATGGATGTGAGAGTTGGACTATAAAGAAAGCTGAGCACCGAAGAATTGATGCTTTTGAACTGTGGTGTTGAAGAAGACTCTTGAGAGTCCCTTGGACTGCCAGGAGATTCAACCAGTCCATCCTAAAGAAGATCAGTCCTGGGTGTTCCTTGGAAGGACTGATGTTGAAGCTGAAACCCCAATACTTGGGCCACCTCATGCGAAGAGCTGATTCATTGGAAAAGACTCTGATGCTGGGAAGGATTGGGGGCAGGAGGAGAAGGGGATGACAGAGGATGAGATAGCTGGATGGCATCACCAACTCGATGGACATGAGTCTGGGTAAACTCGGGGGATGGTGATGGACAGGGAGGCCTGGCGTGCTGTGATTCATGGGGTCGCAAAGAGTCAGACACGACTGAGCAACTAAACTGAACTGAACTTACAGTTGAGGAAATGGAAACAGCTCTAGAGAAGTCATATTGCTTGCCAAAGGTTATACAGTTAGTGAGTGATGAAGCTGGAATTTTAAAAACCAGGCCATCTGCCTGTAGTGGAGAAGGAAATGGTAACCCACTCCAGTATTCTTGCCTGGAAAATCCCATGGATAGAAGAGCCTGGCAGGCTACAGTCTATAGGGTCTCAAAGAGTCAGACATGACTGAAGTGACTTGGCACTGCCTCTAGAGCCTGACTCTTAACCATGCCATTTTGCTGTTCCCATGAGACAGGGTTTTACGGGAGCCCTTCTAAAACCAAACTATAAAGGCTGAGAGACCAATGGTCTAACGTAAAAAACAAATGATCTAGAAGATCCTTGCCCTCCAGTAACGTACAATCCTGTCATGCCCTCCAGTAATGTACAATACTGTCAGAAGGACAAGACTTAGAAAATGTATTTAGAAAGAAGTTTACTGTCTTGCTAGAAAATGTGAATCAGACCTAAGCACTCCTTTCCAGCTCAGTTCTCTCCAACTTTAAGGTTACAAACTAGAAACTTCTAAACTCATACAAAAAAAGGATGAAGGAAATAATGAATGGGCCACCCTCTATGAGGATTCAGTATGTGAGGCCTTCTGGCCTCAGCCACTCTGGCCATGGGCTGCTGTGAACAGTGGAACCGTGAGGGGCATAACTGAAGTCTTCAGCATCCCTCTTCCTGACAGTTCACACACTGCTTGAGGATGGAGTTTTTCTCAGAAAAGTCCTCCAGTGACAGAGTAGTTGGGTTTTCTTCAACTAATATCTGAGGCACCAGGGACTGCAATGCCCAGTCAAGGAGCCTTAAAAGACCTGCTCGAGCAAAAAAGATTCCCACTGAAGTGAGTGGCCTGAATTCTTCAAGTCAGATGCAGCAACCCCAGAATTGAATTTCATCAAGTTCAAAAATCTCATTGCCAACCAGATTCATCAATTATTATCTCAGTGCCCAAAGGTAACAAGTCATTCATGGTCTGTCATTCCAACTGTTTTCAGCCATTAAATGAGAGAAAGCAGCTTCAGAAAGGTCCATCTCAATCTCTAATTACGTGACCTGAGGCGGTCACCAGGCCGTCTCCAACCTACTGCAATGGCCACGTGAGATGATGAATGGGAAACTGTCTTGCAACCTGTTCTAATAATATAAACAGTTATTACCCTCATCAGATGTTCGGGAACAAATTATCACCTATATTAGAAAGAACCCCATACAACGTGTAAAGTGCTCCACAATCAAACCATCCGCTTCACGGGCCTCAGGGCTTCCTCACACCATCTCATCCCCATCTCACTTAAGTCCAATACTCCATATCCACACACCACCCTCCCACCCAGGGTATCTTTTTTTATGTCTCTGTCCCCTTGTATTAGCAAAGACATGCTACTAGAGAGGCCAAATACACTTAAAGAAATTTAATTTTAAAACACACAGGAAACTTTTGATTCTTATTCATTTCTCATTATCTGACTTTATCCCCTCTAGGCAGCATATCTTAATAACCAAACATTTGCATAATGCCTTGCTTTTTTATGTCCTTGACTCCAACCAATTGCTTTAGAATCTCTCCCCATCCCTCTAATAGTATCAAACCCAATTAACTGATATGTTAATTTTAGGTAACGTGGGATAGTCAAAGCATTTTGCTGAACTATTATAAATCATAACATAGTAAAGAGAACAGGGCCTCTGGACAAGAAAACAGCAGACATTTTCTCCTCCTGCTCCTTTCATTAGGAGAGCTATTATAGCAATGGGAGGAGTTGTTTTGAGAAAATAATCATTTAGGGGTTTGGGAAATATTTATGAAAACTTTTTAATCAGGTTTAGCAGTTTTGTCAATATCCTTAGTCTGGCAAATGTCATGTGTTCAATAAAGTCTCCCAGTTCTTTGAGCTAGAGATTCTTGACATCTTTTAACATATCCCAGATTCCAAAAAAGTCACCACAATTTAAAAGGGCCATATACAAGCACATCCTGTCTCTACTTCCTGCAAAACCTGCTACCAGAGAGCTCCCATTCTCCTTTGAAGATGCAGCTGAACCATAACACCCTCAAGCATCTCTCATGACACAGCATTATGTATACAAAGCTTGGGCTTCAGTGACACCACAACAATTAGAATATTTATCTATTTTTTGTTCAGTTGTGTCCGACTCTTTGTGACCCCACGGACTGCAGTACACCAGGCTTCCCTGTCCTTCACTATCTTCCGGAGTTTGCTCAAACTCATGTCCATTGAGTCAGTGATGCCATTCAACCACCTCATCCTCAGTTGCTTCCTTTTCCTCTTGCCCTCATTCTTTCTCAGCATCAAGATCTTTTCCAATGAGTTGTCTGTTTTATAGAATTTATAAAATTGTAACTATTTGTATAAATGAAATTTTCACAAAAGTTTGGATCTTATTTACTATCTTTCAGCCCAAAGCTGCCAGCACAGTGCCTGGCAGCTAACAGATCAAAAAAAATTGTTCACATGTCAGAAAGGATGTTTACTAAGCTCTTGAATAAGGATTATCCTGAGGGATATCTCTTTGATTCCAAAGACCACACAAGCTTGAAAATTTTTAAATGGAAGTCTAATTAGTGTTTCAATATGCCATACCCTTTTCATGTAAAATTCCCAGATGCCCTGAAGGCATGGAAAGAATCCCAAACCCTATGTTTTATCACCTACCCACGTTTTCTTCTGCATATTGTGATGGCTTGGTGTATATGAAATTGATGAGGAGAAAAAGAGGTAATTGACTGAGTGAAATTACCACTAAAAAGTCAGCTTTGAGGATACAGTGCAGCACAGCTCTCTTATTCATTGTTAAGAGTAAATTAATCATCTCTGGCTGTTTATAAGGCTCCAAACATTTCCCTGAAATGACCAATCCTCTACTTTTATCACTCATAATTACAGAGGTCAATTGAGTTTCAGTAATATATATAATATATATATATATATTATATATTTTTTCACCCCTCCCCAGGAGAATCCTTTTTCTCCTACACCCACTAACACATATCTTTAGCACAGGAATATTTAATAAATTATACTCATCAGCTCTTAAAGCTGACAGACTCACAAAGCCGTTCACATACTGTAATTATTCGTCTGCCCCTCAATTGTCTTCCTAGACTGGGGACTCTACAAAGGCAAAAACTGGTGTCATTAATCTTTATATCCTTTCCAAACACCTTGGCCTGACCTACTAAACACTTAGAAAATGTACTTGAATAAATTTGAAAGTATCTGTGGTCAATTTTAATAAAAATCACTAACTGTATTAACAGTTATTTGTTCTGAGATGCAATTTCATTCAGTTCCCACAATCATCCTCTGAAGTGGGTACTATGATAATCTCCATTGAAGAAGTGAAGAAACTGAAGCCTAAAAAGAGTTAAGTAATTGACCCAAAGCTGCATAGCTACATAACAGAGACGGGACTAGATTTTACTTCAAGAAGCCTTCTGTTTTCTAAGCTCAGGCATGTATTAAACCTCTCTCACACAATACCTCTATAAATTCCTAAAGAGAGCCAATTCCATATAGTTGTTTGGATGTTTAGAAACTCTTAACAGTCAGGCTAAACTAACTTCCGTAGCAAACAATAGCCATACTCCAATGGCTTTCATGGTATAGATTTCTCTCTCATCTAATGTCTGAGGCTCTCGGAGAGGGCAGAGCCACAGGATAGAAGGAGCCTTGGAGTTCTCTGCCTGACCTCCTGTATCCAGTCTGCTGAAGGAGGAAGAGAATGGGGCCATGCATGAGAAGTTAGGACCCTTCACATCAGGAGTAATGGGCATCACTATAAGTCACATCCTAATGCCCGGAATTCAGTCATATAACCATGTCAACTTGTAGGTCAGGCTAGGAGACATGCTCCACCCATGAGCCCAGGCTGAGCCCAGAAAAGAAGAAGGCAGATATTGGAAAATATTAATAGCCTCTACCCAAGAAGACAACAGGACTCAAGATTTAAGCCCAGCATCAGAGGACTTTAGAATCAAAGCAGTAGAGACCTTTCTCTTCAATTCTCCTGCAAGCTTTCCTTTTTCCATTCCTTCCTCTAAACCAGCAGTCCCCAAACTTTCTGGCACCAGATACCAGTTCTGTGGAAGACAATTTTTCCATGGACTAGGGCAGCGGGAGGATGGTTTTGGAATGACTCAAGTGCATTATGTTTATTGTGCACTTTATTTCTATTATTATCACATCAGCTCCACCTCAGATCATCAGAAATTAGATCCCAGAGGTTGGAGACCCTTTCTCTAAGCCATTCTGACTTCAGTAACTATAGATTCTCCTACTTCCCTATTACGATATTAACTAATATATAATATATATATATATTATATATATATTTGCATCTCTAAAATACAAGTGTGTGTCAGTCATATTTTGAGAAAAAAAATATTTAAAACCTATTTCTTTTCCTATAGACATATTAAGACATGTCATTCCCACAGTATAAAGCTGCTTCCCTTCTGGAAGAATTCATTACCCGATAATTCTTAACAGTAAATTCTCTGAACACATTTAAAATTAAAAAAAAAAACATTTAAAACATCCTGTTTACTAAAATTGTATTCACGACAAATTAGAATCACGGATTTGACATAGCAGAGTTAATCTATGGTGTACTGAATGCCAAATACAAGCTGTAGCTCATTCACTCATTCATTCAATAAATACAGACTAAGAACCCAAGGACCAAATGCCCAGCCTCCAAGATACAATACGCTTATGTGTGATGAAAAGATGAGATGAGATTCCATAAGACAACCTGCAGTCAAAAATTTGTACCTGTATTCCTTCCTAGAAAATGTCCTCAGACCTCAGCAAATCTGAAAGAATATGTTTAAGTTGCATTAAGTTCTTTCTGTCAGACGTGGGTGGAGGACCACTTGTTATCATCACAAGGCCTCAGAATAACACAACTAAGTCACTGAAACTGACCCATTCTCTAAACCCCTTGCAGTCTACAACTGCCCCCATCAGAGCTGAGAACTGGTTCTTAGTTCTCTAAGATCCTCAAGACCAGCTATCACAATTCAAGGGCATCAAGGTCGCCTACAAGTCTTTTCTCTTTCCATAAGTCATGAGCTTTTTTCTGGCTACACTAGGTCTTTGTTGCAGGGTGTGGGCTCATTGTTGTAGCATCTGGGCTTTCTCTAGTTGCGGTACACAGGTTTTAGTTGCCCTGTGCCATGTGGGCTCCTAGCGCCCCAAACAGGGATCAAACCCACGTCCCCTATGTTGGAAGACGAATTCTTAACCATTGAACCACCAAGGAAGTCCTGAGTTAGGGATTTTAGAGTCTGCTGGAGTTTAACTGCCTATTCAAATCCCAGCATCTACCACTCTTGTGACAGTTTTGAGACAACTGAGGAATTTGAATATGGATTATTAAAGAATTATTTATCATTTTGTTACACAAAATAATAGCATGACATTTCCTTTTTAAATGTGCCTATCCATTAGAGAAGAAATGTTGATGTTTGGGATTTGCTATAAAACATTCTGATTTTTTTTTTAAATAGGGGAGGAGAGGAAAGCAGGTAAAACAAGACCAATGGCATGGTAATAATTTTCAAGCAGGGTGACAGATACATCCCAGGTTACATGGTTGTTTCTACTAGTCTTTCTACCTTTGAGAAAGTTTGGAAATTCCTAAAATAAAAATAATTTTTAAAAATTTTAGGGACTTTCCTGGTGGTCCAGTAGTTAAGATTCTGTGCTTCCACTTCAGGGGATGTGGGTTTGATCCCTGGCCAAGGAACTAAAATCCTGAATACTGTGTAGTGTGATCAAAAAAAAAAATCAAAGATTACCTATAATGGCTTCATTCTTAATGTCACTCTATAAATCCCATTCTATCTCATATAAACATGAGCTCTTGAGAACATCATTCTAGTGACTTCTAAGCATTGCTGACCATCAGAAACATCTGGAAATTTATATTTATATAAATTCTATAAATTCCTAACCCATATTTCAGATCTATTGAATCAGAATCTCTTAGACTGAAGTCTTGGCATCATGATCTTAAAAATATCTCCCAGTTAACTTTCATGATTATGCCCAAGGTTTAAGAACCACTCCATCTTTTAAACTTGCCCAATGCTGTTTGAATCTGCATTAGGTACTAATACCCAAGATCTCACATCCTTGACAATCACCCAGCTCTTCAAAAATAGATGTCTAGCTACCCTTTTACCCAATTCCAACCTTTTCAAAACTATTTTTCCCTTTGAAAAAGTTTTACCATGGAGCTGTTCCCTGGTAATTCCAAACCAGAGTTAAGCAGCACTCTTTACTGTAATCACTTCATCAGTTCAGTCGCTCAATTGTGTCTGACTCTTTGCGATCCCATGAATCACAACACGCCAGGCCTCCCTGTCCATCACCAACCCCCAGAGTCTACCCAAACCCAAGTCCATTGAGTTGGTGATGCCATCCAACCATCTCATCCTCTACCATCCCCTTCTCCTCCTGCCCTCAATCCTTCCCAGCATCAGAGTCTTTTCAAATGAGTCAATTCTTCGCATCAGGTGGCCAAAGTATTGGAGTTTCAACATCAGTCCTACCAATGAACACCCAGGACTGATCTGCATTAGGATGGACCGCTTGGATCTCCTGGCAGTCCAAGGGACTCTCAAGAGTCTTCTACAATATCACAATTCTTTATAGTCCAACTCTCATATCCATATGTGACCACTGGAAAAACCATAGCCTTGACTAGACAGACCTTTGTTGGCAAAGTAATGTCTCTGCTTTTTAATATGCTGTCCAGGTTGGTCATAACTTTCCTTCCAAGGAGTAAGCATCTTTTAATTTCATGGCTGAAATCACCATCTGCAGTGATTTTGGAGCCCAGAAAAATAAAGTCTGATACTGTTTCTACTGTTTCCCCATCTATTTCCCATGAAGTGATGGAACCAGATGCCATGATCTTAGTTTTCTGAATGTTGAGCTTTAAGCCAACTTTTTCACTCTCCTCTTACACTTTCATCAAGAGGCTCTTTAGTTCTTCTTCCCTTTCTGCCATAAAGGTGGTGTCATCTGCATATCTGAGGTTATTGATATTTCTCCCAGCAATCTTGAGTCTAGCTTGTGCTTCCTCCAGCCCAGCGTTTCTTATGATGTACTCTGCATATAAGTTAAATAAGCAGGGTGACAATATACAACCTTGACATACTTCTTTTCCTATTTGGAATCAGTCTGTTGTTCCATGTCCAGTTCTAACTGTTGCTTCCTGACCTGCATACAGGTTTCTCAAGAGACAGGTCAAGTGGTCTTGTATTCCCATCTCTTTCAGAATTTTCCACAGTTTATTGTGATCCATACAGTCAAAGGCTTTGGCATAGTCAATAAAGCAGAAGTAGATGTTTCTCTAAAACTCTCTTGCTTTCTTGATGATACAGCAGATGTTGGCAATTTGACCTCTGGTTCCTCTGCCTTTTCTAAAACCAGCTTGAACATCTGGAAGTTCATGGTTCACGTATTGTTGAAACCTGACTTGAGATGAGTGAGATGAGAGCAATTGTGTGGTAGTTCGAGCATTCTTTGGCATTTCCTTTCTTTGGGATTGGAATGAAAACTGACATTTTCCAGTCCTGTGGCCACTGCTGAGTTTTCCAAATCTGCCTGCATATTGAGTGTAGTACTTTCACAGCATCATCTTTCAGGATTTAAAATAGCTCAACTGGAATTCCATCACCTCCATTAGCTTTGTTCATAGTGATGCTTCCTAAGGCCCACTTGACTTCACATTCCAGGAGGTCTGGCTTTAGCTGAGTGATCACACCATCATGATTATCTGGGTCATGAAGATCTTTTTTGTACAGTTCTTCTGTGTATTTTTGCCATCTCTTCTTACTATCTTCTGCTTCTGTCAGGTCCCTACCATTCCTGTCCTTTATTGAGCCCATCTTTGCATAAAATGTTCCCTTGGTATCTCTCATTTTCTTGAAGAGATCTCTAGTCTTTCCCATTATTGTTTTCCTCTATTTCTTTGCATTGATCACTGAGGAAGGCTTTCTTATCTCTCCTTGCTATTCTTTGGAACTCTGCATTCATATGGGTATATCTTTCCTTTTCTCCTTTGCTTTTCACTTCCTTTCTTTTCACAGCTATTTGTAAGGCCTCCTCAGACAGCTATTTTGCTTTTTTGCATTTCTTTTTCTTGGGAATGGTCTTTATTCCTGTCTCCTGTACAATGTCACGAACCTCTGTCCATAGTTCATCAGGCACTCTGTCTATCAGACCTAGTCCCTTAAATCTATTTCTCACTTCCACTGTATAGTCATAAAGGATTTGATTTAGGTCATACCTGAATGGTCTAGTGGTTTTCTACACTTTCTTCAATTTCAGTCTAAATTTGGCAATAAGGAGTTCATGATCTGAGCCACAGTCAGCTCCTGGTCTTGTTTTTGCTGACTGTATAGCGCTTCTCCATCTTTGGCTGCAAAGAATATAATCAATTTGATTTCAGTATTGACCATCTGGTGATGTCAATATGTAGAGTCTTCTTTTGTGTTGTTGGAAGAGGGTGTTTGCTATGACGAGTGTGTTCTCTTGGCAGAACTCTATTATCCTTTACCCTGCTTCATTCTGTACTCCAAGGTCAAATTTGCCTGTTACTCCTGGTGTTTCTTGACTTCCTGCTTTTGCATTCCAGTTCCCTATAATGAAAAGGACATCTTTTTTGGATGTAGTTCTGGAAGGTCTTACAGGTCTTCATAGAACTGTTCAGCTTCAGCTTCTTCAGTGGTACTGGTAGGGGCATAGACTTGAATTACCATGATAGTGAATGGGTTGCCTTGGAAATGAACAGAGATCATTCTGTCACTTCATCAGTTTATATTTTAATGGAAGCATATTCTCAAACCCTTCTCAAAAACTGAACCAGAAAGTAGATTTTAAAACAAACAAGTCAGTGCTACTTTAAAACCCATTTCCAGTCATTCTCACATCCTTAGTACAAATCCGTTAAAACTTTAGAAATCATTAAGGAGCAGCCCTGAAGATTTTTTGATTGTCAGGAAGTGTTATTGAGATGGATTTGCTGAAGAGATGCTTTATACCATTTCACAGTCATGTCAAAGTTTTATGAGATTTCTAAACCGAAGATAAATACTTTATTTTTAACCATAACAATCTGAAGCTCTAAGAGGGAAAACAAGAAAGTCAAAATTGTCCTAAACTTTCACAGAGAAGATGGAATTGCACACTTTCAAGTCAACTGGCTCTGATTCAAATGAAGGACTTCTGAAATAATGTGTTAACAGCCTCAACCAAAATCATGACAATTATATATGCAAAAGGAGCTAACTTTCCCCACTGATCACTCAATTTAATTTCCTTATTTCGTACAGCTCCATCTCATTCATTCTGTCAAAAAAAAAAAAAAACCTTCACTTATTAACTCCTTTAACATGATCACAAACCTTGACAGGGAAGCTACTTAGAAAAGTGTGTAAACTCTCCAAGCTGGAAAGGGATTATCAAGTCCAAACTTCTGACGCAAGAATCCTTTCTCTGGTGTCATTGACAAAGAGACGCTCGATCAGATTCTGCCCCAAAGTTTTCTAGGAAATAATGAAGACTGACATTTATATGGTGCTTTGCAGGTAACAAAGCACCTTCAATCGACTGACTTCACCTAAATTATATTGCAGATGATGACATGGAGAATTTGAGAGATTAAATGACTTGCTAGGATGACACAGCTAACAAATGGCTGAGCCAAGACTTTAAGTCCTTAGACTATTTCTTTTCCCTGTTGTCTTCCTGGCAAGGGTCAAGTGAGGTTCTGTTCTTTGCAAAGCATTCCACTACTTTATTGGACAGCTGTGATCATTTAAAAACTCTTGAAGAGGCAAAGTCTATTTCCCTATAACTTTTGGAATTTTGACAGAACCTTAAATAATGCTTACTACGTGAATGACACTATTTGAAGAGCCTTCCAAATAGCAACTCATTTAACTCTCAAAACAATCACATGAAACAGATACTGTTATTATCACCACTTCACAGATAAGAAAACTAGAGCTACAAGTAAATGGCAGAGATAGAATCTAAGGCAAACTAAATTAATCTGTTTTCAGAGTTCCAATTCTATCCTGCCTCTCACTTCTCTCATGATGATATCATTCTAGTCTCTGAATCAACACAGAAGAAAACAAGTTTTTTAGTTATATAATAGCCATGCAAACACTTGGTAACTCTCAAACTCTCTCCCCTAGACCTGTATCAGTCAGAATTCTATCAGAGAAACTAAATGATATATAGAACAAGAATTTATTACAAGTGGATAGCTTTCCACAACTGTGGGAGATAGTCTCTGTAATTAGTCTAAATAGTGTCTGTAAGTCTCTTGTACTTTTGCCTGATGCTTGTAGACATACACTCAAGAGTTGAGATTTGATTAAATTAATAGTCTTGCTGTCTTTTTTTTTTAATTTTCTTTACTTTATTGTGTTGGTTTTGCCATACAATGACATAAAACCACCATGGGTTTACACATGCTCCCCCTCCAGAACCCCCCTCCCTCCTCCCTCCCTCCTCCCTCCCCCTGGGAAATCTCAATGCACCAGCCCCAAGCATCAACCCTGGGCTGGCGATTGATTTCACATATGATAATTAACATGTTTCAATGCCATTCTCCCATATCATCCCACCCTTGTCCTCTTCCACAGAGTCCACGAGTCTGTTCTATACATCTGCGTTCCTTTTGCTGTCTCGCATGCAGGGTTCTTGTTACCATCAAGGGCATTCCTAAGTAAAACTGGCTTTTTAAAAAAATTGAAAATGCATGGCAGTGAAAAATACAATCATCACAAGCAGAGTTGGATGCCATTCCTTTGATTTGTGCTAAGGAGCCAGAAGTTTACCCACTACCACTTTTGAGCTATCGATATAATGCAAATATCAACACAGTGAAAAAGGAAAATAGCAGCTTAGTATTACTATTATTATGAAAATAGCCCTGAACTTGCAGATTCCCTGAAATGGATTCAGGCACCCAAGGGATTCATGGACAATATTTTAAGGACTCATGGTTTCTAGTATATCAAGTAAGTTCCGACATTCTCAAATTAATTTAGAGTAGGCTACCCAGGGAACCAACTGGGGGTTCAGGTGAACCAACCAAAACACACGCATGCACACACATACACACACGCACATGCAATCTGTCTCAGGACTAAAAAATCCCCATTGCCCACATTTAATTCAATTGGGCTAGCACAAAGAATCCCAACTTCAAAACAAAAGGAACTACAAACATAGCTCTGTTATAAGTTACCTATTATGTATTTCCCCAGTGTAGACACAAAGGTATTTTTTAGGTAAAAGTGTATCACACCATGTGAAGGAAAAGTTATTACAAGATTAACAACCTCTATTCCCATTAGAGAACAAAATCATTCCATAGGTCCTTTGAGAAGTCTTTTCCAATATCCTCACTATATTCTTGTTGGTTTCAGTCTACCATTTCAACTATTAAGACCATTTTTATCTCCCAAGGCAACAGAAATAAAAATAAGTAAGTGGGACCTAATCAAGCTTATAAGCTTTTGCTAAGCAAAGGAAACCATAAACAAAAAGACAGCCTACAGAATAGAGAAAATATCTGCATATCATGCAACCAACAAGGGTTTAATTTCCAAAATATACAAAGAGTTCATACAACTCAAAAACAAACGCTATCCAAAAATGGGCAGAAAACCTAAATAGAAATTTCTCTAAAGAAAACATCAGGTGGCCAATATGGACATGAAAGTTTCTCAAAATCACTATTAGAGAAACGCAAATCAAAATTACAGTGAGGTACAACTTCACCCCAGTCAGAACAGCCATCATCAAAAAATCTACAGATAATTAATGCTGGAGACGACATGCAGAAAAAGGAAACTTCCTATACTGTTGGTGGAAATGTAAATTGGTGCAGTCACTGTGGAAAACAGTGTGGAGGTTTCTCAGAAAACTAAAACTAGAATTTCCGTATGATCCAGCAGTTCAACTCCTGGGCATATAGTCAGACAAAACTTTATAATTCAAAAAGATGCATACACCCCTGTGTTCATAGCAGCATTAATCACAGTAGCCAAGGCATGGAAACAACCTAAATGTCCACTGACAGATGAATAGACAAAGAAGATGTAGTACACATATACAATGGAATACTACTCAACCATAAGAAAGAATAAAATAATGCCGTTTTCAGCAACATGGACACAACTTGAAATTATCATACTGAGTGAAGCAAATCAGAAAGAGAATATGTGGAAACAGAACCAGACACAGGAAACAGACTGGTGGTTGCTGTGGGGCAGGGGGTTGGGGAGATAGATAAATAGATATAGACTGTTAGACTTTAGCCTCTTTGAGTATAGGGGTAATCTATATTTTTCAATCTTGGTAAGCTCTCTACACCATATAGATAGATAGATAGATAGACAGATAAATAGGAATATATATATATATATATATATATATATATATATATATATATGTAATATGCTAAGAGTTGGGTAGAGAGCTTACCAAAATTGAAAAATATAGGTTATCCCCACACTCAAAGAGGTTAAAAAATCTAACAGTCAAGTATATATACTAAGAAAAAGAGAGAGATGACAATTGTTATAATGACAGTCCAAAAATCTGCTGAAGGACAGTGATTTTCAACCAAGAGTGATGTTACCTTCCAAGGAATATTGGAAATATTTGGAAACACTGTCAGTTGTCACAACTGGGGAGGTGCTGGGGAGGTGGCATCTAGTAGCTAGAAGCCACGAATGCTGCTAAAAACTCAACAATGCACAGAACAGCCCCCTCTCTCCCCACCCCCTCCACAGCAACAAAGAATTATCTGGCATAAAATGTCAATAATGCCAAGGTTAAGAAACCCCTCTCTAGGAATAGAGAGGAGAAAGTTAACTTTAGCAGAGGGATTTGGGAGGCTTCTTAGAGACTGGGATATTTGAGTGAGAACATGAAAAGAGAAGTAGAATTTTGACAGACAGGGATTCAGAGAGCGAGGAACTACTCCTGACGTCCTGGCTCAGGCTCTATAGTAAAGCACATATACGCAGAGAAGGCCATTCTGTCAAATTGACAGGTATTACATAGCCCATTTCCAGTTCCGAATCCTGACATGGTTTTCATTTCAGTTGATTCTGAGTGCTTAATGTCCTAATGTGTCACTCAACAAAAACAAAACTAATTGGGGGAACTGAGGTGCATGACATGATGTTAGAGTTTATAAAGGATACTGTTCTTCATAATGAGTCATGGTTCATGTCCTCAAAGTATTGACAATAACAGAGATATATCTATTCACAAATACATACAGCAAACTTAACTCTACTGAAAAAAATAAATTGTATGACTCTTTACTGTTCATTAACACCAATCACCTTAAGGAAATTCTTAAGGGTACTTCAACACACATGAGATGTGTGCAGGCAAGCTTCTACATGCATTCGAATGTGTGTGTGTGTGTGTGTGTGTGTGTGTGTGTGCACACGCGCACGCATGCTCAGTCACTAAGTCTTACCTGCCTCTACAATCCTATGGACTGCAGGACACCAGGCCTCCCTGTCCCTCACCATCTCCCGAAGTTTGCACAAGTTCATTTTCATTGAATTGGTGATGCTATCCAAACATCTCAACCTCTGCCATACTCTTCTCCTTTTGCCTTCAATCTTTGCCAACATCAGGGAAAGAATAGGAGGAAGAGGGAATGGCAAACCACTCCAGTATAAGATGTTGCCTCAAGAACCCCATGAACAGTATTTTTTGAAAGGCATGCATTCCAACATAATTCATTAATTTGGTGTACTTCTCTCTCTTTAGATGCTCCGTAGCCTGTCTCACAAGGTGGTCACAGGAACTCAGGCCTCCCCCAACTGAGATCATTCATGTGCTTACTGTGCACTGTGGTAGCTTTCATTACCCACGGGCTTTATTATTACTTTTGCACACCCCTGGTGATCAAGAACATAGCACCACTGTCAAGTCCAGATAGGAGGAAAAATACAAAAAAGAAAAAAAAAAAAAACAGTTTCATCTTTGGCACTGAATGTTTGTCAGAGCCATTACTGGGGGAGAAATGAATCCTGTCGCTAACAGCATTTTCATTCTGGATAGCCCTAAACATGAGCAGCTGGGCTGAGATTGCGTTTTCAGAGTTCATGAGGGACTTTTACAGCTGTCACATCTAAGCAAGTCTTAAAAACCGTTTCTCGAAGCCAGACTTATTTGAGGCAAGCATCTGGTGACAAATGTTGAAGGAATAACAAAACCCTCTGTACTCTGGGTTTCTTGACCTTCATGTTTATTCATGTTCATCTTCTCCCCACACCCCAATCTCAAAACCATACTAATGGGCTCCACTTCATGCACAGTGCTGGGGACAAACTACACAGGAGGGTCTGTGCTTATCTGCCTGACAAAAATCAACCTATTAGAAAGTTAACACATCAACTGACCAAAGAATGCAGGGAGCAGATTTGCTCAGCTCTCAGCTGGACAGTGGGTACTTTTTAATTCAACCAAAACTCAAGCACTATTCACTAAATCCCTTTATAATTAACTCTCTGTCAGCCAAGTAAATTATTTCTCATAAACTTATAAGAGTTCAGAACTTGCTTCACAGAAAACAAAGATTTCTTTTTCAATCCCAATTTGTTCTCCAGAGCTGCCTAGAAAGAAAACCAGATGGCTCCCAGAACTTGTGAAAACTCTCCATTCATGGCTTGAATAGAATTGGCCAGTCCGTGATTCTGTATTATTTCAATGATTCAGTTCAGTTCAGTCACTCAGTCGAGTTTGACTCTTTGTGACCCCTATGGACTGCAGCATGCCAGGCCTCCCTGTCCATCACCAACTCCCGGAGCTTGCTCAAACTCATGTCCATCACGTCGGTGATGTCATCCAGCCACCTCATCCTCTGCCATCCCCTTCTCCTCCCACGTTCAATCTTTCCCAGCATCAGGGTCTTTTCAAATGAGTCAGCTCTTCACATCAGATGGCCAAAGTATTGGAGTTTCAGCTTCAACATCAGTCCTTTCAATGAATATTCAGAACTGATTTCCTTTAGGATGATGACTGGTTGGACCTCCTTGCTGTCCAAGGGACTCTCAAGAGTCTTCTACAATATCACAATTCAAAAGCATCAATTCTTTGGCACTCAACTTTCTTTATAGCCCAAGTCTCACATCCACACATGACTACTGGAAAAACCATAGCCTTGACTAGATGGACCTTTTTTGACAAAGTAATGTCTCTGCTTTTCAATATGCCGTCTAGGTTGGTCATAACTTTTCTTCCAAGGAGCAAGTATCTTTTAATTTCATGTCTGCAGTCACCATTTGCAGTGATTTGGGAGCCCAAAAAAATAGTCTGTCACTGTTTCCATTGTTTCCCCATCTATTTGCCATGAAGTGATGGGACCAGATGTCATCATCTTAGTTTTCTGAATGATTAACTTCACTGTAAACGAGTAACCAAAAGGAACTGACCGAATGCTGAGGGGAGGAGGCAAATAGAACAGAAATGGGAAGCTCCCTTGAAATCTGCCTTATTTATACAGAATTCTAAGACCTCTATTCATTATGTAGGATCTATCCATTTAGGAAACAATTCTCAGTGTTCTCCAGATTAACTCAACAAATAAGGGAAGGGTGACTACCCTTTGTAATACACCTAAAGGGCAGGAAACAGGTGCTAAGCCAAGCTTATTTACTGAGAATGCAGAGGAAAGAAAAGAAGTGAAACTGACTGTCCATCCATCCAATAGATGACCCTTTGTCCCAAGACAGTATCATCTTTCGGACTGTTCTGAGGTAGATAGATGTAACCAGCAATATTAAAGAGCCCTTTTGACCCCTGACTTGACCCCCGCTGGGCTCCCCATTAGCATCTACACGAAGGAAGTTGAAAAAGCAGAATGCATGTCCCCTTGATTCTGGCTTGCACCTCAGACTGCAGCCTTGTCTCTGACACCTGTTAAAGGCAGAGTTCGGCCCCTCACTCACCCATCCTCTATGTGCAACCACCGCCCACTCCTTCCTCCACAGCACACACACACACACAAAGACACACACTCTCAGGTTACTACATTAAGAAACAGGGAATTACTCTTGATGGTTTCAACTACTTTGTTTTACTTAATATTTTTAAAAAGTAACTTTTTTAAGTAAGAGGAAAAGGGAAAGGGGAGAGGGAGGAAGAAAAAGATAAGGCAAATGGAGGAGAAGAGGAAGAAATAGAAGGAAGAGGAGGGAAAAAAGAAGAAAGCATTGCTGATGCGTAGAAGATTTTCTCTAATTCCAGTCTATGCTGTTTTCTTCATTCAACAAATATTTATAGAGCACCTCTTGTATCAAGGATCGTTCAAAGGCGCTCGAGATAAAGCCAACAAAAAAGTCCCCACCTTCAGGGAACTTCTGTTCTTTTAGGGGAAGATAATTTTTTAAGTCAAGCTATAGTCTAATATCAGGAAGGGATAAGCTTTATAAAAATACAAAGCAGGGTAAAAAGATGTGGTATGAGTTTGGGTTCAAAAACGGTATTGCTTTACCCAGGATGATGAGAAGGGGCCTCTCTGAAGAAGTAACATTGCAGCAGAGCCATGAATGAGGTCAGGAAACTGTATAGGGGAAGAGCATTCCAGGCCCAGAGCCTGGGGAAGGGGCTGTCTTGGGGTGATCCTGAGGAGCAGCGGGAGCAGCAGGCTAAAGGGCAGTCATGAAGAGAGTGGTAAGAAATGAGGTTGGAGGGATTAAGACTTCATTCCCAATGCAAGGGGCTTGGGTTCATAGATCCCAGACGCTGCAACTAAAGATCACATGTCACAACTAAAGATCCCACATCCCACAACTAAACAGCCCACATCCCACAACTAAGACCCAGCATGGCCAAATAAATAATTTTTTTAAAGAAAGAAATGAGGTTAGAGAAGTAAACAGGAACAAAATAAGGAAGGGCTCCACAGCACATGATCAACAGAAATGTATTCCCGGTATTGTGCGAAGCCACCTGAAAAGTTTGGGCAGGGGAGTGCCAAGATCAAACTTGATGCTTTAGAGGAATTATTTTGACTGCTGTGTAGACAAGTTCTGTGGGCTGGTAAGTTAAAAGGAGGAAGAATAATGAGGAGGTTATTGTAGTAGTGCAGGAGTGGGCAAGGGTGGGCAAAAACCGGGGTTAACAAGAGGAGCAACAATGAAAATGATAAAACGTCAAATCTAAAAATGACTCTAAAGTATTTGACCTGGTAAATGGTTCTGCCACTGACTACTAGAGAGGGAGTAAGGAGAGCAAGTTTGGAGGGAAAAAATATGGAACATGTTAGGCTTGAAATGTCCATTGAATTCTAAGAGACATATGGGTAAGAGTTGGTTATACCAATCTAGAGGTGAAGAGTGACATGGGGGCTCAAAATGTAAATCTGAGTCATCAAAGAAACAGGATTTAGGAGCATGGGTCCAGAATACAGGTAGAGAGAGAAGAGTGTCAACTACAAATTGGCACTTGCCATGGGCACTTGCCATCTACCTCTACAAGGATTAAATCATGTACTACTGCAGCTGCTGACTTGCAACACCCCCTGAAGGGAGTTCAGGGTGAAGAGCAGGAATGAGGCAGCTGTGCTCAGGCAAAAACTGGCAGAACAAGTCTTTAGATGGCTAGAGATTTTCAGGACCTGATTTTATGAGGCCAATCCTTTCATCTCCTCAGAACTGGAAAAGCACTAAGTTCTTTCACAGTGATGTCTACTCCTCATGACTAGCAGAAACCTCCTGCAAAAATGTGTGCTTGGTTGCATGCACCCCCCCCCCCTTCACCAAAATCACATATACAGTGTTTCCCTTGCCTCCTCGGAGCAGTTTCTCAGAGATACTGGAAATGTCATCTCCCAGGCTATAGTCTTTATTTTGCCCCAGATAAACTTAACTTGAAACTCTCATATTGTGTGTGTTTCTTAAGTCAGCAAAAGTCCAAGAATGAAGCCTGGATGTTCCATCATTTAGAGCAAAATGAGAAGGAGCCAAGAAATCAGACAGAGAGGCCACAGTCAGTAAATGTATTCTAGAAGAAAGTGAAGAAGAAATTTCCTCAAAGAGGATGTGACTGAGTGAGTCAATGCCACTAAAAAGAAAAATACAGGACTGGGAATTGACCCTTGTGTTTAGCTATAGAGTAGTCATTGAGTCAGGTCTTGACTTTTGTTTTTTTAGTGGAGTGGTGATACATATAAGCCTGTTGTTGTGACAGTCTGAGACAGAATGAGAGGAAGGTATAAACAATTAGTAAGTACAATTCTTCTGAGATTTCCTGAAAACAGGACCAAAGATATTGAATCATAATTAGATTGCAAGGTAGAGTCAAGGAAGCTTTCTCCTTATGGAAATTACACTGTTTGTGTGCTGACACAATGACCCAGTAGAGAGAGAAATGGTGCTGATATAGAAGAAAGAGGATAAATTTAAGAAACAAAACTCTTAGTAAGTTAAAGAGACTATGTGTCCAGTGTATAGGTAGTAGGGCTGACTTTAGCCAGCAGTCCACTGGGCATCCAGAGATGGAAGGGAGCCAGAGTATCTGGGCACAAACACAGGTAGGTTAGAAGACTCCATATGCGAAGATGAGTTGTTTTTATCTCAGCGAAAGAAAATGTGCAGGATGAGGTAAGAGGTTTGGTGGTTTGAAGAGAGGAATGGTGTGAAATGGCAAATGAGTTGATTAGGGAAATGTAGTGGGATTGACTGCTGACCAGCCTACTAGAACTGTGTGTGAGCACAAATGAACCCAAACAATGCAGACTCAAATTCTATTATTCCATAACCTGCATGATTCTCCTCCTAAGGTGAGATAATAATTTTCTAAAATTACATTTTAGGGGAGAGAAGATTCTTATTCTCAAAACTTATGACAATTTCTAAAGCACTGATGGATGATGATTGAACCCAAATTCTAAAATAAGCATGTTATGTACTGATTTTTTTTTAAAGTACATATTTATGAGACCAGAAATTTTTACTTTGTTGTATTCCTAGTGCTCTGTTGTTGCTCAGTCACTAAGTCGTGTCCAGCTCTTTGGGACCCCATGGACTGCAGCACACCAGGCTCCTCTGCCCTCCACTGTCTCCCAGAGTATGCTCAAATTCATGTCCATTGAGTCCCAGTGCCTAGCACCTAGTTAATACACACAGAAAACACAGCCATTGAATAAACAAACTATTATAGCTCATATACTGTATGAATACTTTACAGTGATCCATGTATACTATACAGGTATCTAATGGTCTACAATATCAGAGTGTCCCAAAATTCTTAATGGTGCTTTAAGCTTTAATAACTTTAGAAGTGTAAACACTATAAGCCAACAAAAGCATAATTTGAAAGATAAATTATTTACATTCTATATGTTCATATAGCTTTGTGAATTTTAAAAAATGTTTTATTTTACCATTTTGTTTCAATGTCTGTCACCTTGATAGAGGCTGAAAAAATTAAATTTACCACTTCTTAGTTGTGTATATATTTATATCCATTTATTATTGAAACTCATAAATCTCAACAAGAAGATATAAGAAATAACTTTCAAATGGTATTTTTGTAATTTCATAACATTTACACATTTAAACTTTTTAAAGCTTAAAAACCACACTAAGATTTTTAGAACACCCTGTACAAGAGCCATAGAGAGTGTATCAGTCCCCAGCTCTTCTGGAAGGACATGATAGAAGACTCTATTTGGCCCAGCCTAGACCCTCTCCTTCTCCAGGTCCTATGCAGATGTCTCCTTCTTACCTCCTATTATTAGTCAGACATAGTGCTTGGCCTTTACCTGCGTCTTTCCAAACAGTCTTTGAGACCTTAGCACTGAGGGCTGAATTGGAAGCTCTACTCAGGCTTCTCTGTATGATGGGCTGCCAATTTAGTGGTGTTACCATTTTCTCTCTCTGCCCTCTCTGAAGGCTGCATTCAGCATAGGCTACGGGAAAGCATACCACCCACGCCAACGCCACTTTGACTGATGGGTCTCTCTTCCTGAAGCAGCATAGGAATGCAGGGCAGAGACACTTTCTTTGTAACAGCTGCAGGGCAACAACAGATCAGGAGAGAACAGTGTTTCTCCAGTGCCTGTACATTCCTGTGTAGGTTTTGAATGAAAATACAATTCACTAATTAAGTTCCTCTGTAGTAATAACAGAGAATTCAGCCCATGGCTTGTTAGGAACAAAGGCTTCTAACTTAGTATTTTTATTGGAAAGTTTTATTGCTCCTTCTTCCACTTTCCACCAGGAAAACCCAGAGAACAGAGAGGAGGAGAGCAAAGAGAAAACAAAAGAAGAAAGCTGGACAGAGGAAATATTCTCTGTATTAGCAGAGCTTGTGGGTCTGGCACTAGGGAGGGTCAAGCCACCTGTAACCTCCACCGTGAGGGTTCCAGCTTATCCATCTGGGCCATGGGCCTCCAACCCATTTTTCCTATATTCTAGGCCCCCTACCCCTACAGATGATTCTCACCTAGTACTTCAGAGTAAATTTGTACAAAGTGCTTAGAACAATGTTCACCACACATTAATAGCAAATGTAGACCTCTTTTGCTGCTTTGCAAAGAGTTTCATTGATTTATATTTTGTCCCTTTTAAAACTGAGGATTTCACATAAAAATGAGGATTCCTCAACTTTAATAAATAACCATTTCTACATTTTAGCTATTGTGAATAATGCTGCAGAGAGCATGGGAATGCAAATATCTGAGATCTTGATTTCAACTCCTTTAGATAAATACTCCAAAATAAGGTTGCTGGATCATATAGCAGTTCAACTTTTAATTTTCTGAGTATCGTCCATACTTTCTTCCATACCATTTCCATAAAATGATAGCTGCACTATTTACATTCCCTCCAACAGTGGTAGTTACCTTTCCTTCACATCTTCACCAATGCTTTTTTTAAGTGGGTAATAGTCATTCTAACAGATGTAAAGTGATATCTCATTATGGTTTTGATTTGCATTACCTTGATTAGTGATTTTGAGCACCTTTTTCATAGCCTTGTTGGCCCTATGTGTTTTATATCCCTATGTGTTCTTTGGAGAAATGTCTATTCAAGTCCTTCACCCATTTTTTTAACCTAAATGCTAAATGAAGGATAAAGAAAATATAGTATACACTTACAATGGAATATTATTCAGCCTTTTAAAAACGTTTTTTTTGCCATGTGCAACAACATGGATGGACCTGAGGGATACTAAATGAAGCCAGCCAGATACAAACATCACATGATCTAACAGGCAGAATCTAAAGCAGTCACACATACAGAAGTGGCCTGCATAGGGATTCTCGGTTTATATGAAATATAATGTCTTTCTTTAATTTGGGTCCTTTGCAGGATGTGAACAAGGAAAAAGCATCAGGACTACTTCCCACTGAAGTCCCTGCTGCAGCAGCTGAGACTAGTGTTGGCACAGGAGATGGGAACATTTGACCAGTCTCCTCAGAGAGTCTGAGCATTCCCAAGAGTCACCATTCATAAAATTTGGTGTAAACCAAGAAAGAGAGAGAGTGCGTATTACACAGGACTTGGGATTGCTTCAAAGTTGTGAATTCATACAAATAATTATTACACACTCACATATGTCATTTTATTAACTGTTCACATGCTATTTCTCCTACAAAATTTTAAGCCCTGGTAGTAAGAAAGCAGAGTTATGTCATTTTTACTCCCCTGGATCCTTAAAAAGTTGCAGGTACCCATCAGCTCACTAACCTGGGCTTCCCTCATAACTCAGTTGGTAAAGAATCTGCCTGCCATACAGGCAGACCTGGGTTCAATTCCTGTGTCAGGAGATCTCCTGGAGAAGGAAATGGTAACCCACTCCAGTATTCTTGCCTGGGGAAATCCCATGGACAGAGGAGTCTGGCAGGCTACAGTCCATGGTATTGCAAGAGTCGGACACAATTTAGTGACTAAACCACCACCATAAGCTCTCTAAAGCTTGTTAGAATATTTAAAGTTACTAACGTAACAGTTAACCACAAAGCCATGTTAGACAGTGCTAAATGGAAGGAGGTGGCTTTGAATTATGTTGACAACTAGCTTACCTAGAGCACCATTGTGTGACATAGAGTTTCTCTAGGGTGTCCAGGGAGGAGGGTGGTGGCTCTGGAACTTTCTTGAGAGGCAGAATAATTAAAAGAAAAAAAAAATATATATATATATATATATGTATATATATATGTGTTTAAATGGGGAGAATAGGGCTAATTAGAAGGTGATATTACTTATGGTCACATAAGTAGTATGTCACATAAGATCCTTCCTTTAAAGAAGGATCTTGTCTTTAAAAGCTCTATGCTGAATCACTCAAGCTGTCCAAGAATGGGACAGCCTCACAAAGCCACAGTGATACTCACTGCGCTGGTGAGAGCAGAGTTCAGAGAACCCTCTACCAGAGGGTGTCAGGAGTCAGGATGGGCACCCTCTAAGGACATGTCCAAATAAAAGTATCTGTGATTCAAACTGGACAAGCTCAGCATGCTCTCTACACCACGCTCTCCTCAGAATAAAGACCCAAGGAAATGAAGCCACAGAGAAAGCACACATAACAGTGATGGTATAACTCACCCAATTAAATAGCATGAATAGAATGGAGCTGCAGGAGTTGCTTGTATATTTTTGAGATTAATTGTTTGTCCGTTGCTTCACTGGCTATTATTTTCTCCCATTCTGAAGGCTGCCTTTTCACCTTGCTTATAGTGTCCTTTGTTGTGCAGAAGCTTTTAATTTTAATTAGGTCCCATTTGTTTATTCGTGCTTTTATTTCCAATATCCTGGGAGGTGGGTCATAGAGGATCCTGCTTTGGTTTATGTTGGAGAGTGTTTTGCCTATGTTATCCTCTAAGAGTTTTATAGTTTCTGGTCTTATGATTAGATCTTTGTTCCATTTTGAGTTTATTTTTGTGTATGGTGTTAGAAAGTGTTCTAGTTTCATTCTTTTACAAGTGGCTGTCCAGTTTTCCCAGCACCACTTGTTAAAGAGATTGTCTTTTCTCCATTGTATATTCTTGCCTCCTTTGTCAAAGATTATCATATGTGAAATCAATCGCCAGCCCAGGTTTGATGTTCGGGGCTGGTGCACCGAGATGACCCAGGGGGAGGGAATTGGGAGGGAGGAGGGAGGGGGGTTCTGGAGGGGGAACATATGTATACCCATGGTGGATTCATATCAATGTATGGCAAAACCAACACAATAAAGAAAATTTAATAAATAAATAAATAAATAGCATGAATAGAGTTACACTTATGTGTGAGAGAATCAGCCTCTTTTCTCAGTCAAAATTCTTTATCTGAAGGAAGGACACACTCTGGCCACAACCAGATTAGGCAGTCTCACACCTGACTCGCACACACCCAGCTCATGTCTAAAGAGAAAGACTTTTCCTCTTGTCTTACCTCAGGAAACATGCCTCCCAGGCACTGCTGGGACTCCTTCCAAGTCGCCCTGTGTTTCGATTCCCAAGGGATCTGTTCATGCCCTGCAGTCCCGGTCAGCCTCTCGTCTTACTTCTAGTAACATTTCCTGAATTGGAAACCTTTCCAGGGTCTACCAAAGGCATTAGGTATCTGAATATACTCATTTTCAATTGCTACATGAAAATGCAAATCAAAACTAGAATGAGGTATCACCTCACACCCATCAGAACAGCATTCATCTGAAAGTCTACAAACAATAAATACCGGCGAAGGTATGGAGAGACGAGAACCTTCCTACACTGTTGGTGGAAATGTAAACTGGTATAACCACTCTGGAGAACAGTTTGGAGGTTCCCTTAAAAACTAAAAATAGAACTACCATATGATCCAGCAATCCAAATCCAGGGTATATCCAGAGAAAACCATACTTCAAAAAGATAGATGCACTCCAGTGTTCATTACAGAACTATATACAAGACATTGAAGCAACCTAAAAGTCCAGCAACAGGGGAATGGATAAAGATGTGGTATATATATACAACAGAACACAACTCAGGCATAAAAAAAGAACTAAATAATGCCATTTGCAGCAACATGGATGGACCAAGAAAAGATTATACTAAGTAAGTCAGAAAAAAACAAACACCATACAATATCACATGCGGAATCTAAAAAGATGACACAAATGAACTTATTTACAAAACAGAAAGACTCACAGACTTTAAAAAAATAAATTTATAGTTACCAAAAGTGAAAGATGATGTGGAGGAGAGGGATAAATTTATAGTTTGGGATAAATTTATATGTTGGTATAAATATATATATACTACTATAATTTCATGGACAGAGGAGCCTGGTGGGCAATAGTCCAAGGGGTCTCAAAGAGTCAGACAGAACTGAGCAACTAACACATACAAAAAATAGTCAAATCAACAATATAGCACCATAATAGAATACTCAGTATTCTGAATAACTTATATGAGAAACCTAATATTCAATAACCTATATGAGAAAAGAATCTGAAAAAGAATGGATATATAGCTGTACACCTGAAACTAACACAACACTGTAAATCAACTACCTCAATATAAAATTAAAAACTTTAAATTTTTTTTCTTTAGAGTAGTAGCTTTTATTTATTTATTTTTTTAATTTTCTTTACTTTATTGTGTTGGTTTTGCCATACAATAACATGAAACCACCATGGGTTTACATATGCTCCCCCTCCAGAACCCCCCTCCCTCCTCCCTCCCGATTCCCTCCCCCTGGGTCATCTCGGTGGACCAGCCCCGAGCATCAGCCCTGGGCTGGCGATTGATTTCACATATTATAATTAACATGTTTCAATGCCATTCTCCCATAACATCCCACCCTTGCCCTCTTCCACAGAGTCAACGAGTCTGTCTATACATATGCATTTCTTTTGCTGTCTCTCTAAATTCCATATATATGCGTTAGTATACTGTATTGTTTTTCCTTCTGGCTTACTTCACTCTGGATAATAGGCTCCAGTTCCGTCCACCTGAGTAGAACTGCTTCAAATGAATTTTTTTTTAATGCTGAGTAATATTCCATTGTGTATATGTACCACTGCTTTCTTATCCATTCGTCAGTTGATGGGCATCTAGGTTGCTTCCATGTCCTGGTTATTGTAAACAATGCGGCGATGAACATTGGGGTACACGTGGCTCTTTCAGTTCGGGTTTCCTCGGTGTGTATGCCCAGCAGTGGGATTGCTGGGTCATATGGCAGGTCTATTGCAGTTTTTTAAGGAATCTCCACACTGTTCTCCATAGTGGCTGTACTAGTTTGCATTCCCACCAACAGTGTAAGAGGGTTCCCTTTTCTCCACATCCTCTCCAGCATTTATTGCTTGTAGACTTTTGGATGGCAGCCATTCTGACTGGTGTAAAGTGGTACCTCATTGTGGTTTTGATTTGCATTTCTCTGATAATGAGTGATGTTGAGCATCTTTTCATGTGTTTGTTAGCCATTTTTATGTCTTCTTTGGAGAAATGTCTGTTTAGTTCTTTGGCCCACTTTTTGATTGGGTCGTTTATTTTTCTAGCATGGAGCTGCAGGAGTTGCTTGTATACTTTTGAGATTGTTTGTCCGTTGCTTCATTGGCTATTATTTTCTCCTATTCTGAAGGCTGCCTTTTCACCTTGCTTATAGTTTCCTTTGTTGTGCAGAAGCTTTTAATTTTAATAGGTCCCATTTGTTTATTTGTGCTTTTATTTCCGATATTCTGGGAGGTGGGTCATAGAGGATCCTGCTTTTTTAAAAAAAATTCTAATTACCACCACAAACCTGGTAGCTTAAATAATTATCATTTATTCATTTTTATTATGACTTACTTTCATAGTTACTATTGTATAGTTTCCACAGGTCAGAAGTCCAGGACAGTGGAGCCAAGCTCTCTGCTCAGGCTCTCACAAGGCTGAAATCATGGTGTGGGCTAGGGCTTCTGTCTTATCTGGGACTCTGAATCTTGTCTGGCTCATTCAGATTTTTGGCTGAGTTCTATTCCTTGCAGTTGCAAGACTAAGGTCACATTTTCTGACTGAAAGTCAGCTGAGGGCTGCCCTCAAGTCCTCACCTCCCAGCCCCTCTGGAGGTGGTCCACAACAGTTTCTCACTTTTCTCTAGTCCAGAAGTAGAGTCTGGTGTGGCATCTCACTTTTAAGGAAGGACTCACTTAATTAGGATAGGCTGACACAGGATAAGGGCTTCCCAGATGGCTCAGCAGTAAAGTATCCACTGCCAATGCAGGAGATGTGAGTTCAATTTCTGGGTCAGGAAGATCCCATGGAGGAGGCAATGGCACCCCACTCCAGTATTCTTGCCTGGAAAATCCCATGGACAGAGGAGCCTGGTGGGCTACAGTCCATAGGGGTCACAAAGGGTCAGATAGGTCACAAAGGGTCAGATATGATAGAGCATGCACACACTCACCCCAGATAATGGGATCATCTCTCCTTTGCCATAAAGTGGAGCATAATCATACTCTGAGAGTCATATACACACCATAGTCAACAGGCCTTTTCAAGAGGAGGGGGTGACACAGAGCATCTACATCAATGGGTGGGAATCTTGGGGTGTCTTAGAATCCCATCTATCACAGTGAAAATATCTAAAATGCACTCCTTGCTTTATCTTCTTTAAACATTTTCTCATATATTTGCTCATTTTAACAAGTTAGGTAAAAATAAACAATGGAACTGTAAATCTCACTTAAGGGAGAAGGAAAGGGGTAGAGGTTCAGAAGCTCCCATTTGCACTCCCTCCTTCCTTTTCCATCAAGGACAATGGCAGCTTTCTGCTGCAGAGAAATGCACTGAACAAAATATAATCCAGTATTTGTTTATTATTCAATTGGCAATGCAGAGTTAAACTGGTAACTTCATCCATGAAATGATACCCTAAATCTAGAGCAGGTTGATAGCCTGCTCTAGAGAACAGAGAACAGTTCAGCTCTTGGAGGTCACACCCAGCAGGGGCTGCCCTGGCCTCTCAGCTGGCAATTCCCCACTCTGCTTACTGCGGAGGGCCAGCTGCACGTCTGGGTGCAAACAGTCTTCCCAAATCCCATACCCAATCTTTCAGAGATTATTTCCACTTCAAGTAAATGCAGGCTATTCTAGCATTTCCTGAACATGGGAATATACAGGATGCACCTCTCTGTCCAGAGCTTCTTCCAATCAGCATCAGGATTTTGTGATTCCTCCTTGCTACTACCTGCTAACAGATCCATTCCCCTCGATAGCTGAGTAGTGTGAATACAAAGCTTGTTTTCTGTTCTCTTATGGATGAAATATTTCTGGGGTTTGCCTACTTTGGATAAAGCTTCTGTGAATATGCTAGTACAACAAATCTTTTTATGTACTTAAGTTTTCATTTCTCTTGAGTAAATGTTTAGGAATAAAATGGTTGGCTCAGGGTAGTTTCTCATCCAGTTTTATGAGAAACTGCATAAACTTTTCTCAAAGTGGTTGTACATTTTATGCTCTTAACTCAGGTTTAGTAGAGTTCCAGCTGCTCCATATCTGCTGACATTTAAAGCTGTCAGGCTTTTCAAACTATAGCCATCCTGACGGGTGTGTAATGGCATCTCACAGTGGTTTTCTTCCTTTTCCTGATGACTAATGATGTTGAGCACTTTTTTATGTGATTATTGGACACTGGTGAATCATCCTCATAAAACGACTGCTCAAATGTTTTATCCATATTTTATTGAGTGGCTTAGCATTCTGTTATTGAGTTGTAGGACCTCACATATTCCACACATTAGACCTTTGTTAGCTATATGCTTTGCAAGTATTTTCCCAGTCTGTGCCTTGCCATTCATTACCTGAGTTGTGTCTTTTGATGAGAAGAAGTTGAAAGCCTGTCCTCATTTAATCTTATTTTCAAACATAAGGCTTTTAATTTCAATGCACATTTCTCTGTATTTTATCATTTTTAATCTTAAGAAATCCTTCATACCCCCAAGAATGTAAATAGCATCTCCTATTTTTTTAATTATCTAATTTTGTTAATATCTAGTGTCTTAAATCTATCTAAACTCTTTGAGATGGGTTTAGGTTAAGATCTCAACGTGCTCAGTCTCTTCAGTCATGTCTGACTCTTTGCAACCCTATGGACTGTAGCCTGCCATGCTCCTTTGTCCATGGGATTCTCCAGGCAAGAATAGTGGAGTGGGTTGCCATGCCCTTTTCCAGGGGATCTTCCCAACCCAGGGATTGAACGCAGGTCTCCTGAATCTTCTGCATTGCAGGCAGATTCTTTACTGCTGAGCCACTGGGGAAGCCCTAAGATCTCAGCATTTCCCCCACATATACAACCAAGATCTTAACTACATGAGCTGGGGAGTCTTTCTACCCTACTTTCCCTTTAGTTTTTCCTTCAGCCTTCTGTTTCCATGGGCCAATTACCAACTAGACAATGATAAGGCCATAATCTTTCTCTCGGCCAGGATGCAACTCCATGCCCTCCTCTCCCTCACCTACACACACGTCTATCAACCAACTTAATGGTAAATATTTCTAAATATGCACAAGTCTACTTCTTCCCCTCCATCACGATCATGATGTCCAAGCCATCATGACACCTGATTTGGACTATGGACTTAGCCTCTCGACTGGTCTTCCTGTTTCTACAATCATGCCAGCAACCAAAACAATTGTTAAAACTTGTCAGATCACGTCATCCTTTGCTCTAAATGCTCCAAACATTCTCAACAACAATTATAAGGCAACTTTCTTATGAGAGCCTACAAGGCCCTGCATAGCCTGGGAGCCTCTTTTCTCTTCATCCTCCTCTCTTCACATTCTCCCACTTCTTGATCCCATTCCTGATCCACCAGATTACTTTTGCTCCTGAGAACCCCAGGCATCTTTCCTCTGACTTTGTAGTGCCTGGTCCCACAATCTGGAATGCTTTTCCCTTGGATCTGTGTTGCTCACTCAATTGCCCAAATCTTACCTTCCCAGTAAGGCTGCTTTTTTTCACCCTTCTAAAAATGACACTTATGCTTCTCTCTATTGTAATCTCAATCCTGATCTACTACTGTCATCTCCTTAGCACTTGCTAATGGCTAACCTACCTGATAATTTACTTATATCTATTATTATTTCTTCCCCTCCCACTAGAATATAACCTCTACAAAAGTAGGGATTTTTGCCCATTTTTAAATTGATGCTACCACCTAGAGTGGTCCTTAGCATGTGCCAGGTTCTCAATAAATGTGTTGATAGAGTGAATGAACTGCCTTTTGGATATCTGGATCTTCCACAGGAAACTATTAAAAATGAACTTACGTGGTTTTTGCCAACACTGCTTCTGTCAACTTTACCCACAAGAGATGACTAAAATACAGCTAGTCTCGCGGCAGTTACCTCTATCACCTCCCTGTTCTATTACTTCCTTACCTTCCCCTCTACCAGCTGAGGGCTTTATTGTCTTGCCTTTGCCTGTGCATGCATGCATGCTCAGTCACACCCGACTCTTTGAAACTCCATGGCCTGTAGGCCACCAGGCTCCTCTGTCCATGGGATTTTTCAGGCAAGAAAATTGGAATGGGTTGCCATTTCCTACTCCATGGGCCACTTCAGATTCCTATAAGTTTCTTTGCCTCTGCTCTGGCTCCCGTTTAACGTTTCCTTCTCACACAACCACAGGGATGTTTTTAAAGTCTACACATAATCGTTTTTTTTCCTTCTGGCCATGCCATGTGGCCTGTGAAGTCTTAGTTCCCCCAACCAGGGATCGAGCCACACCCCCTGCACTGAGAGTGCGGAGTCCTAGCCACTGGACCACTAGGGAAGTGTCTGCTTATAATCTTGTCCCTTATTTGCTCACAATCCTTTCATGACTGTGCTTCCTTTTGCGATAATAAACAAATGGCCCATCATGGTATGTAAGTGTGTCCATGATCTGTCCCTCCTGAATCCAACAGCAGTGTGTCCCACCCCTGGATTCAGTCACCAGCCACACTGGACTCCTGCCTGGTGCCCCAATGTTTCATGAGTTCACTTTATTCCTAGACTTTTCAAATACTATTTCCTTGACCTGAGAATAACCTTTCTCCACTTAACTATTTCCTCTTTTCTCTTTAAGGAGCAACTCAGACTTTTTTCTACTCCAGACTTAGCTTTATGTTCTTTTACCTGTTCCGATTACCCTAGCACTTACCCTTCCAATTATAAGTTTTGGTCTATTCATCTGTCTTCCCCACTGAATTGTAAACTCCTCTGGGGCAATATACCTCTTTTAACTCTCTATCACTAGGGCCTAGCACAGATCTGGTGTAAAGTCATAACTGAATAAATGCCTAATAAAATAATATGGATATTTCTGGGGGAAATGCTTGTACTTTTCTCCTCCCATAATAAGTTAGGTTCTCCTGTTGTGACTGCCTTAGAAAAGACTGCATTGTCAGCAATTAAGTCTAGTGGAGACAGCAGGACTCCAAAATCAGCCAGATTTGGGGGAAAAGGTAATTCTTGCAATTTGATGTTTTTGTGGTACAGGCAAGATCCAAACTGGCTATTTTCACAAATAGGCCCTATCTAGTTGCTCCTCTAAAAAGACAACATGTTCTGATTTTTCAAGCAGTATAACAACTGTAATATGCGATATGTTTATAGTTTCAGTCATTACAGAGCAGGCATAAGTTCCTCCAGCCTTGACTCCCACAGGTCCACGAGCCCAGATGCCAAGTCCATCCTCTCTGGGTGATGTTCATGTGTGAGAACTGGCCTAACCGCAAATTAAAGGAAAACATACCAAAAATATATATTGAATAAATACATATTTTTTAAATTACATATTTAAAAATAATTTTAAATGACCAAAATTAAAATGTGGTTTCTGAATACACATCAGCAGTAGTCTTGCCCACAGCAAGGTTAGATAGTAGGACAGAAGCCCAGAGAGAGGAGGCAGGGGACAGACACCTGTCTGTGTCTCTGTCCTCTGGATCTCATGTCCTCCTGGTTACACTAGAAGCACAGAGACTACAGATGTCAACATCTGAAGTCACCAAATACGGGAATGTCAACTCCCTATTCACTGGGCTACAGAAAATTCTGCATACCAACTCTTCCTCCAAAGTTGAGTCAAGGAGCAAAGACACATGAGCAGGGGATGAATTAGCAAGAGCAAGGCTTTATGTATATACTCAGGGGCCAGAAAGATAAGGGCCCATTGAGGCAACAAGTAAGGAGTCAGGGGCCGCTGTAGGCAGGAGAAGGGCATCCTACCAGTTCCAAAATGAGATAGAAATTGACCTGGAACTTGGATTATCCAGGATAATGGTCAAAGGCAGGAAGGGGTTAGTTAATATATACCGAGCTCTCTTCAATTCTCAACAGTGGGACTTATCAGGTCCTGATTGTTGACTTTTCACCAGCTTTATCTGTCCCAACACACACGTACCCTGAGGTACAGGACTTTTGACTTGCAGTAGGAAGGCAGAGAAAGGTTAAGTTTGTTTGACATAACTGCAAGGAACTGAGCCTCTTCCCAGCACAGCAAGTCCCATTCACAGAAGCTTTTGCTTCTCAATTGCTGAGATCTGCATCTTGCACTAAGAGAAATAAAGGGTTGGTAGTCCTCTATTTGTTTTCCACAAGTAACAAAGATGCCCCAAAGGCAAAGCCAAAGTTTGCTGTGGCCACACCAGAGTTGAAACTACTCTGACCAAATGGAGGAACAAAAGTGCCTCCAAACACAGGTGTTTTCTCAGCAGTGCTGTCGCCAGAAGTCAAGGAGGGTACCATGGCTGGATGACCAGGTATTCTCACTGGAAGCAAAAGTAGAAATGTCTCCCTGAAAATCTTCAAGGGCATTGTCCCTCTGATTGTACTAAAAGTGCTTTGACCACGAGCACCCCGGGAGCTCAGAATTATGGTGGGAAGGTCCCCAAGCACAAGTCTTCTTCCATTGTACCATACGGACCCCAGGCGCTCTGACTGTAGGCGGGAGCATCAGGGCCTACAAGCATAGAAATAGCACTGGCAGCCACAACCTCTAGGGTGAACTCTGGCCAGCTGTGCCTCAGGTGCTCTGTACCTCCAAGGCCGAAGGGTGCTGCTGATCCTCCAGGAACATGTGCTGTGGCCAGAGGGACCTAAAGGGGCTCTGCCAGAGTCAGTAAGAGGAGCACTGCCCAGCCGAAGCATGGTGCTGGTTCCACTCACTACAACAGATGTGCTTTGGCATGAAGGATGCCAACTGCTCTGATCGCTAGGAGGAACAACGTTGTGAGCCGGCACTCATTTCTTCTCAGTGGTGCTGACTCCTCCAATAGTCAGAGAAGTGCCTTTGCCAGGCCAGCATGTGCTCTGACGACAGGCAGGAAGGAAAGGGTCTCCCAGGACAGATTTGCTCTCAGTAGAAGTGGACTCTCCATTCGGCAAGTGGAGCCCTATAAGCCAGCAGGACACTGCTCTCAGGTCTAAGCGTCCCCAGCTTGGAGGACTAGTTTCCGCTCGGTCCTACACCAAAGCTGAGTGCTCCAGAACAGAGTTGGGGCCGGGGCATCCACACTCACCCCAAAGCTGCCACTTCTACCCATAGGACTGCAGATCCCCGAAAAGCAAATGGGTCTTCAATGGTGTTAGCAAACAATGAGCTGCTGTTCTTGGTGCTGGCCATGCTGGGATCAGCTCTAAAGCCAGAGGTAGTGGCTATGCCAATAGGGAAAATGCCAGGGGCGTCTCTAAAGGCAGGTTGGGTACAGACAGGGATGCCAAAGGTGGAAAATGCGGATGTCAAACCCACAAACCTGGCTGAGTTGTGCCACCACTGGATGGCTGGGGTGTGTCAGAGGTTAAATTAGTTGCTTGTACTGGGGCTGCCTGGTTTTTAAGAGCTGCCACTGGTGGCCGCAGGCTGTAGTCCATTTGAGATGGAACTCCAAATGAGGGCTGAGGGGTGGTTCCTAGAAAGTTGCATGTGGGCTGCTGACCAACTGCAGGCAAGCTGGTGGAAACTGGGCCTGAGGCAATGTTATTACTAGGTGACATGCCTTCAGAACCAAGGAGCTCCATGGAAAATGGGAAGATGTTGTCGCTGGAGACAGGAGACTAGAGATGGCCACCTGGGGAGGGGGCGCGGTAACCATATCAATTTCTGCAGAGTCAAAGGCAGGTCTCAATGCAGTGTGCAGAGGTGCAGATCACAGGAGTGGAGACAGCTCTAGAGATAGTGATGGGCTGGCAAATAACAACTGAGAATTGGTGGAGGTGACTGGAGGAGGAGTCAGTATTAAAAAAGGAGAAGAATCCATACACATAGGTATAGGTGACTCCATCCTATAGGAGACAGACTGAGGGAGAGGACTGAGGTGCTAGGAGGTGTGGGAAGCCAAACTAGAAGATGCTATGACTGAGTGATGTGAATGCAAGGGCCTTCATTCTCTACTTACTAAGTGAAAACACCCAAAATGAGCCTGACCCTAAAACGAGAGTCAGCATGAACAGCATAAGAAGAATTATGAACTGTACATCTCATTTCATAATCAATCTCTGGTGTGAGAGAAGGCAGCCGGGCACATAGGATTGGGGACCTGGCAGGTCAGACAGTTCGAGAACTGGTAATGTTTTAGTAACCTGGATCCGCAAGGTGAAAGTAGATAAGGACAGGATGAGTGGTTTCAGTTCTATCCTTTGAAGCCTTACTAAATCACCGGCGCTCAGCTGCCTTCTCCAAACCCAGGTCTTCAGCAATAACTGTACAAGGAAGCTGGGGAGGGAAGGGCAGCCCTCTTCCATCCTCCACCAGAAGCCAGAGCACAGCAGCGGCACTGGAATGTCCCACTTGCAGGGTTTACAACTGGCAGATATGGCAGAGAAATTCTGCTTGACGGGTCTGACAGCGTCTGTCCCTGTGGTCTTCTTGGACATCAGTGAGATGGAGAACTGAGCCTAGGCCTTCATCAAGCACTGCCTTTGACAGTTTCTTGGGAAGCAGCAGTAGAAAAAGGCTGGACCACAGAGCCCTGCTCCATCAGCTCACACCTCCAGCAGAGGGCGCTGTGAGAAGCTCATGGCACGGACCTTGGCTGAAGCACCTCTTAGAGGACATGAGGTTTTCCTTCATCTCCTGGGGCTTGGACTGGAGGATTCCCTTCAGAAACCCTGAACCGCACCTTAAGGAACTGACACTCCAGTGGCTTCCAGAGGCATACATACTGACGGTATACACTCACTGCGTGGGGCCTCTTCGCTGAACATCCTGCCTTTGATCACTAGTTGTCCATTCTCCTTCCTGGGCCTTCCCTGCACTCTCCTGGAGCCCTCAGCTCTGCCTCCTTTGGGCAAGGATCCGGAGGATGACCGGACGGCACTGGCCTCATAAAGATAATTAACAGTTCTTGTGGCCAATGGCAGCGGGTCCATTTGCTCCCTGGAGGAGGGACATTTACCGTTCCCGGGCGACCCCTACCTGGAGAATTCTCAGAGATGCGAGCAGACAGAATTAGCTTCTTGTGAGTGGTCTAGGGGAGGGTCCTGAGAGGAGCCTGGGGGGGCGAGCACTGAGCCCGTATGATGGGACACCATCTCTTCTGGTAGCTCTAACTGTACCACCAAAGGGGTGTAAGCACAGGATCCACGCAGAACTGCCCAAGAGGAGGAGGGGAGATGTGGCCCGCGGAGTGATCTTGTAGGCAGAGATGGAGCGAACTGAGGCGGGATGAACTCACACGCGATGGGCAAGCAGAGGCAAGGTTCTCCGAGGCCGTTGCCAGAGAAGAGCCGTTTGTGTGCCCCTTGGAGTGGAGCCTAAGCTGGGACGGGTTGCCTGGCTACGGACTCCTCGGGGCAAGGGCAGGCAACCCCACGCGCAATATGCTCGAGACGCTCCATTGGAACTCGAGTCAGCGAAAGGGCAGCCAGCCAAGGGAGCCAACGGGCAAAGGGCGGCCCAACTGCCATCTGCTCCCTGGTGGAACTTTGACGCAGGTGTTTGGGCCCCAGCACTCCGGGAGTCTCATCAAGACTGCAGAGACCTACAGGCCACCAGCCGGCCCTGCCCAGGCGCCTGCAGGCCCCAGTGGTGGCTTTGGAAATCAATGCCTGCGCATCCTCCAGCCCTTTTTTCCAGGTCCCTGGGAGCCAGGTCCCTAGCCAGAGCCAGGGTGCTGGAATAATCCATCTCCTGTGAGGGTGGGGGCCTATTTGAGGGATAGTCAAGTCCAGGGATGCCCAGAACCATGCAATGACCAGAACGCTGGTGGCCTGCAGACTGGCAAGTGCTAAGGTGGGGACAGACCCCTGAGCAGCACAGACACAAGTGCTCCCAGGGTTTTCCTTGTGAACAACTATCACAGACGATGCTCCACCTCCAAGCTCTTCACTTAATTCAGGGCACTAGACCCAGCCTTCTCCAGGAGCTCTCCATGTGGGGAGCCAGGCATGCTTCTGCTTGGAGCCTTGCAAAGGCAAGACCCCAAGCATCCTCTTCTGGGCTGCAAAATTCACATGTTAGACAATACAATAATAATCTTTAGGTCTATCCATATCGCTGCAAATGGCTTTATTTTATTCTTCTTAATGGATGAGTAATATTCCATTGTATATATGTACAACTACTTTATCCATTCCTCTGTTGATGGACATTTAGGTTGCTTCCATGTTTTGGCTATTGTAAATAGTGCTGTATGACCATACAGATAAATGCCCAGGATTGAGATTGCTGGATCACATAGCAGTTCTTTACTAAGTGAAGTCAGTCAGTCAGAGATAGACAAATATCATATGATACCACTCATATGTGAAATCTAATTTTTTAAAAGATAAAAATGAACTTCTTTATAAAACAGAAGCAGACTTAAAGACATTGAAAACAAACTTATGGTTACCCAAGGGGAAATGTGAATGTAGGGGGAGGGATAAATCAGGAGCTTGGAATAAACATACACACACTACTAGATATGAGAGATGACCAACAGAGACCTACTGTACAGCACAAGAAATTCTACCCAATATTCTTGGATAATCTATATGAGAAGAGAATCTTAGAAAGAATGAATATATATATATATATGTGTGTGTGTGTGTAACTGAATCACTTTGCTGTACACCTGAAACTAACACAACATTGTAAATCAACTATATTCCAATAAAATTAAGATTTTTTTAAAAAAGAAAATACAACAATTTCCTACATATTTAGCATGTATATTGCATCCTTGATAAATTCACCTCTTGCTTCTGGTAGTTTCTTCATAAATATCTTAGAATTTTCTACATATACAATCCATGTTTTCCATAAATAATGACAGTTTGACTTCTTCCTTTGTAACCTGTATGCCTTTTCTTTTTCTTACCTTCCACATTTGCTTAAAGCTCCAGCAAAGTGCTGAATACAAGTGGAGACCGATGGATATCCTTTTACTGTTCCCTATATTAGTGGAAAAGCTTTTAGCTATGCTGTTAGCTGAAGGATTTTTAGAAGCTCTTCATCATGTGAAGGAGATTCCCACCCATTCCTAATTCACAGATTTTTTTTTTAAAGGATAGTGTGAGAGTGGACTGGATGAGTATGTCAAAGAGGAGGGGAGCTTCTGTATCTTTAAACCATACTGTGGATTCATGGGTGGTGGGTTGGTTTCGGCTATTCAGCAAGTGGGATCTTAGTTCCATGACCAGGGATCAAACTTGCATCCCCTGCATTGGAAACACAGAGTCTTAATCACTGGACTGCCAGGGAAGTGCCTCATCTTTCTATTATTTTTTTATAAACTGTACATATATGTGATACATTCTCTCTAGTTTTGTATGTATATTTCACAATAAAAGCACTTTTAAAGTAATAAAATGTAGTTGATGTGCAAGGATATTCTTATTTTGAAGTAACAAATATGCAATACTTCAGTTGGACCCTAATAATTAAATATCAGCCTTTTACAGAAACCCAAGCATATACTGTTTTTTATAGGAAAAGGAGATTTTAAATTTAAATAAACCACAGTAAATTGATACACACACATATGCTCTAATTCCTGAGAACTCTAAAGGTAAGATCAAAGTGTTACTTAGCAAATAGGAAAACATTTCTGACCAGTTAAAGCTCCCTGAAATGTAAATGAATTCTATCCTACAATCACTTGGAAGAAAAAAAAACACTAGAAAATGGAGAAAAGAAATTATGTATAGATTCCAGGGAAAGGAAGATATACTCCCCTCCAGAAAATCTACCAAGTTTTAAAGGTCAATTTTTTTAAAGGCTGTGTACAATATTTATAATAGCTAGGACATGGAAGCAGCTTAGATGCTCATCAACAGATGAACAGATAAAGAAGCTGTGGTATATTTACACAATGGAATATTACTCAGCCATAAAAAGGAACAAATTTGAGTCAGTTGTACTGAGTCAGATGAAACTAGAGTCTCTTATATAGAGTGAAGTCAGAAAGAAAAAACAAGTATCATATATTAACACATATATATGTGGAATCTAGAAAAATGGTACTGATGAATCTGGTAGAGAACAAACTTATAGACACAGTGGGGGAAAGTGAGGGTGGGACAAATTGAGAAAGTAGCATTGACATATATATACACTATCATTTGTAAAACCAACAGTTAGTGGGAAGTTGCTAAGTAACACAGCCCAGCCTGGTGCTCTGTGATGACCTAGAGGGTTGGGACGGTGAAGGGCAGGGAGATTCACAAGGGAAGGGATAGATATATACACATTATATATACATATATATATATAATTATGACTGATTCACGTTGTTGTATGGCAGAAACCAGCACAAAATTTTAAAGCAATTTTCCAGCAATTGAAAAACAAAAGTTTTTAAAGGCTGTGTAAAATATATTTATTTATATGCAGAGTACATCATGAGAAATGCTGGGCTAGAAAAAGCACAAGCTGGAATCAAGATTGCCAGGAGAAATATCAATAACCTCAGATGTGCAGATGACACCACCCTTATGGCAGAAAGTGAAAAGGAACTAAGAAGCCTCTTGATGAAAGTGAAAGAGGAGAGTGAAAAAGTTGGCTTAAAGCTCAACATTCAGAAAACTAAGATCATGGCATCTGGTCCCATCACTTCATGGCAAATAGATGGGAAAACAATGGAAACAGTGGCAGACTCTATTTTGGGGGCTCCAAAATCCCTGCAGGTGGTGACTGCAGCCATGAAATTAAAAGATGCTTACTCCTTGGAAAGAAAGTTATGACCAACCTAGATAGCATATTTAAAAGCAGAGACATTACTTTGTCAATAAAGATTCATCTAGTCAAGGCTTTGGTTTTTCCAGTAGTTATGTACGGATGTGAGAGTTGGACTGTGAAGAAAGCTGAGTGCCGAAGAATTGATGCTTTTGAACTGTGGTGCTGGAGAGGACTTGAGAGTCCCTTGGACTGCAAGGAGATCCAACCAGTCCATCCTAAAGGCAAGGAGATCCAACCAGTCCATCCTAAAGGAGATCAGTCCTGGGTGTTCATTGGAAGGACTGATATGGAAGCTGAAACTGCCAGGAGCTGTCAGGATGCCCCCTTGCTCAGATGACAAGGTCACAAGACTAAGAAGGAAACTGCAAAGCGGATTTTCCTTATCGGGGCATCCCGGGGCAAGGCCCCTCCTGGCATTTTTCTTGGGAGTTCTGTTCATGCTCAGAACATTAGCTCATCTCAGTAGGTCAGTTCCAGTTAGAAAGAATTCATCTGGGGGTCGTGGCAAAGCCACCACCAGAAGGGTTCGTACTTGGGTCACCTTTCCACCTCCACTCCCCCAACCACTCCATGGTGAAGGCTCCCTTCCTTGAAGAGACCAGGAGGGATGGGACTTAGAAATGCTCATAACTGTAGCCAGCATAGTTGGAGACATTGATTGCTTTAGGAGAGTGTAGACAGAGGAATTCATTATAGTAGTTATATAAGGTTAATAGGGTTTTACTGCTAAAGCAGTGCTGCTAGACTGTCCCATTGTCCCCTTTCCTCATAGGAACTGGAGTGTACAGGGATAACGCAATCAGCTGTACCTGCCTTAGTTGACTCCTCATTTATTTTCCCTATAGGTATAAAATAGCAGGTGTGAGACAATAGTTATACACAAGGTTTTCAGAACAGAATGAGACAGATAGTGGTTGAGGTCACTGGAATAAAAACAGTTTCAAGCCTAGCCTTTCCCTCAAGCCTCCACACAGCTGTGCCTGATAAGAGAAAAATGTAACCTTGAATGATATGTGATGTAATGGGGATGTTTCTTGGGTATAAAACTTTAAATCAACAACAATAAAGTGAGAGACTGGTCCATCAACAATTGACTCAGCTCAGTACTTCGCTGACACCACTCATCCCTCAACACCCCTGGACCCGCTGGGGCTGGACTCCGGCATGAAATTCCAATACTTTGGCCATCTCATGTGAAGAGTTGACTCACTGGAAAAGACCCTAATGCTGGGAAGGACTGGGGGCAGGAGGAGAAGGGGACGACAGAGGATGAGATGGCTGAGTGGCATCACCGACTCGATAGACATGGGTTTGGGTGAACTCTGGGAGTTGGTGATGGACAGGGAGGCCTGGCGTGCTGTGATTCATGGGGTCACAAAGAATTGGACACGACTGAAAATATTTTTTAATCTCTTTGTTTGAAGGAGTCAAGTGCTACCAGGGTAGCCAAAACTTAAAAGTCTAAGACCTCTTTGAGAAAGGGCAACTGCTAAGAAATGAGTCTGATGTTAGGCACCACTTTTCCCTTTGCTGCATTTGCTGACCCATCAACAGTATATGAGAAGCTAAGCGGGAAGCCATGGCTAACAGACAGAGGAGCTGGGCAGAGCTTTCAGCATCATCAGTGAAGAGAAAAGTCAAAATTTCTCAGGACCTACTAAAGAAGAGGGTTCTTGGAAATCACTGAAGCTTTCATTTGGGATTTCTGAAGGCTAATATCCCAGGAGTAACATGTTTTGGTTTAGGCTACTGTAACATATTTCCATATATTATGTGAAGTAAACAACAAGCATCTATTTCTCTCAGTTCTGGAGGCTGGAAGTCCAAGATCAGGGTGCCAGCAAAGACACCTTCTTCCTGAAGATTCTGTCCCCGGCAGAGAGAGAGCTAGCTAGTTCTCTGGCTTCATCTGATAAGGGCATGAATTTCCTTTACTAGGTCATGTAGGCTCCACCTACATGACCAAATTACCTCCCAAAGGCCCCACCTCCAAACACTATGACACTGGGGTTAGGATTTCAACATATTAATTTTGGAGGGATACATACAGTCTTCTGCATAAGGGTAACAAGAGACAACTAACCCTCAGAAGGAATGAAGCTCAGATCCGGTTTAGATCAATGCCAAATCAGAATAAGATAAGCTTCCCTATCCTAACTACATGCTAATAGCAAAAGTAAATCCTTTCTGGGGGATTTATAATATCACCAATGAATATCAAATGCCCAGGAATAAATCTACTGAATATGTGCAAAACTGCAGGAGAACTGTAGTGAAAGGTTAGACAATAAAGCTTCTAGTAGATACCATTGAAAATCTATATGATATTGGAAGTATTCTAAAGCACATATATACAAATGTTCATAGCACTATTATTTCTAATATTGAAAAACTAAGAGCAACTCAAATGTCCATTAACAATGGAATGGATTAAGTATGGCATATTCATTCAATGGGATATTGTACTGCAATATGAATGCAATAAAGTACTGCTAAGCACAACAGCCTGGATGGATTTTATAGACACAGTTTGAAGGAAAGAATTCAGGCACAAAAGAATATACACTGTATGATTCCATTTATATAAAGTTTAAAAATAGGCAAAACTTAGCTAAAGGTGTTAAAAGTTTAGAGGCAGAATAACTAGGAGTGTGAAGCCGCTTTCTATGGTGCCAGCAATGTTTTATTTCTTAACCAAGGTAATGGCTACAAATAGCTTACAAATAGCTGTGAAAAGAAGAGAAGCGAAAGGCAAAGTAGAAAAGAAAAGATATACTCATTTGAATGCAGAGTTCCAAAGAATAGCAAGGAGAGATAAGAAAGACTTCCTCAATGATCAATGCAAAGAAATACAGGAAAACAATAGAATGGAAAAGACTAGAGATCTCTTCAAGAAAATTATAGACAGATAGAAAGAGATAGATAGAAAATTTCATGTAAAGATGAGCACAATAAAGGACAGAAATGGTATGGACCTAACAGAAGCAGAAGATATTAAGAAGAGGTGGCGAGAATACACAGAAGAACTGTACAAAAAAGATCTTCATGACCCATATAACCATGATGGTGTGATCACTCACCTAGAGCTAGAAATCCTGGAAAGCAAAGTCAAGTGGACCCTAGGGAAGCATCACTAAGAACAAAGTTAGTGAAGTCGCTAGAATTCCAGTTGAGCTATTTCAAATCCTAAAGATGATGCTGTGAAAGTGTTGCACTCAATATGTCAGCAAATTTGGAAAACTCAGCAGTGGCCACAGGACTGGAAAAGGTCAGTTTCATTCCAATCCCAAAGAAAGCCAATGCCAAAGAATGCTCACTACTGCACAACTGCACTCATCTCACACACTAGTAAAGTAATGCTCAAAATTCTCCAAGTCAGGCTTCAACAGTACGTGAACCACGAACTTCCAGATGTTCAAGTTGGTTTTAGAAAAGGCAAAGGAACCAGAGATCAAATTGCCAACATCCACTGGATCATCAAAAAAGCAAGAGAGTTCCAGAAAAACATCTACTTCTGCTTCATTGACTACATGAAAACCTTTGACTGTGTGGATCACAACAAACTAGGGAAAATTCTGAAAGAGATGGGAATACCAGACCACCTGACCTGGCTCTTGAGAAGTCTGTATGCAGGTCAGGAAGCAACAGTTAGAACTGTGCATGGAACAACAGACTGGTTCCAAATAGGGAAAGGAGTGTATCAGGCTGTATGTTGTCACTGTGCTTATTTAACTTATATGCAGAGTACATCATGAGAAACTCTGGGCTGGAGGAAGCACAAGCTAGAATCAAGATTGCCAAGAGAAATATCAATAACCTCAGATAAGCAGATGACATTACTCTTATGGCAGAAAGTGAAGAAGAACTAAAGAGCACCTTGATCAAAATGAAAGAGGAGAGTGAAAAAGTTGGCTTAAAGCTCAACATTAAGAAAACTAAGATCATGGCATCTAGTCCCATCACTTCATGGGAAATAGATGGGGAAACAATGGAAACAGTGGCAGACTTTATTTTTCTGGGCTCCAAAATCCCTGCAGATGGTGACTTCAGCCATGAAATTAAAAGATGCTTACTCCTTGGAAGGAAAGTTATGACCAACCTAGACAGCATATTTAAAAGCAGAGACATTACTTTGTCAACAAAGATCCATCTTGTCAAGGCTATGGTTTTACCAGTAGTCATGTATGGATGTGAGAGTTGGACTATAAAAAAAGCTGAACTCTTAAGAATTGATGCTTTTGAAATGTGGTTTTGGAGAAGACTCTTGAGAGTTCCTTGGACTGCAAGGAGATCCAACCAGTCCATCCTAAAGGAGATCAGTCCTGGGTGTTCATTGGAAGGACTGATGTTGAAGCTGAAACTCCAATACTTTGGCCACCTGATGGGAAGAACTGATTTATGTGAAAAGACCCTGTTGCCGGGAAAGACTGAAGGCAGGAGGAGAAGATGAGATGATTGGATGGCACCACCGACTCAATGAACATGAGTCTGAGTAAACTCTGGGAGTTGGTGATGGACAGGGAGGCCTGGCGTGCTGTAGTCCATGGTGTCACAAAGAGTTGGACACGACTTAGTAACTGAACTGAACTGAAGGTAATGGTTGCATAGGTTTGCTTCTATGAAAATTCATAATTCTACTTATTGCTTTTATACTTCTCTCTTTGTTATATTTAAACTGTATTAGAAGATAACTGACAGACAGATGTGAAATATACCTCTTTGAATCGGATAGGACTCTATGTTACCCTAGAAAGAAAAATCTAACTCAAACCGATTAGAAAACTGAAGTCCAAAGAAGGTATACAAGTAGCCAACAAGCCTCATGAGAAGTACTCAACCTCTTTAGTCATTAGGGGAATGCAAATCCAACCACAGTGAGATACCACATCACAATCACTAGGATGATGACTCTCAAAAGCCAGACAATAATATGGCAAGAAAATGGAAAAACTAGAACACTCTCACTGATAATGAGAATGAAAAATGATGCAGCCACTTTGGAAAAGATAATGGCAGTTTCTCAAAATGGTAAATCTAGGGTTACTATATGATCCAGCCATTTCACTCCTAGATACATGCACTAGAGAAAAGAAAACTTAATCCAAAACAAAAACTTATGTGCTAACATTCAAGCATCATTATTCATTAATAACCAAAAGCAGAAACTATCCAAACGTACCTCAACATGTCCATACAATGGAATATTACTGAACAATATAAAGGAGCAAAGGTGGACCTCCCTGGTGGTGCAGTGGATAAGAATTCGCCTGCCAATGCAGGAGACACAGGATCAATCTCTGGTCCAGGAAGATTTCACATGCCAAGAACAACTAAGGCTGTGCACCACAACTACTGAGGTCTGCACACCTAGAGCCCGTTCTCTGCAGCAAGAGAAGCCACTGCAGTGAGTAGCCCTGTTCACCAAAATTAGAGAAAGCCTGCTCGCAGCAAGGAACACCTGGTGCAGCCAAAAATAGATAAATAAAAAGGAGCAAGTCATGATACATACTACAGCATGGATGAACCCTGAGAATATTACATTCCATAAAGAAGCCAGTTGCAAAAGACCACATGTTTGTATTTATATGGAATGTCTGGAACAGGTAAATGTACCAGGACAAAGTATTTTAGTGGTTGTAGTGGCCTAGGGCTGGGAGGCAGCAGGGTGGGGGATTCAGAAGGGAAACTGAGGGAGAATGGAGAATAACTGCTAATCAAAATGGAGTTTGTTTCTGAAGTGATGAAAATATCCCAAAATTGACTGTGGTAAAAGTTGTACAACTCTGTGAACATACTACAAACCATTGCATTGTACAGCATTTTAGGACAATATAACTATTTAAATTATTTTTTAAACATTTAAGGATGAATTTTATGATATTAAAAATTAAATCAATAAAAGTGCTTTAAAACCTAATGAGAATTTAGTGCCTTATGTAATTGAAATGAGCTTGAATTTTCCAAGATAAGTAGCTTTGATCCAAAATATCATCACCAATAGCTGATTCCATTCTCTTGTGTATACTTTCTGTGGTGTTGGTTTAACCCTCAGACTCTACTGTGTCAGTACCCTAGCAAATCCAAATGTACCATCTTGTTAGCAAAGAAGGAAGCACCATTCAAGACCTCATAACCTCTTCTTGGAAGATCCAGAGCAGGACGATGACTTCTCTGAGAAGCCCCAGAAAATGTCTCCTTAGGTTTTATCAGTGTCTCATTGATTCTGTTTGAATTATATTTCTACTCTTTGGTGAAGAAAGGAAGCAAATGGTAGCCCTAAGTCAGTCTGATGCCAGATCCTCAGAGAACATTCCTACCCAAACTACATGACTCAAGGTTGTATGAGGACAGCTTCTGAAGGGAAATACCGGGCTTTGCTACCAGAAATCATGGAACCTAAAGTTGAGAAGTTAACATAAACCCCAGTAACACAGACCCCCCCCCCAAAAAAAGGAGTTGTTGTGGACTAAAGAATACAATAAACATTTATTTTCTACCTGATTTTTCTCATTCAATTCAAGATGGAGATACTCATGTTCATAAATGTAGCACCTAACACATAACTGGGTCCATAACAGGTTCTCAATCAATTCTAAATGAATAAATGAACAAAAGAGCCAACAATAACAAATGAGTAAGCAAATCCTACCTATGGCAACAAAAAAAAAAAAGAGAGAGAGATCCCACATGCCACAACGAAGATCAAAAATCCAGCGTGTTACAACCAAGACCCAGTGCAGTCAAATAAATAAATATTAAAAAAAAAAAAAGAATGAATAATTGACTCTCTTGGAAAAGAGCCCAGACTCTTTGGATTCTATTTTCTTCTATCTCCCACTGCCCTCTCCTGGGTCAGTCTCCATTAGTCAGGTAAAGCACTTAAGAGATAGAACTGGGGAAAGAAGGAGAGAGTTGCAAATCCCCATATGTTGGTCCTGAAAAGAGCCTTGGTGATTTAAAAAAAAAATCACAATTGAAGAATTCTGTATCATTGGCTACAGAAAGGTTTGAAGAATTTTAATTGGTTTCAAACTCCAGGTTAACACAGGAGAGATGTTAACACTCTGTCAAAGCAATCTCACTTCCAAAACCAGTATAAACACCAGTTTCAGAAGTTCCTGGTTTATGCATTATGCCAACTGCTTCTTAAGTGAAAGTGTTCATTGCTCAATCGTGTCCGACTCTTTGGGACCTCATGGATTGTAGCCCATCAGGCTCCTCTGTCCATGGGATTTCCCAGGCCAGAATACAGGAGTGGGAAGGCATTCCCTTTTCCAGGGGATATTTCCGATCCAGGGATCCAAGCCAGATCTCCTGCACTGCAGGCAATTCTCCACCACCACCAGGGAAGCACCATAAGCCAACCTTTAATTAGTCTCTGACCCAGCCAGTTGTTTGTAAGTGTAAGTGACTTAAGTGACTCCAAGTCACCAACCGTATATGAAACAACATGAAAGACTATTAAAACCGTGTCTATTACCAGGATTCTAATCAAGAGTCTGTATACTTTCAATTTCCATGTTGACCTTCACCTCAAAGATAGAAGATAAATTGGACAGGTATTATTAACCTTGTTTTGTAGATTAGGAAATGTAGGCCTAGGAAGGTTTTGCCCTATTTTTTAATTTGTGACAAAGCAGGGACCAGAGTGACTGCCTCCTGATCCCTTTAAATACGAGATGTTACCACTAAACCACCATCCTGCAGGATGAGCATTGAGATGTTTGCCCTAAACTCATAGTTGCAGTTACAATGGCCCATCCACACTTTTGCCTCATTAATAACTAAAAAATTACTCTATAAAAATCACATCAAATATTTCTGTGGGAGAATATTAGACATTCAATAATTACTGATGGATTCATGTCAGAAGCAACTGTAGGGTCATGAAACAGACAAAGCCAATTAGTTCCTATTTAACATTCAAATCCATGTCCTTGGACCCTGTAACACCTTAGTTTAGCCATCTGAGCTAATCCATGGTACTGTTCAGTAAAAAGACACTGAAACATTTATAGATCTACAGGTACACTTTGAGTGAATGTCAAACATTGTATATGATAGACTGGTTTTTTATTCAAGTACTGAGCAAACTTTGTACTTTAAAAAAAAAATCTATGTTACTGATAATGGAAAATGGATTTATTTAGCCGGGTAGATTTAATTAGTTTGCTGGTACTCCAAAAGCGTTGGGGCGAATGGGATTTTTTTCTAATACCTGTAATGTATACAAGCGTTAAATCAAAGCTGACTCCAGCAAAATCTAATTCTAAAAGCCCTAGAGTAAAATCAAGATAAAATAACTGACACCAAAACCAATACATCAAAATAGAAAGAAGTCTGTGAATAGTCCAATAGCTGTCACCATTATGATTTTCCAAAGAAAGAAAACCAGAGTTTAAGATTTTTCTAACAAATTCCACATTCATTACATTTCTGTTGCATTTAGCTTGTCCAAAAGGGTTCTCATTTCTAAAGCACATCAACTTACCAAGTGCATAATAAAATAAAGACTAGTGAGAGGGACCTCCTTTGTGGTCCAATGGTTAAGAATCTGCCAGCCAATGCAAGGGACAATGGGTTCAATTCCCGGTATGAGAAGATCCCACATGCCATGGAGCAATGAAGCCCATGTCCCACAACTGGCAAATGCACACATCTAAGGTCTGTGTTTCACAACAACAGAAGTCACTTCAATTAGAAGCCCATCTGCTGCAACTAGAGAGTACCCCCCACCACCACAACTAGAGAAAGCCCCCTCACAGCAACGAAGCCCTAGAGCAAACAAAAATTAATAATAATTAAAATAGACTAGTGACAAACATACAAAAATTTAGACAAATTCTTGATAAAGGAATGACAGATTTTTTTTTCCTTTTTACACTTGGGTTTAATGCTGTTATAAGATTGTCATTTAATAAATAAAAAATAAGAACAACTACCAGGCTTAGGAGGAGCAGTGTCTCCACTCTGCCTAGTACTGCCTAGGGACTGGGGACCATTGCCTTGCATTGTCAGCCCCTCACTTGGCTGTTCTTGGACTCAGGAGGGTGCTCTCTGTTTCATTGGGCCTGAACATCTCTAGCAATAAAATGATGACAAAGAAAATTATCTACCCTACATCATATAACAGAACATAAAAAGTATTAAAACAAACATGCAGTTATCAAATTAAGCGAAAGAGGGTTTGGCAAGTTGGACTTTGCTTTTGAAAACACAAGTAGGCAAAAGTGAGAAGGGAAGAAGAGTTGAACAAATTCCATCAGCCTAGCCAGGCACACTCCTGGATACCAAGAGCGAGCAACATCCAGAGGCACAAATATTGATGCTCCTTCACCGCTCCCCTGCAGAAATGGAAATACTGAAACATGTCAAATGCCAAGTGGTATTTATAATAGACAAATGAAAGTTATATAAAAGCCAAAATTAAGATTTTAGAGATTAGAGTCAGAATATCTTGGTTCCAGTCCCACTGCCAATTCTAGTCCTCAACTGTGCAGAACTGACAAGTCTCTCAGTTACCTGATTTGAAAATTAAGCATTAATGTTACTAGCATTCCCATCTCGAATGCTTTGCATGTCCCTTAGGATCCAGCATGACCTGGAGAAGGCAGAGATGGTACTGATTCATAGGATGCCAAGGAAATGTGCTAAATTCTGCTCCAAACATCACATTGAAAGGAAAATTACCACAAAGATGTCATATGTCTCAATTTTATATTATCTTCTCAAGTCTGTATACTTATCTCCCTATCCTATAATTATAACCAAGCCATGTTCCAAAGTTAAGAGAACAAAAGAACAGAGGGTGAGCTTTCCTGGGCCTCATCTCCTTGACAATCCATAAACTCAAACAAGAGGTCACTGTATTTAATCATTCCTTGTGTCCCATAGCCTCAATATATTTTAAATTCTTAGGTATTCTCCCAGGGTCTATAAACTGCAGATCCAGGAATATTGGGTCCCTTTCAAAAGGGCCATCAAAATACAGAATATAGAAGACATTTTAAATCACTTAAGAGTCTCCATCAAAGAACATTCAAGGCTGAGGTTCATGTTGAGTTTTGGATGGAAGCAAAGAAAGCAGGAGAGAAAAATTTTTAAACCTTTAATCCTCCAGTGTGAATATAAAATCTCTTTATGAGACCTTCTTATTAACAATAACCTTAACTTTACATATCTCATAAGATTATGAGGATTAAATTAGATAATGGAGGTAGAAAGTCCCCTGAACACTATAAAAAATTTTAAACTATTGATTTATATTAATTATAGAACATAAAAAACATAGGATATAAGTCACTGAGCATCTTTTTTAGCTGACAAGGAATTAAGTAATTATTCCGTAATGGCTTTATAGCAATTTGTAATATAGAATTGCTTCTATAATTTCTATCCAGGTACAAACATGCAAATCCTACACTCTAGTAGAAAATAAAATTCTTCCAGAGAAGATAAGCTGAAAATACATATAGTGAGTTTTTCATCCACAATGATACTATATCAGTTATATCCAAACTGAATGATGTCTGATCAACTTGTCAGTATAAATATGACCACAGACAAAAGATTTAATCCATTTAAGAGAAAAAAAAATGGTATTCAAGCCTTTGCAGAAGCTCAGATGAAGTATACAAATTATTTTTACAAAACTATTTCATCAGTTCCATACTGCAAATCATTAAAGTATCCAAAGCATATCCACGGACATTAAAGAAGACTGCTATGTGGCCAAATTTGATTTATTCCAGAAATGCAATGTCACTCACCAAAGTGACAGAATAAAGAAGAAAAACCAGTGATTCTCTCATTAGAAATGTAGAAAACACATTTGATAAAAGTCTATATCCTTAATGGTAAAAAGGAAAAAAAAATTCAGCAAATTAGAAATAAACTTTCTTAATCAGATCCAAGGTATCTGTGGAAGGAAGGGAGGTGGTAATGGAGAGGGGAAGGGAGGGAGGGTGGGAAGAAAGGAAGGAAAATGAAATAAACAGGTACTTTGTAAATAAGGACATCTGAATTGCCAACAACATTAGTAAAAGTGTTCAACTTCATTGGTCATCAGGGAAATGCAAATTAATAACTGCTTCCCCCATGGGTCAGCGAGTAAAGAATCAGCCTGCAATGCAGGAGATGCCAGTAAGATGGTCGGGAACATCCCCTGGAGGAGGACAGCAACCCACCCCAGTATTCTTGCCTGAGAATTCCATGGGGTAACAAAAAGTCAGATGCGACAGAGTGACTAACACTTTCACTTTCAGTCATCAAAATCAGCCAGATTGTAATGCAGGTTATTAATTTTCTGGAAATCTTGCAATCCTAAGGCATCATTCAAATATGAGGACAACATCCTCTGGTTCACCAGTTCCTCTAAAAGCTTATTCTAACCTTTCATAGCCCAGTCTTCCCCGAGTTGTTTCATCTTTAACAAAGCTAAGAAATCTGGCACCTGTGGAAGTCTGAAGGTCTTTTTCTCTCAGATTTTCCTCCAGACCTTGAGGAGTAGAGGAGAGAAGACACTGAAAGACCATTAGATCTCAGCATGGGAAGGGATCCCAGAAGTCATTAGTCTAACCTTATTCTGCACACAGGAGGCATCCTGCAGCATCACTGTGGGAAGTCACTTAGCCTCTGCTTAAAACCTCTTCAAGGTCAGGAAGCTAAAGCAGTCTATTCCAAGAATGAAGAGCCTTCCATGTCTGCAAGTCTGTCTGTGAGAAGCTCCCAATCTGCCTCTCTTTAACTCCTACCCTTTGCACATGAAAGAATAAACCGACTCCAAATAACACTTATTCAAATGTAAGAAGTAGATTATCATGTCCTGCAGATCATTTCTCTTCTCTGCACTAAACACCTCCAGCTCCTCTTGTTCTTCTAACACTAAATTAGACGTTGTCATATTGAGATAATAAAGTTTCTTCTTGTTCCTTGAAGCACTCTGGAATCAATCTGATTCAGCTTGTCAGAGATCCAGGTAAAGAAAAAAAAATCCAGCTATGAAAGATGATCATAGCCAATTATATGCATAGGCAGAGCAGGTTGTTGCTTATTCTGCATGATTTGCAAGGCAGAGAAACTTTCTGTGAATAAAACATTTTCCTCATTTGCCTGCCTTGAAACCTGAAGTTCTCATGTAAGTCACAATTTTTCATTAAGGCCTACAGAGTACTATGAAAAAATATATATATATGATGGCAAGACCAAATGTGAACATCAATAAAGAAACTAGTTCTTGAGATTAGATAGAAGGCTGAGGAAACCGATCATGAGGCAGGTGCATTAGAGGAGAGTGATAAAGGCAGAAAGTACCTGCGAAACAAGACAAGCTAAGAGGACAAAGGACATTAGGATGGGTGGTCTGGGACAAAGGCCCGAGTGCTGGGGCACCTAGGAACTTGGACTAGTGAAAGTACACACACCCAGAATGAAAATAAAGCTGAAAATGGGAAAAGACATGAACCATTTGAACTCTTCTCACCGACACAGACAACTGATACTCCTCCCATCAGAAACTCCGTGAACTAGTGGGTGACTCAGAACACTCACCAGGAGCATCTCTCTCTTTCTCCCTCCCCTCCACCACTCTCCATTTCCTATCTGTCCCTGTGTAGGTGGCCTACCATGAACTGTCCCTGCCCATGGAAGAAGCCAATGACTGAGAAAGTCACACCGGCCCTAATCTACATCAGCTGCCCTGAATTCAGAGAGAGCTCGGTAGGATACTAGGAAACCCCATTTGAGCCTCTGGTCTAAGTTCATCAAACACAGTAAAGTTAAACACATCAGGATCACTGGGGGAAAGAGGGCAACTATTAAGCAATTAATAAAGCTGCATTTTGATTCCACATAATTTTAATTGTTCTTAACTTTGCTATTACTCAAATACTTAGCAAAAATGGGTAACTGGTACCCTTAACTTCCAACAACAGTGTCAATACATTGATACTTAAGATTAGTTACTTTACAAGCTACTCCCGATAAACACCAAAGCAAAAGGTTTCTAGGGACAAGCTTTGAATTCAGAGAAGAGTCTTTATATGGCAGAGATTATAGCCTCCATGGAATTGACTTCACAGGTCATATATATAAATGCATGCATGCTCAGTCCTTTAGATGTGTCTTACTCTGTGACCTCATGGATTATAGCGCTTCAGCTTCTTCTGTCCAAGGGATTCTCTAGGCAAGAATACTGGAGTGGGTTGCCATTTCTTCCTCCAGGGATCTTCCCAACCCAGCGACCGAACTCTGGTCTCCTGCGACTCCTGTGTTGGCAGGCAGATTCTTTACCACTGTGCCACCTGAGAAGCCCATATATAGAGAATGCCTAAAATATTTGTGATGAGGTATGGATATGAGCTATTTCATTTCCTAATAGTTGAGCTATTTCAAATCCTAAAAGATGATGCTGTGCAAGTGCTGCTCTCAATATGTCAGCAAATTTGGAAAACTCAGCAGTGGCCACAGGACTGGAAAAGGTCAGTTTTCATTACAATCCCAAAGAAATCCAATGTCAAAGAATGCTCAAACTACCACACAATTGCACTCATCTCACACACTAGTAAAGTAATGCTGAAAATTCTCCAAGCCAGGCTTCAACAGTACATGAACTGTGAACTCCCAGATGTTCAAGCTGGATTTAGAAAAGGCAGATGAACCAGAGATAAATTGCCAACATCCATTGGATCATCAAAAAAGCAAGGGAGTTCCAGAAAAGCATCTACTTCTGCTTTATTGACTACGCCAAAGCCTTTGAGTGTGTGGATCACAACAAACTGTGAAAATTCTTAAAGAGATGGGAATACCAGACCACCTGATCTGCCTCTTGAGAAATCTGTATGCAGGTCAGGAAGCAACAGTTAGAACTGCACATGGAACAACAGATGGGTTCCAAATCGGGAAAGGAGTGCATCAAGGCTGTATACTGTCACTGTGTTTATTTAACTTATATGCAGAGTACATCATGAGAAATGCTGGACTGGATGAAGCACAAGCTAGAATTAAGATTGCTGGGAGAAATATCAATAACTTCAGATATGCAGATGATACCACCCTTATAGCAGAAAGTGAAGAAGAACTAAAGAACATCTTGATGAAAGTGAAAGAGGAGAGTGAAAAAGTTGGCTTAAAGCTCAACATTCAGAAAACTAAGATCATGGCATCTGGTCCCATCACTTCATGGCAAATAGATGGGTAAACAATGGAAACAGTGTCAGACTTTATTTTGGGGGCTCCAAAATTCCTGCAGATGGTAACTGCAGCCATGAAATTAAAAGACACTTACTCCTTGGAAGAAAAGTTATAACCAACCTAGACAGCGTATTAAAAAGCAGACATTATTTTGCCAACAAAGGTCCGTCTAGTCAAAGCTATGGTTTTTCCAGTAGTCATGTATGAATGTGAGAGTTGGACTATAAAGAAAACTGAGTGCCAAAGAACTGATGCTTTTGAATTGTGATGTTGGAGAAGACTCTTGAGAATCACTTGGATTATAAGAAGATCCAGGGAGGGGAACTAAGACGGCGGAGGAATAGGACGGGGAGAACACTCTCTCCCCAATAAATATACCAAAAGAACTTTTAAAGGCCAAGAAAACTCCAAAAAACAGGAACTGAATGCTGGCAGAGGACATCGGGCATCTGGAGGGGCGACCCATTGCCGACGTGAGGAGGTAGGACAAAAGAAAGAAAAGGAAAAAAAAAAGTAGAGGGAGAGACAAAGAGCTGGGGACGGGTTCCGTCTGGAATAAAGAGGAAAAAAAAAAAAGAGGAGAAAGGTTTCCAAATACCAGGGAGCATTCTCTATGGCAGATCTGCGGTGGATCTTGGAGAGCAATATAGCTGAGAGCAAAAGCAGATTAATAGCTAAGCCCTGCAAGGTTCGTCTCTGACTACAAGGCACAGCAGAGCGGACGACAGAGAGCCTGAGCAGAGGGGGCGGGGGAAGCCCTCTCACCAGGAGCAGGGCAAACTCCAAAGCGCTGAATAGACACTTAAAAGACCAGCAAACAGAGGACGCTGAGGCGAGCGGAGCGAACAGCTTTAAATCTGACAGGAGTAGCAAATTAAAGCCCTGCAGGTGGCGCTGACTGCATAGAAAGGAGTCTATAGACTGTGAGAAGGAGAAGCCGGACCAGGGAATCATCTGAAAATCTACAGACCCTTCCCTTCACCGAATGCAC